>CM075063.1:108073445-108463061 GCA_037428765.1 Rubia yunnanensis | reverse complement strand
CCATGTATTCTGCCTATTTATTCTTCATAATACACCCTCATAATCATGGAGGTTTCACTTTAACACCCATGACCTAAGTTTAGAGAAATTGACATTCAGACTCCAAATCTTCATAATCTCAGGTGCTATTCGATAGAACACAAATGTGCAGGTGCGAATCTATCGTGTCAGCAGATTTGAATCTTGTCCGATGCGATGGTGTTGGGGTTTTAAGCAAGCTAAGGAATGTCAAACAGCTTCATATAACAGGGGTAAGTTTTAAACAGATTTGAGCTCTTTCCAGCTGATGTAGCCAGATTATATAAATTATAAAAATTTATTCTTTAGGATGGGAAGTCAGAATCAGCCAGAATCTTGACATTTTGTTCAATTTCCTAACAACTGAAGTAGATGGGGAGTCAATGTGGAGTCTTCTTCAACGAGCATCGAATCTAAAGTCGCTTGTCTATGATATGGTATGCTGTGTACACAATATGATTTGCATTCTTATCGGTGATTTTACGTTCTTAGAGCCCATTTCCACATTAGCGTTAGTTGTACTTAGAAAAGAGTAACCCTTTTACTTGGTATAGGTTTATTTATATTCCTTCTGCACTTCACTGTGTGATCCATATGACTCTTTTATGGTTAATTTATGTATACACTCATTCAGGCACTATATTGCGCAGGGCTGTGTTGGATCACCCTTTGCGCAGGGCTATGTTGGATCATCCTCTTTACCCCACGAGGATCATGTTTTGAATGCATTGGTCAAAGTCTTCAGGAAATTAAATTGAGGAGAACCTTTTACAATTATGAGTTATATGATGATGACACTGGTGATGAGACTGGATATGATTTGAAATATGAGCTTGGATACGGCATTGAAGTAGCGAGATTTGCGTTGCAGCACGGAGCAGTGCTCGAGAAGTTGATTATAGCGTATCCAAGCCATGTAGCAGAATGGCGATCATCGTTGTTAGGGGATCTGGACCGACTGCGAAGAAATGTGAAATTGTTATCCACGAAGAGTTCATTATTCGTCACTTGGCTCCCTATAATGACCCTGACTATGACTGATGATTATTTTACTTAGGATTCTCAGTTTAGAGGTTCACTGAGTACTTCTGCATCTTTTGCGGACTTGAATTATTATTTCTCACACTATTTGTAATCCATCGCTCGTCTTCAACTGGGTACACTGTTATAAAACTATCGTGTCGAGTGGCTTCTTGATTCATGGGTGTCAGAGCCAAGGAAGATTTCATGAAAGGGAGCTGAGAGAGATTTTAATTTTGTTAAAGACCAATTCAAGAAGTTTTGGTTGTCTTTCAATATCCTTTTTTTTCCCTTTGCGATATAAATCTGCAAATAATTTTTCATTTTATTTATAGAGACCTGTTATAATACAATAGGTATGTTTTTCTTGTGTACCCTCTTGTTCCGATTTTGTTTCACGTGTAAATAATTGTTTAATTTTATCTCCTATAGAAATTCTTCACTTGGGTAGGAATGAGGGATTAAAGGTGATTTTTTCGGACAAGAAGGTGTCTTCTCTGGTCATGCTTTTGATCTTCTGTTATCAAAGATGGTTCCGAGAACTTCCTTTGTTGTACATGGAAGAAGACGCTTAGTTTCCGCCTTTGAACCTCATAAGGAACTGCCTTTGAACGCCTTCCGAACTCGGAAATACTGCGCTTCGCTTCACTTCACCATTCCAATACCGGAACTGCAATAGCTTCCGATATCGGGAAGACGTCCGGGAAAGAAAATTTGGTTCTTGAATCGAGTGCATAATCAGGTCTGCGGGTTTCGAACTCGGAACCCGCATTTTAGAGTCGGATGTTTTTTTGCTTCTGGTACCGGAACATGCACTTGGTTCCTAAGTCGGGTGTCCTTTCAGGTCCAAACCTGGTGGTTTAAACCAAAACAATTGGTTGGCTTGAAAATGCTTCCAAATTCGGAAATATAACTGGCCACGTGGCTTACGAGTCAGGAACAGTAATTCTTGCCTGTTTTATTGGGGGACCCAGAGGTTTCGCAACCGGAAGTAAAATCGGTTGGAATGGTACAAGAATGAACTCATTGCTTTAACCCCTTAAATTATACTCAACAACAATACTATTTTGAACAAACATCGTACACACTGTTTGAGCTAACAAAAATGTATAAATAGCCTTAAACAAGCAATTATCTATACAGAGGAATAGATTTCACTTAGATTTCTATTCCACAATTGGCATGTCAATTCCTAAGACTACTTCACACTGAATAACATGATCGTAGTTTCAACAAAAATATATAAATAAGCTACTCAAACAACTATTTTTAGATAGGAATAGAAAACATGCTAATCCTATTCCTCACAAATGCATGTCACAAGCATAAAGAAATTTGCTAAGGTACCACATTCGGAGCTCCAAGAGTCACGGATCGTACACGAACTAAATGTCTTGTCAAACAATTTCTTGCATTATTGATGTCATCTTGTGAATACGGCTTAGAATCCCTTGGAAAAATCTGTGCTGGAGTTGCACAATATTAGTTGTTATGTGCTAGTTTATAGATGAAGAAAAGTAGGCTTAAGTGTTGAAAAAAAAACTCACCTTATCAATTTCTAGGAAATACAATCGTATATCTTTAACGCACTCCACTGCATATAACATTACATAGTACCCACACTCCCACGTTTGTGCTTGTTTCTTGTACTGATATTTAGAGAATATTATGAGTATATAATAAATAAGAACTTAATTAATTGTACTGCACGTAGGGGTTTGTGACATTCAACCCATCGAGTGCACTCCCCAAAATATCCACAAAAGTTTGTGAAGGTTGAAAGTGCCGCGGATCCATCCAGTACACAAGGTTCTTTTCTGGAACAATAAAAAATAGTCTTCAATGATCATTACATACAAACATGTAACTAAATTAAATATATACACAAGCACTAACATTTAAGGGCATGTAAGACATAATAAAATTTAAAATATCACCTTTCAATGTAAGGTGAAACAAATAATTTCTTATTATTGCAGCCTCTGCATTTTCGGACATAATCAATCCGTTCTTCCCTTGAACACCTAATCCCTTGGGTCATTAATGGACACAAATATCCTACCCAACTTTTCTGCCTTAGACTAGAAAAGTAATACATGTACCTTAGATATATCATTTAAAATATTAGATAGGAATAAATATGAAAAACAAGTAAAACACAACAGGAAAAAAATTGAAAATTAAAAACACACTTACAAAAGAAAAAGAACATGATTGTTTGGTTGACTTGGTCACACTTGCATAATTCCTCGAGTTCACTCAACAATGCAATTATGTCTCATTTTCTTCCAAATACACATTCAATCCCCAAAAATGTGTACGTGGAGTTATGATTATATGAGTTGATCCAATGGAAAAAAACGTGGATGAAATGCAGAGAACCCTTTTAGACTTCTTTCTTAGTTACAACGAGTTTCTTAGTTACAAAGGACCTCTAGCTTAGTTAAAGCAAAACGTGTGGTCCCAAACACAATTTTGATTGTCCCGAAAAGAAGCACTGTCATCCATATGTTGTCGGACTTATAATAACCGATAGTAATATTATATTTCCCCACAGACTTCCACAAGATCATATGATCGGTAATCATATACTTTTAAGTAACCATCTACAATTTACTCTAGACCATGTACTGGCTCTTTGTAAAAATTGAAGGACGGAATGTTATTACTATTATATTTCCAAAAAAAAACTAATAATATGAAATTTCATGTGATTCAATATATTTGGAAGAAATGTCCGTTCCCATAGCGCTTATCGCTACGGTATATGTATTAATGGAATACTGTGAAAAAAACCTGGAAGATTACCCAGGTTCACGTGTCTGTAAGACAATAAGCATAACTTCCATATGAAATATTTGTCGCTTTGTTTGGGTGAATATTTCTTAATACACAGTAACAACCACAAAAGTTGGACCGTAGAGTTATTTCCCCAGAATTCGTAATGCCCTGTCCGTGAATAATGTTGGCCCATTCCGATGATAGGTCTATGGCCAAATTTGAACATGGTGGTCCAGGTAATAAGAATTACATAAGCGTATCCAATTTTGCATTTCGACCTCTCCCATTCTCTTGGAGGGATCTAAGTGCAAAAAAAGTAAAACGTGTGGTCCCAAACTCGATTCCGATTGTCCCGAAAAGAAGCAATGTCATCCATATATAGTCAAACGTATAATAACCGATAGTAATATTATATTTCCCCATAGACTTCCACAAGATCATACGACTGAAAATCGTATACTTTTAAGTAATCATCTACAATTTACTCTAGACCACGTACTGGCACTTTGTAAAAATTGAAGGACAGAATGTTATTACTATTATATTTCCAAAAAAAAAACAAGAATATAAAATTTCATGTGATTCAATATATTTGGAAGAAATGTTTGTTTCCATAACTCTTATTGCTACAGTATTAATGGAATACTATGAATAAAATCGAGAAGATTACCCATTTGCGTGTCTGTAAGACAGTAAACATAATTTCCATATGAAATATTTGTCGTTTTGTTCGGGTGAATGTTTCTTTTTTCTTATGAAATCACCCGAGGGTGGGGGTTGGTATATTGGTACCCCAAGCCAATAGGAGATAGCCATATAGCAATGACAATAGTTTGCACAAAAGGCAACATCATTGCCACCAAAAGTGATGTCAACTACACAGGATCTAATTTATATACAATCGGTGGGAATGCCTAAAAAAGATAGTTGCGATTCCAAAGTAACCGAATCTCCACACCCCGTGTTAATTCGTACTTTGGCCAGGCAACTACCAATAGACAATCAGACAGTAAATGAGTATGCTAGGAGGTGAATTTTTCTTAACACACAGTAACAACCACGAAAGTTTGGGCCGTAGTGTAATTTTCCCAGAATTTTTTAATGCCCCATCCATGAATAATTTTGTCACATTCCGATGACGAGTCCATGGCCAAATTTGAATATGTTGGTCCAGTCAATATGAATTACATAAGCGTATATCAAATTTTGCATTTCAACATCTCCCATTCTCTTTAAGGGATCTAAGTGCAACAAAAGTAAAACGTGTGGTCCCAAACTTGATTTCGATTGTCCTGAAAAGAAGCAGTGCCATCCATATGTATTCGGACTTATAATAACCGATAGTAATATTATATTTCCACATAGACTTCCACAAGATCATACGACTGACAATCCTATACTTTTAAGTAATTATCTACAATTTACTCTAGACCATGTACTGACACTTTGTAAAAATTGAAGGACGGAATGTTATTACTATTATATTTCCAAAAAACCAAGAATATGAAATTTCATGTGATTAAATATATTTGGAAGAAATGTTTGTTTCCATAACGCTTATCGCTATAGTATTAATGGAATACTATGAATAAAACCTGGAAGATTACCCAGGTTCACGTGTCTGTAAGACAGTAAGCATAATTTCCATATTAAACATTTGTCATTTTTTTCAGGTGAATGTCTCTTAATACATAGTAACAACCACAGAATTTTGGGCCGTAGTGTCATTTCCCCATAATTTTGTAATGCCCCGTCCATGAATAATTTTGTCACGTTCCGATAACGGGTCCATTGTAACACCACCACACCCAAACGCAAGTATCGGGTCGGGTCTGAGCGTGCTACCGAAAGTGCTAACAATAACGAGCAGATAAGATTTATGCGGAAGCGATTTAGATAAATTCAAAAACCTAACTTTACTATTACAGTGACAGGATTATTACAAGTGTTAAATGAAATTTTAACCTGACTATTACAGATTCAAAGTTCACTTTAAAACCCTAACAGTTTACCCATGATCTTTATCAAATGAAGTAAAGACAGCAAGCACTCTTCTCTTACTGTTCTTCTTCACCTGAAAAAAGGGTTGTTTAACTAGGGTAAGCTCCTTGCTTAGTGAGGTTCCATCAGCAGTATTTACCCAGTTGAGTATTAGTGATCACAGAATAACAATTAACAATTAACAACTAGCCACGTAGGTCCTAGCACACAGTAAAAGGATACGGGTGGTTAAGGCCGAGTTGCTGCCAAGTGCCTATATGGCAACTATGACTAACATACACGACATAACCCAGTCAGTGATGGCCGAAGGCTATCAGTTCAGAATTTACTTTCCCCAATCACGCCGGAGTTCAGTTACGAGCTTGTATCAGTCAGGTGGTTATGCTAGTATACCAAACTCCACGTGTAGCTAGTTTAATCAGATGGTCCAGTCTGTACCATTCCCCACCGACTTCGACCAAACTACAATTGCGCCGGGGCCCTCGAAATCACAGACAGGTAATCAAGTAGTAGGTAATTCAAATTTGACACGGCAAGACAAAGTACAAGCTGGTCATTAGAGAAGTATATGATTCAAGTTTGACACGGCAAGATAAAGTACAAGTTGATCTTTCACAAAATTTATCAGAGCAGTTCAGGAGTTCAGTTTCACGATAATCTAGTACAGTATGATAAAAAACACACTTAAATAACAGTCAGTAAATACCATTATTTGAGTGTAACCATCATATTACTCTCTCATGGTTCGAGTATCGAGTAGAAAGGTTCGAGTATCAAGTTTCAAGTATCGAGGTTCGAGCAGATGAGTTCGAGTACAGGGGTTCGAGTACTCACTGTTCGAGTAGTTGGGTATAAGGTTCGAGTAAAGAATTTGAGTGAAGACGGTTTAAGTGGTATGAGTATCAGGTGGTACTGGTTCGAGCGGTAAGTGGTACTAGTTTGAGTGGTGAGGTTCAGTTGGAAAGATTCTAAAGGCACTGATTCAGTTGGTGGGGTTTGAGAGGTAAGGTTCTAGTGGCACTAATTCGAGAGGTAAGGTTCGAGGGGTGAGTCTGTACTAGTTCGAGAGGTAATGTTCAATATGTAAGTTTTAGAGGTAAAGGTTTCAGTGGTACTAGTTCAAGGGGTAAGGTTAGAGGGGTATAGTTCGAGAGGTAATAGTTTCAGTGATATTAGTTCGAGAGGTATAGGTTCGAGAGGATAGTTTGGGTGGTATAGTTCGAGGGATACAATTTCGAGGGTATGGTTTGGGAGGTATAGTTTGAGAGGTAATGGTTCAAGAGAAGGTTTTGAAAGGTAAGGTTTCAGGGTACTAGTTGAGGGGTAAAGGTTTCAGGGTACTAGTTCGAGGGGTAAAGGTTTCCGGGTACTAGTTCGAGGGGTAAAGGTTTTCGGGTACTAGTTCGAGGGGTAAAGGTTTTCGGGTACTAGTTCGAGGGGTAAATGTTTCAGGGTACTAGTTAGAGGGGTAAAGGTTTCAGGGTACTAGTTCGAGGGGTAAATGTTTCAGGGTATTAGTTCGAGGGGTAAAGGTTTCAGGGTACTAGTTCGAGACATAGGTTCGAGGTGTACAGTTCCATAGGTAAAGGCATTAGTAATACTAATTCGAGAGATACAAGTTTCCAGTGGCGGTTTGAGAGGTGAGGTTTTCAGAGGGGGTTTGAGAGGTGAAATCTTTCAGTGGGTTCGATAGGTGAAGTTCTCCGTAGATGTTCGAGAGGTGAAGGGTTCAGTAGGGATTCGATAGGTGAGGTTATCAGTGAGGTTCGAGAGGAGAAGTTTCTCAGTGGGGTTCGAGAGGTGATGGTTTTGGTAGGGGTTCGAGAGGTGGGATTTTTAGTAGGTGTTCGATGAGGTAGAGTTTCGGCAGGGGTTCGAGAGGTAGAGTTTTTCAGTAGGGTTCGAGAGGTAGAGTTTCGGCAGGGGTTCGAGAGTTAGATTTTTTTCAGTAGAGGTTCGAGAAGTAGGGTTTTGGCAGGGGTTCGAGAGGTAGTGTTTTGGCAGGGATTCGAGAGGTAGTGTTTTGGGAGGAGTTCGAGAGGTAGAGTTTCAACAGGGGTTCGAGAGGTAGTGTTTTGGCAGGGGTTCGAGAGGTAGAGTTTAAACTGGGGTTCGAGAGGTGGTGGGTTCAGTTCAAGAGGGTCAGGTTTTGATAGCATTATATATATATATATGTAAACATAAACTCAGAATTTAACTCAATTCGTGCTAGGGCAATGCAACACTCACCTTAGTTAAACTTGGCTAGACAACCTCCGCTTCTACTTCACTGCTTAACCTCTGAATTTTGGTACTCAAAGTATCTTAAGACTGAAGTTTTGGGGAGGATATCACTGATATTTATACTAATTGAGACATAGGCTTCCTGACACCTACTACCTAAAATTTTATCTCTTCAACCATCAAGTGCCTATGTCCACTTGCCCAAAAATTACTTTGAATACTATTTTCACATTCGATGCCAGCTTCTCCTTCCTGGTAATTTCTTGCATGTATTTATTCATTTGCTTATTTATTTATTTTCTTATTAGTACTATTATTATATATATACATATGTATAAATATGTTTATTCTCTTCTCGGTAATTTCTCTTATTTCTCTTATTTCTCTTATTTATTTATCGTTATTAGTATTATTATTATTATATATATAAATGTATATATATATATATATATAACGATCCATTTCAGTAGGGGTTTTCATAGAGGCAGTAGTTGCCATTTGAGTACATAGGTTTTTGACATCTACCACCTAAAATCTTATCATTTAGCCTACCTACACTTTACGAAAAATTACTTTGGATAAATTTCCCACATCCGTCGACCTATATTTCTCTTCCATGTAATTTATTATTTTATTTATTTATTTTAATTCTTTCTTTGTTTTCTCCTATACCTAAATATTTCCTTATGGCACCACATTCCAGCGTACTATTTGTTTTCCTTTTTTTTGGTATGTATTTTAATTTGTTTGTTTACTTATTGTCTCATCTCGTTTTTATCCGTTTCTTTCTTTATTTATTGGCTTTTTTAAAATTAAAACCACCTGCGATGGTGGGGGGTTTGGCAGACCCCTACCCGTTTATTAATTAAAATAAAAGGCACGGAAAAAGAGGGGGACTTAATATCTTACCTCTGATAGTTTATCTGAAGATCTTTAAAAACTATACATTGACCTGATAACTAACCTAAAGATCAACAGATACAACCGTGGACAAATAGATACGCAGTGTTCCGAATGATTATTCTAGTCTAATCCGAGGTACTCCTTCCACATCTAGCTTCACATGACCAGCAACTCTTTGTGGCAAACCTGAAGAAACATAAACGTTATTTACCTGATCTCGGCTAGCCATCTTTGCAAGGGATTCGGCGGCTCCGTTTGCTTCTCTAAATATGTGTTGCATCGTATAATCCATATGTTGAAGCAGATGCCATATCTCCCTCATCAGATGTTGCATCTTCCATGTGATCTTGAATTGCTTTTGTACCATTATGAGAAGCACTTTTGAGTCAGTTTCTATTTCAATGCTTCTGATGTCGTGCTCTTGAGCTAGGTATATTCCATGTAATAAAGCTGTTGATTCTGCCTGCAAAACTGATTCAGCCGAGATAGATTTGGATAAAGCAACAATTACCTTACCTTCATGATCTCTAATGATACAACCTATACCTGCAGTACCAGTGCTAAGACAAGAACAATCAGTGTTTAGTTTATATTTTGAAGGTAAGAGCCACCTAATTGTCCTTAATGGTCTTTGGCTTTTGGATTTCTGATATAGAATTTTTGGTATATGAGATAATTTCCATTTAAAGTCCAGCTTGAATGCCAACAAGGTGTCATTAATATGGTACAATATTCTTTTGAATATGAGATTTATGACTGACTTTGTACCTTCAAAAAAATAAGTACATCTGGCACACCACAGGTACCAGATTACTACACATGGTATGATTCTAATTAGCTTAGAAAAAGTTCCATCAGAGGAGGAAACATTCCAATAAAAATAGAATCTATCCCATAATAGCTTAAATGTATTTGGAGACAAACTGAAAGTAGTATCTACTAAGTTCCAGATTTGTCTAACCTGATCACACGAGTTAAAACAGTGGTGGATTGATTCTGAATCATTTAAACAAAAACAACATCTTGATGGTAGGTGAAACTGAAAATCCTCAAGAATATCTGGTAAGGCTATTAGTCAATTAGTAGTTTCCAGTTAAAGAAGCTGATTTTCTTTGGTAAAAGTTTAGACCACAGATGAGTGAAAGAAGGGATATTCAGTTTCTTTCTTCTAATCAGTTCATCTGCTGACTTTAATGTGAATTCACCAGTTTGAGTTGGTTTCCAAATTAGTGAATCATCATAGTTAGGGAAAATTTTATATTCCAGATTCAGAATGGAAATAATATGATCAGGAAGTACATTTCTGAGGTTTGTGGAGTAGAAAACTTTATTAAGTACGAATTCAACTACAGTTAAGTTGGGATATGGGACTTCCAAAGAGTTCAGAATGTGGTCTGATAAAGGACCCACTGTAGTCCAATTTGCACTCCAAAAGAAATCGAACCAGAGCTAAGGAGAACCTCTGTATTACACAATGCTATTTGTTGAATCTCCTTGATTCATTTCCAAGTTCTGGATGTTTTGTGAGTATCACTCATAGACCACATGGTTTGTGCCCACAGGGATTCGCCTAACTGAAGTTTCCACCACAGTTTGATGGAAAAACATTTTGTTAAAGTATTAAGGTTTTTAAAATTTAAACCATTTTCCTCAGTTGGGAAACATAGATTAGGATATGATTTCCAGATTCTTTTTTTTCTGATTATTGTCTGAGTTAGAATTCCAGAAAAGTCTTGCAAGTGTTTTATGAATTTGACTTATAATGTGCTTGGTTGGCTTCAACACAGTTATAAGATATATTGGCATGGAAGTCAAGACATGTTTTATCAATACTGCCCTTCCTGCTGGAGAGAGTAGCTTGTTATGCTAGTGATTAATTCTATTTTGGATTGAAATTAACATTCCCTGGAAAAGGGAATTCTTTACTCCTCCTGTGAAGATAGGGCATCCCAAATACTTAAATGGTAGGGATCCTTCTATCATATTTGTTTCATGTTTGATTAAGGATATGATTCTGTTAGGTGTGTGTTTTGAAATATGAAAAGAAGATTTCTCAAAATTAACTTTCTGGCCTGTTGCTAATTCATATGATTTTAGGAAACTAATTATTGTTTTTAGTCCATGCTTTGTGTATTTTAAAAGAATAGCTGTGTCATCAGCAAAGGAGAGATGTGTAGATGTTTTCATCCTGTAGGGTAATTTGTATGGCTGGATATTTCCATATTTATATATAAAATTCTGGTTCTGTGAGAAAGCCTCAGCCATTAAGATGAAAAGCAAAGGTGATAGTGGATCACCCTGTTTTAGACCCTTAGATGCTGAGAAACAACCTACTATTTTTCCATTAATTAATAAAGAAAAACAAGTAGATTTTTATATTTCTCATAATTAGATCAACCAGAATGGATGAGAAACCTTGTTTGATTAGGATTTGGGATACAAAGGACCATGAGACTCTGTCAAATGCCTTCATCATATCCATCTTGATAATCATATTAAAACCTTTTGTTTTTGAATGTAAATGATTTGTTAACTCTTGCATGAGCAGGACATTATCAGCAATTTCTCTTCCAGAAACAAATGATGATTGTTTTGGGCTGACTATCTGATCTAAACAGCTTTTAAGTCTTGTGGAAATTATTTTTAAAAAGATCTTATTTGTGAAATTGCATAGACTTATAGGTCTATAGTCTTTAAAAGATGAGCACACATCTTTTTTGGGTATTAGAATGATCAGTGCTGATGTGATGGTTGTAGGTATATCTTTTCCATCAAAGAACTCTTCCATTACCATCAGGACATCAATTTGACTATCTCCCAACATTTTTGGAAAAAGAAACCAGAGTAGCCATCTGGTCCTGGAGCTGAGTGGCTGTCCATGGCTTTTACTATGCTTGTTAATTCTTCCATTGTAATTTTCATGCGTAGATTAGAATTCATATCATTAGTTACAACTCTTGGAATATTTTCCAATATACATGCAGCATTGATCCCTGAGGGATCCATTTGTTCATTAGTTAGAAGTTTAGAGAAGAAGATGATAGCTTCTTTCTCTATGTCTTCTGTTTTATTTAACTATGTTCCATCTTCCTTTTTGATTAAGGAGATTGTTTGCCTCTTATGTTTACTTAAGATTGATTGATGAAATAATTTTGAATTTTATCACCCTCTTTCATCCACTTTAACCTTGATTTTTGTTTCAGAAATACCTCTTGATTAGTTAGAGCTATTTTCAGTTTTTCCTTTACTAGGTTTAGAGCTTGTAGATTTTTACTGGAATCATTTTCCCGTAAATCTTCTTCAGCTTTAAACACCAAATCTTCACAGATATGGACATTATCAAAGATGTTTCCAAAGACATTTTTGTTCCAGCTTTTAAGGATTTGCTTTAAATGTTTTAATTTAAAAATTAATCTTTTCATTCCTTTGTTAGTAGTGTGTATATTCCAAGAATCTTTAACTAGCTTCATAAAAGTAGGGTGATTAACCCAACATTCTTGAAACTTGAAGGGTTTTGGAATGGACATAGGGGAGGTGTCAGAAATATGCAGGATCAGAGGGGTGTGATCAGAACCTTCCCTTGCAAGTGTTTTAATTTTAGAATTTGGGAATTTAGACCACCATAAATTGTTAGAAACTCCTCTATCAAGTCTCTTCCATACCCTACCTTTTGGGCTCATTCCAGTCCAAGTGAACAGGCTTCCAGAGGTTGGGATTTCAGTCATGTTTTAGTCATTAAGGAAGCTGTTAAAATTCCTTATACTGTTCTGGTTAGGGATGGATTTTCCTAGGTATTCCTCATTCTTAGTGATTACATTAAAATCCCCTATTAGACATAAAGGTTCATGTTTCAGTTTTGCTAAGGCTTGCCACGGTTTATTTCGTTCTTGGATTGTGTGCTTAGCATAAATGAAGCCTATTAGACATTCAGATAAGATACTGCTGGATTTAATTTTCACTATGATAACCAGTTCTTCTACGAAATAGATATCCACTGATAGGTCATCATCCCACATAATCCAGATCTTACAAATCGGGCTTGCATAAGAGTTTTTGAAACCTAATTCTTTGGAGATATTCTGTGCTTGGTTAGAGTTTAATAAAGGTTCCATTAAGGCACAAAGTTTGATTGTGTTACGTTTTTTAATATCTTTTAATCTAATTTGAGTAGGTTTGTTACCTATTCCCCTTATATTCCATACACACATATTTAGACTTATCATGGATATATTTTGGAAAGGTTCAAGGAAGAACGGGTGAAAATCGTTTTAGGTGTGGAGGAGTAGTCTTTTTTGTTATACTTCCTCTGTTTATTCTTGGCATCCGTGGTATTAAGCTTGAGAATTGCATTAAATCTTAACTGGTCTTTGGTTAGGTTTGCCTTTATTTCTTCAAAATTAAGCTTCCCCTGAGTTAAAATTTTTTCAGTTTGCCTCATAGAAGTTTCTGTATTAAGCCAATCAAGTTCTTTAATATTTTTCTCACTGGATGATAATAGAGGGGAGTTTCCTCCATTGATTTCTATATAATCATCTGCATCATCAGGATTAGTATTGTTTTGATTATTTCTTTGAATAGTGTCTTTAGTATTTGACATAGTAGACCTAGTTGCTGTTTCATGGGTATGCTTATCAGGCTCTACCATCTGATTAGGAAGGTTTAGGCTCTCAACTAGATTAACTGTGGCATTAACTTTATGAGGTGAGCACAGAGAGGAGGGTATTTTAGTAGGTGTGTTATTACTGGCTTGTTGTTTCCCAGGTAACAGATCTTGTGTTGGTGACATATCCACTACCTGAGAAAAGGTTACCTTAGAGATTTTAGGACTAATTTTGTCTTTGTTTGATTGGGTATTCTTTGGAGAAGGATTTTGAGTTACAGATGGAAGTCCAGTAATTCCAATCTCTTCTTCAAGGTTAATATCTTTTGTATTAGGCAAAGTAGGAGTTAAATTGTGAAAAATGAGGCCGACTCTGTTACAACTAGCTATTTTTCAGGGTTCATGACATTAATAGCATTATCGAAAATCGAAAGAGAAACATGGGATCCTTGTCTAAGGACCAAATCTTCTGAACTTGCTTCTCTAGGCATCTGTGTATCTCCCTGTGATAGGTCATTTTCCTGGAAGACCTGCTTAAAAGGGTTATCAGATTTGCCCCTGTAGACCGGAGTAAGTTGTTTTTTTGATAAAGGAATACCAGATGAAGAGGGGCTATTTCCTTTACCTCTATGTCTGCCCTTTTCATCATTGGAAATGGATTTATTACCTGATTGTGCTGCAGAATCTTTAGGTCTCCAGGGAGTGAATCTAGATATGTTCTTGTCAAACCATCAAACTGTATCTATATGTCCTAATTTTAGACAATTAGAGCAATACGGTGGTACTCCCTCATACTCTATATATTGCCAGAAACCTATATCCCTAAAACTTAACCAGATTCTTTCTAGCATGGGTTTAGTAACATCCATTTCAACACAAATTCTTACCACATGTGGCCTAGTTCTATTTAGAAAGGCCCTGTCTACCCTAATTGAAGTACCTATGATAATACCAATAGACACTAGAACCCCATAATCAAAGAATTGATGAGGTAAACCATAAAGGGGCAATCCATATAGGAGCAATTGGGGTGTCTGCATTAGGGTTAAAATTAGGAACCCATTTGGTCATTCGGATTAAGTACATGCCAAAATTCCATATTTTAGTACAGGTAAAGAAAAGGATATCAGAACCTGTCGATTGTCAAGTAGGGTTATGTCATTGTGGCCTTTGAAACCCGATGTATGAAAATTCTTTCGAAGCCTATCAAGCTGTAGCCGACTGCAAAAACTTCCCAACTAGCGTCCATCTGAGGGGGGCTTCCAGCTTTGTGCATTCCTTGTCGGTGAAGTGCAGGCCGGGTTCTCCCAGATGATTGATTCTTGACTTTGGAATGAAGGGAGCACTGTTTTCAATTTGGCAAATGGGGGGAAGGAGATTTAGGGCTTCATGGAGTTCTTGATTTAGGGCTTCGTAGAGTTCTTGATTTAGGGCTTGGGCATAAGAGATTGGGGGGTTAGGGGTGATTGGTGGTGGCTCCTCCATATCGGCGGTGCCGGAGAGTAGTGAAGAAGATGACGCTGATCCGTTAAACGGGAATCACACCTAAACTACGTGAGAATTGCACACAGTTCGAATCACCAAACATTGTCACTCTTTATTTATTGGCTTCTCTTCTTTTTAATGTACAATAATTATAATCAATTATATATATATATATATATATACACAAACAATTATATTCCTTGAAATAAAAAACAATACTAGAATTGATAACTTATTTATTTTATTCTTATTTGTAATTACGTATGAAAATGACTATTATATATAGTTGTGATAAGTACGAAAAATATTAGGAAGTTATAAAATTAGTGTTCCTCAATAATTTAAAGGAATATTCATTTTAGAGGAAGGTACAAGGTAAACTATTGGAGATGATTTTATAAAAATCTAGATAATTATTTAACAACACAATTTATCATTTCTTACTTAACTTTTTTAAAATGTGAAATTTTGTATATCGCATTTCCATTCTAATTCGACGTACTATTATTTCCTTTCTCTTTCTTAAGTAAAACCTATACTAAACACCAATACTTTATCATAATTTGATATTAACTAATATATATTTTTCAATAATTAAGATTATTAATTCAAATTTACTTCGTCCGAGATTAACATCTAGGTTAATCCATAAGAATTATTTTTCCAAATTTATACTTTATAACTAGCACATCGTTCCAAATTTTTTTTATATAAATATATATTTTCCATTTAGAGTGATATTAGTTATACATAAATATATATATATATATATATATATATATATTTTCCAGATAACATGATTTATATCAGAGGTTTATTTTATTTATTAATCTAATTGTGTTCAAGGTTTCACATCCATGGCCAAATTTGAACATGGTGGTCGTAATTTGATGGACGTAATTTTATTACTTTTATATTTCATGAGAAACATAGGCTATGTAATTTTGGCTATTTGGCCCACAATCCATTAGAGTGACATCGGTATAGGGTTGGTTTGGACTCGGTGGCGAAAACATCGAAGCGACATCGCATAAATGTGTTTTTTCGTTCACCACTGACCAGGGCCATAGTTATTTTTGGATTGGGCCCCTACTCTAATACAACCCAATGTTTATTATATGCAACATCAGCATGGTTTCAGTTTTATCTCGTATAGAGCAATTATTATTGCGATATTTCTATATATTGATTCGATAGCCCAGGCCCAATCCAAAAATTATTTGGGTCCCTATGTTGGGCCCAAACCTATGATCTGCGACTTCGTACTACTTTCCATGTCTTAATCATCTTATGTGACACACATGCGAAGTCAATAAAATGGCAGCATTTCACTGCGGGTATATAAATACCCGACAACCCTACCCCTTTGCATTCCCAAATGACGACATCACACCAAAACCTTCCACCTAAAAATGGTTGGAAAATGGTCTAATTGCAATGGAATCAGCTGTTACAATATCACAGTGGCACCAAAACCAATATTCAATTGCTTTGGACGCAGTGCATTGTCATATTTCTCCAAATTTGAAGACCAACAAACCCTAACAAGGTAAGTATTTTGGATGAAGCTTGATGTTGGTTTTTTGGGTTTTATATACTTCTTTAGTTACCCAGTGCTTGGTTTTTCAATCGTGGCATGTTAGTTGTTTCATTTGTGAGTTTTTAGTTGAGATTGTGGGTGCTTTAGGACCATTTGTGTTCTGGTCGCTTACTGTTTTGGCTTAGCCAAATGAACTACAATGTCGCATATTCAAGAACATGAATGTGCGACATAGCATATGTCACATTGGCCTAGACAATATGTTTGCGACATACATCTGAAATTAGCTAAAACAAATTGACATAATTGTGTTCTTAACTTTCGCACTGACTTTTCTATGTCCCTTTGATTCTTAGATGGCTAGCATGAAGCAAACCACCAGGAGAAGAAGGGAAAATAGCATGTGTGCAGCTCCATCGCGCACAAAGAAGGAGAAGACAATGACCACCCCTCTATTGCCAACATGGGACAATGTACCCTTTGTGAAGAGCGAAGCGTTTTGAAAAGGATAAAAGAGGTCAGGGTAATGAAGTCCGAGGATGTGGAACGACTAAACCTTGATGTTTTCCTTGAACCCTTCAAACCTTCACGAATTGAGGGTTTAATATGCTTAGATAAACCAACGTATGATACGAAGGTCAAGGAGTTTTATGCCAATTTTAGAATGGAAACATGACCTCCTTTAAAACAAGAGTGAATGAGATGGACTTGGAGATATCGAAAGAGCTCATCAATATGGTGATTGGCTGTATAATCGAAGTGGAGGATCAGCTGGGGGTTGAGCCTCTACAACTGTACTGCTGGGACAATTGGCCTCCACAGGTCGACGAGAATTACCCATCCGGGGTGCTTGACCCCAACTGAATGGTGGAGGAGTGCTTCAAAATTAAAGTGGGAGGGGGGGGGGAACAAACTCATCCCAATAAAAAAGATCAAGCTTGGTGTTCTCAACCTTTAGGAGAGAATGATGTTCAATATAATTGTACAAGTACTTATCCCAGCTGGACATCCTACGGAGTGCACGATCAATGGGACAGTCATGTACTACCACTGTGCGGAGAAGAAGGTAGTCGACTCAGGGTACACCATGATGCAGGAGATGCATCAAGTCGCCCTCTCCAAGAAGAGTCGGACACTCTCTTACGAAATTATCATCACCGCCATTCTAGAGAAGAAGAAGGTTCACATCAAATCGAAAGCGAAGATCCAGCATAAGTACTACGATGCAAACTACTTTGGGCTGAAGAATTGGGTTTGGGAGTCGGGGACGTGGATTGATTGCAATGTCCCTAAAGGGGATATAGATGTGCCTTTCACACCCGAGCCCAAGGCGGCTCCATCGGTTTCTACAGCTATGGACGTTCACCCCGCCATATTCTCGCTACCCTAACGGGTAACAAAATTTAGACTTTTTTGGTTTATTCCAAATTATCATTAAAATATTTACCAGTTTCATTTAATGTAACTAATTTCTTATCCCACAAGACCTAAACAGAAGGCCAGAGGCATCCTCCTAAAGGACATGGTCGAGACCAAGGCCATGGCCCTGCACATGGAACACGTCGTGCGTAATCTTATGAAAGACATCTGGGTGCTGAAGTCTATGATTGCTGATGCAATCAATGAACCTGCAGGGGATGATGGGCCTGTGGTTGACGACGATAAGTTGGATACCACAGATAATGAAAGAGGGTCAAGCACTGGTGCTAGTGAGTCTTCCACCGAAGATTAGTCGAAGACAAATTATCAAGAAAATGGAAGCAGTTTGTAGGCATGCGATGTTATCCCACACGTGTCACCACCCCATTGATTGCCATGGATCGTATGTTTGTTTGTCCTAGAACATGAAGAATGTTTGTTTGGATTTTCTTAGGATTATGTGTCTTCTGTTTCATATTAATTTTCCAGGGATGTTACATGTGGTATGTAGCATTATGTGTTTTGGATATATACGTACATACGTACCTAGCTTTAGTCTTACATATGTAACTTATTGAAAATTGAGACTGACTGTGGTGAACTTGGAATGAAACCTTTAAATGGTACATACCAAGTTCTGGCTGTATTGGTTACGTATCCTTAATTTATTTGGTATGATAGATATGTGCGACCTCGCAATTCATTTGCATAGTTATATTCGCCCTACCCGATATAACACCGATGGACAAGCGACATCGTATAAATTAATTTATTTGAAAGGATTTTAAGCGTGGGTTTGGTCCGAGGAGCATGTGTGACTTCGCCAAGTGTAAAAATCGACGTCGCTGTTTACGTTGGATGGAAGTTGATCAAATTGAGTGATGGTGCAAAGTCGATCTTGTCATCAATGACTATTACTTCTTGGTCGTACCCTTACTGTCGATGTCACACGTACGTCGGTAATAACTTTTACTTCAATTTCATAGCCTATTTACTTTGGTTATTGTAGAGCACGGTAAAAAACATATTATTTACCTCATTTAAAAAAAACTGAGGTCAATACTATTATTTACTTTTAAAAACTGAGGAAAAAAGAACTTTTTACCTCGATTTTTTGGATTAAGCCAAAAAACCGAGGTAAATAGAGGGAAATAATAGGTTCAGTTTCTTGTAGTCACTACTGCTTGTATTTACAATTGTTGTATAACCAAAATATAACACAAAATATAAGTAAATAGAGATATTCTAATATTTCTAGATATTGTACCCTCTAATCTTTAATAAAGTTGTGATCTCAAAATTATATTTGTATCAAATGAGTAACTAGTATCTAATGAAAACGTAAGTCTTTCAAAAAAATTTACGGGTCCAAACATAAAAATTGAACATTTGTTTTGTAAGAATAATAATAATTCTACATTTATATTACTACTCCATCCCAAATTAAATGGTAAGGAATCTTTTTCACGGTTATTAAGAATCATGTTTGACCATTAATATGTTTAATTACGTATAATATAAGCACATACAAAGTTACTTTTTAAAAATGATTTGTTATGATAAATCCAACAATATAACATATGATAATATTATTGCTTGTATACCTATTTAAATATGCTGTCAAAATTTAACAGTTAATAGTATCAAATAGTAAAATGTATAGTTTAATTTGGGACGAATGGAGTAAGTTAAAGTAAAAATTGGAGGAACAAGGGCCCTGCTTGTTCCCTTATAAAGTATAAGCCTCTTTTGTTTATATTGAACACTTTAAAAGTGAAAGGTTGAATTTTATTTTCTAATTATCATATGGCCAAATTAAAATTTTTATATCAAGAATTTTAGTCATTATATTACGAAATAATCTTGTTTTACTTTGTGAACTTGGAGTGTCACCTACAAACCGTCGAATTTTCACCAATAGGGTAGTTTCGGGTGAATTGATTTATAAGAATGAAAATAGAGTAAAAAGACTTTTTGAGAGGGGTTTAATTTTTATTGAAGACGTGGTGGAGGAGGTCCATGATGAGAACTTGAACAAAAGGGATGGTGAATGGGAAAGTCAGGAAGATATGGAGAGTGGTGCAGTTTGGCTAACCCTAGAAATTACATGTATGTGGCGGTCGAGGGTTATTTTCCTAGTCAAGATCACCGGTCGTCTATTTGCATTTGATGGCTAGTTCTGAATTATTATTTTTCTTATTAATCTACGTAACCATATAATAGAATTCTTCCAAACCAAATGGTTGACACAATCGTCGTTAGGGGCATATTGATCATTTCGCAGGGTTGCCTAACATGTGGCTCTACATGTGCTATCAAGTAGCTGCTCAAAACGATGTTATTTTGGACATCATTTTTGTCGTTTTGTGCATCTTTTTTAAAGAAAATTGCGGCGTTGCCATGTACGTCAACAGGTGCTGTCAGGTGGCTATCCAAAACGACGTCGTTTTGGCCATTGGACGCTTCGAGAGGTGAAGGTTCCAATGGAGGGGTTCGAGAGGTATGTATTCGAGAGGTGAAGGGTTCGAGAGGTACGTATTCCAGAGGTGGAGCATTCCAGAGGTACGTTCTCGAGAGGTGAAGTGTTCGAGAGGTACTGATTCGAGAAGTGAAGGCTCAGGTGAAGAGGTTCCAATGGAGGGATTCGAGAGGTACTGATTCGAGAGTTGAAGGTTCAGCAGGGGTTCGAGAGGTGAAGAGGTTCCAGTGGAGGGGTTCGAGAGGTGAAGCTTCATTTGAGAGATTCGAGAGGTGAAGCTTCATTTGAGCGATTCGAGAGGTGAAGGTTCCTTTGAACATTCAAGATGTGAAAGTACATGTTCGAGAGGTACTAATTCGAGAGGTATGACTTTGAGAGGTGAAGGTTCCAGTAGAGGATTTGAGAGGTGAGATCTCGAGGGGGTTTGAGAGGTGAAGCATTCGAGAGGTACATGTTCGAGAGGTGAAGGTTCAGGAGGAGAGGGTTCCATTGGAGGGGTTCGAGAGGGACCGCTTCGAGAGGGGGGGGGGGGGTCAGGTGGAGATTCGAGAGGTGAGAGTTCGAGTGGGGGGTTCGAGAGGTAATCGAGAGGTACCGCTTCGAGAGGAACCGATTCGATAGGTGAAGGTTCGGGTGGAGAGGTTCGAGAGGTTACCCTTCGAGAGGTGAAGGTTCCAGTTGAGATTCGAGAGGTGAGAGTTCGAGTGGGGGTGTTACAGGTGAAGAGGTTCCAGTGCAGGGTTTCGAGAGGTGAAGCTTCATTTGAACGATTCGAGAGGTGAAGGTTCCTTTGAACATCCAAGAGGTGAAGGTACGTGTTCGAGAGGTACTAATTCGAGAGGTACGGCTTCGAGAGGTGAAGGTTCCAGTAGAGGATTCGAGAGGAGATTCGAGAGGTGAAGGTTCTAGTGGAGTGTTTGAGAGGTGAGAGCTCGAGGAGGTTCGAGAGGTGAAGCGTTCGAGAGGTAATGGTTTTGGGTATCAAGAGGTAATGGTTCGAGAGGTGAGAGGTGAAGGTTCCATTGGACAGTTCGAGAGGTGAAGGTTAGGGGTTCCATTAGAGGGGTTCGAGAGGTACCCATTTGAGAAGTGAAGGTTTAGGTGGAGAGGGTTAAAGTGGAGGGGTTCCATTGGAGGGGTTCGAGAGGTGAAGGTTCCAGTGGAGAGTTCGAGAGGTGAAGCATCTCGAACCTCCAATAGAACCTTCACCTCTCGAATTGGTACATCTCGAACCCCTCCAATGGAACCCCTCCACTTCAACCTCTGTACCTCAACCTTCACCTCTCGAAACGGTACCTCTCGAACCCCTCCAATGGAACCTTCACCTGTAAAACCCCTCAAATGGAACCTTCACCTCTCGAACCTCCAATGGAACCTTCATCACTCAAATCCTTACCTTTCGAACCTGTACAACTCGAATCCACTACCTCTCGAACCCCTCCACTGGAACCTTCCACCTCTCGAACCTACTATAGAACCTTCACCACTCGAATCTGTACCTCTCAAACGCACTACCTCTCGAACCCCCACTAGAACCTTGACCTCTCAAACCCTTCCAATGGAACCCCTCCACTTGAACCCTCTCCATCTGAACCTTCACCTCTCGAATCGGTGCCTCTCGAACCCTTCCAATGTAACCTACACCTCTGGAACCCCTCCAACGGAACCTTCACCTCTCTAACCTCCAATGGAACCTTCACCTCTCCAACCTCCAATGGAACCTTCACCACTCGAATCCACTACCTCTCAAACCTACTATGGAACCTTCTCCACTCGAATCCGTACCTCTTGAACCCAGTAACTCCTGAACCTCCACTAGAACCTTCACCTCTCGAACCTCCAATAAAACCTTCACCTCTCAAACCCTTACGTCTCGAACCCCTCAACTTGAACCCTCTCCACCTCAACCTTCACCTCTCGAACCATTACCTCTCGAACATCCACTCAAACTCTCACCTCTCGAATCTCCACTGGAAACTTCACCTATTGAATTGGTACCTCTCGAACCCCTCCAATGGAACCCCTATCCTCCACCTCTCAAATCTTTACCTCTCAAATCCTTCCAGCGGAACCTACACCTCTTGAACCGCTTCAATGGAACCCCTAACCTCCACCTCTCAAATTGTCCAATAGAACCTTCACTTGAACCTACTATGGAACCCTCACCACTCGAATCTGCACCTCTCGAACCCTTCGCTCCAATCCACTACCTCTCGAACTTCCACTGGAGCCTTTACATCTTGAATCTGTACCTCTTGAACCCCTTCACTTGAACCCTCTCCACCTGAACCTTCACCTCTCACCATCTCCATGCTTCAATTACATGTATAATTGGTACATTTATAGCTTAAATTACAGCTCTTTTAACATTCCTATAGAATTTCTATAATTTGTTATCAAGCTCATCGTGCGGTAACCAAACTAGTTCCAATGAACTCCAGTCCTTCGTATAAAAAGTTCTCTTTTTTTTTCATCCCTCCCAATGGTTTCTCCCTTTTCCAGGATACACCACTGAACATCACACGCACGCATCTCCACAATGACTAATTTCTCACTGTAAATCTTCTCCAGACGTCCTAACTAGCAACATAACTCAAAATAAAATTAAAAAATTATGTCGGTTTCATCTCACGACGTGATTCACCTATATACTCGCAGATGCTCTATAATAAAAAAACCTTGCCCCAAATTTAAATCCTCACTTGACCTCAATCCCAGAACTATGTTATCTCAACTCAGATTTAGTGTACTATAATAATATTATGTTCTTATTATGTATAACATTGTGCTCATATTCTATCTAACATGGTATAAAATTTTCTTTATAAGAGAGTGATTTCCCATAATGATTCTGATTGATTAAGAAGAGTGTAAATAGAGTACCAAGTAGATTAGTCTAAACATAACTCTAGCCTAGTCTTCAAGAATAAAATCGTATCTAATCATCAACTTGCTTTATTCTAACACCCCTCCCTCAAGCGAAGTGTCAGATGCTCGGCGACGTACAACTTGGACTTGAAGAATTCGAACAGTGGACGAGAGAGTTCTTTGGTGAAGATGTCCGCAATTTGAAGAGAAGTCGGGACATGAGCAATGCACAGCTTTCCAGAAGTCACCAACTCACGAACAAAATGATAGTCAATATCAATGTGTTTTGCCCGCTTTTGCGCCACCGTATTCTTTGCCAAGAAGATAGCAATGCTGTTGTCGCATAACAACAATGGAACACTAGAAAGTGGAACCCTAAGATCATAAAGCAAATGAGTGAGCCAAACCACCTCTGAAGCAGTGTTGGGGAGAGCACAGTATTCAGACTCAGTGCTGGAGCAAGAAACAATGAGTTGTTTCTTGGCACTCCAAGAAACCAGATTCCCACCAAGATAAACTGCATAACCATAAGTGGACCGCCGAATCTCCAGACAGCGGGCCCAGTCAGCATCAGAGTACCCTAACACCTCAGGAGTACTAGCAGAATGAAAACTAAGACCAAAATGAAGGGTGCCATGAACATACCGCAAAATCCATGTCACTGCAGTGAAATGGTCATCTCCGGGATCTGAAGATACTGGCTCTCCATGTTGATCGAGAAAGACAAATCTGGATGAATGATGGTGAGATACTGGAGGGCACCTACAAGGGAACGATAAAGTGTAGGATCCCGGAATGGAGGACTGGTAGAGATATGAAGCTGAGAACCGGTGACAAATGACATAGAAATATGGGCCGCGTTAGATATACCGGCCCGAGTTAAAATATCCCGATCATACTCTTCTTGGCTAAGAAGTAACCCTGAGGAAGTAGGCGAAACTTCAAGACCAACAAAGTAATGGAGAGCACCAAGATCCTTGATCGCAAACTCTCTGTGTGTCCGATCAATGAACTGACGAAGAAGAGTCGAGTTGTTTCCTGTAAGAATGATATCATCCACATACACAAGTAGATACAGTAACGATGACCCTCTCAAGAGAACAAATAAATAAGTATCAGTTGAGCTACACTAAAAACCAAGCTGTGTCAGATAACCGCTGAAGCGCTGGAACCAAGCCTGAGGAGTATGCTAAAGACCATAAATGGCCTTCTGCAAGCAACAAACATAGTCTGGATGAGCGGAATCCTGATAACCAATGGGCTGCTTCATATAGACCGGAGCATTAAGAACACCATTGAGAAAAGCATTCTTGACGTCCAATTGATAAAGTGGCCAGGAACGCATGGTGGCTATGGCGAGGACTGTCCGAACAGTGGAGGCTTTGACCACTGGACTGAAAGTGTGGTCAAAGTCAAAACCCAGAATTTGTGAGAAACCCTATGCCACAAGCCTAGCTTTACAATGCTTAATAGTACCATCTGGTCGATACTTCAGTCTGTAAACCCATTTGGAGCCAACAATATTGACGTCCGATGGGCGAGACACCAAATCCCAAGTGTGATGTCTTTGAAGAGCTGCCATCTTGTCATCCATGGCAGAAACCATTTTGGATCCTGAAAAATAGTACGGTAATCCGTGGGCTCTGACTGAGCAAGTAAGGTGGCAGTAAGACCATGAGCAATGATATCAGAATATTCTCTACACTGAATAGCTCCAGTCGATGATCGAGTAGCCATATGATGAGTGCAAAGCTGAGGTGGAGAAACTGAAGAAGCATTCACAGCAGGTAAAATGACAGGTGAGGTGATTAGTGAAAGAGCCAGTGAGATGGCCAAGGAATCGGATGGGCTGGTTGGTGGACCAGGTGAGCTGGTCGATGGCGGGATGGGTGAAGCATGATGAGTCTGAGAGGCCACTGGATGGTCCAAATCTCCAGAGCAGTTAGAACATGGTGTTGTAGTCGGTGAGGACGATAACATCGATGAACCAGGAGGGTTGGAAACCAAAGTGGCAGACTGAGAAGTAGGAGATGCCACCGTGGAAGAAGTAGGAGTATCAGTTGATGGATCAGCAGGATCTAAAAAATTAGAGACATCCATAGAAAATGGAGATACCGAAGTAGAACTATCAGCATAAGGGAATAAAGTATCATCAAAATGAGCATGTCTGGTGACACATACCTTTCCAGATGTAGGATCCAAACATTGATAACCCTTATACTGGGAGTCGTACCCAAGAAAGATACATGGAAAACTACAAGGAGCGAGTTTGTGAGCTGCATGTGGACGAAGATAAGGGTACACATAACAACCAAATACATGAAAGTTCGTGTATATGGGAACCCGACCATTGATAACTTCAAATGGTGATCATCCACCAAGAACCAGAGTGGGCAACCGATTTATGGTATAAGTAGTTGTAGCAAAGACGTGTGGCCAGTGGGAGAGAGGAAAATGAGAGTGGTATAACATAGACAAGCCCATCTCAGCAATGTGGCGGTGCTTGTGCTCAGCCCAACCGTTCTGCTCAGGAGTATACAGACAAGAAATCGGATGATGAATTCCTTTATTCTGAAAGTGAGAGCGTAAGCGACCATTTACGAACTCAGTCCTCCCATTACTCTGAAACACTTTAATGGTGGAAGAAAACTTGTTCTCCACAAAAGCCTCAAACTGGCGGTAGGCATCCCAAAAATCAGATTTACGACAAAGTGGGTAAAACCATAAAGGTCGAGACTGATCATCAAGGAAAATGGCATAGTAGGAGAAACCATCGGCATATATAATAGGAGAGGGCCTCCATAAATCACAATGAATTATATCAAGTACCCTAGCAACACTTTTATCATTTGTATGAAAAGATAAACGTTTCCCTTTAGCTTTTTCACACGCTTCAGAAATGGTGGATTTAGGCAAAACTGACAAGACAATTAAGGATCTAGAAGCACGCAAACCAGAAATAATGAAATATAGAACATGACTAAGTCTAGCATGCCAGATTTCAAACGACACACACGACTTATTTGACTCCATAGTAGACATTAAAACAGATGCACCATAGTCTAAAACATAAAGACTATCCTCAATATAACCGTGACCTAAGGTTTCCCTTGTGATTTTATGCCGAATAATAAAAGAACGATTATCAAGGCAGACAACAACATTTAAATCTCGAGTTAATTTTCTAATAGAAAGCAAATTTTTAGTGATATTAGGCACAATAAGCAAATCATAAATAGGCAAAGACTTAGAAATCTGAGATTCACCAACATGAGTAATAGGGAGTTGAGAATCATTACCAACATAAAAGTGGGAAGAGCCATGGTAGGGTCTCACATAATCAATAGCAGCAGAAGATGATGCCATCTGCTTTGTAGCGCCAGAATCTACGATCCACTGATTTCCAGAATGCCTAAATTCTTATATACCAATAAAAGGAGCCATACTACAAAGTGGTAAAGTGGTGAGGAATAAAATGGTGCGCAAGGTGCTGGCTAAAAGAAAGGCTGCTGGTGCGTGGAGAGCACGTGCGAGTGGGTTCACGCACCTGGCTCTGCTGGCGCGTAGAGGGTACGCACGAGTGGGTTTATGCGTCTGGAGGTCTTGCTCGGTTGAGAGCATGCGCCTGGAGGACTCGCTGCTGCCTCTACAAATCGTTGCTGACGACTGGTTGAACTGAGCTTTGCCTCAAACGTAGAAGGACGACTGTAGAGGGATTTGGAAAGGCAAGGGGAGAGGTGCCGAAAACTTCTAGAGGTGGTCGCCGAAGATTACGCCGGAGAAGACAAAATATACGCCAGTAAAAATGGAGGAAACAGGAGTCTGCAGCCGAAGAATTACCGCTGGAAAAGTATGGCGGATGAAGAATCAATTTTGAGGAGTTCACGAGAATAGCCACTGGAGGCAGAGCCGCTGCCGATGAAGATGAATATGACGCCGGAATTGTTGGTGGAGATGACGTCGGGCAAGTGGCTGGAACTGAACACGACCGCCACTGGAAGAAACTGCTGTGGATCTGAAAACACCGGAACTTGACCGGGACTTGGCCAGAATTTGGCCGATTTTCGGTGGAGGTTGATCGGCCGGAAAAAAAAAGATGAAGGAAGGAGATTGAAAATTAAAAAGAAATAATTAGGGTTTAGAATCAGAACTTGCTCTGATACCATGAGTGAGTGATTTTCCATAATGATTCTGATTGATTAAGAAGAGTATAAATAGAGTACCAAGTAGACTAATCTAAATATAACTCTAGCCTAGTCATCATGAATAAAATCTTATCTAATCATCAACTTGCTTTATTCTAACAATTTATATATATACATATGAAATATATAAATTGTGTTCTCATTTTTATATTCCCTCTGTCCCAGACTGAACTGCATACTTACCATTTGACAGTGAGCACTCTTAAATTTTAACTACCTATTTGAATATGTATATAAACACTAATATTATCGTATGTGATATTATTGAATTCATCGTAGTAGTTTCTAAATATCAACTTTTTATTTGCCGTTACTTTACCTAGTTAAACATATTAACGGTCAAGCATATTTCTTGAAGATCGCAAAAATGATTATGTGAAATTTAGTCTGGGACTCAGGGAGTATAAGATTGTGTGGTATTATTACATATAATTTTTTAAAAAAATTTCTCTTATTATATATAAAAATTTGTGTTATACTACTACACAAAATCGCGTGTATTTTATGTGTATTTTTATTACATATAATATGGCATAGTAACATTGTTTTTTCATTATATATAAGATTTATCTGAGTACATATATAAGATTGTGTAATTTTAAAATTCGTATATGACTTATATTATTTAGAAATCAAATTTGAAATTCGAAAAAAATAATGATTTTGTTCTTGATATTTTCTCTTCCTTATTTATCGAGTTATTGGAATGGTAAAATACTTGAATATATGAATTAATGATTCGTACAGTGTAAAACTAAAAGTAAAACTAATTTTAAAATAACAATACATTAAAAAAACAAGTCCGGATTAAAAATTTCAGTAAATGAATAGTTTTTTATTTTCTCTTAAAATGAATAAACATCTAGTCTTTCATAATCATTCGTCTCCCTTCTTCTTATACCCACATATGCTCTCCAATTCATTTATGATACACAACTCGGCTAGATTTTGATGTGTGTCATGTGTCATGTCGAGTGTCGTGTCAAACCTATAAGCAATTCTCTACCTAATATCGCATATCAGGGTATCATGGCCCCAAATAGAATTTAATGAAAATTTTTGTTCAATGATGAAGAAATTGATCTTCTATTGGAACCCTTCAAGAAGCACTTGGCTTTAAAGAGATAGAATAATCAAAGTCCTAGATAAGCGGCATATCTTTATCAAGTTCGATTTAGCAACAGAAAAAATGACTAATTGAAATTGATTAGCAAAATGGTGGACATACCTTGCAGCTGAATTCTCTCTAATATGAGAGCTTTCAATCCATTATACTCACCTCGCATATTGGAAGCTCCATCAAATCCTTGGCCTCTCAATTTGTATATAGACAAAATGTGCTTTACAAACTAACAATCAATATCATTTTTCAAAAAAATAGAGGAAGTGTTAGGCACATGAACCACAACAAGAAATTCCTCAATAATATCACCTTGATCATTCACATAAATCAAGATGACTCCCATTTGCCCCTTTATTGACACATATCGAGACTCATCTACCACTAGAGCATATGCTTTATCCTCGATATCATCAAGAATGACTTTCGTGACCTCATTAGCACAAGCACCTTACAAGAGCTATTTGCAGGAACATTCTCATTCGTTGTCTTTGCAATATCCTTATTTCGTCTAGTATACCACTCAAGTAACTCAAGATAATTGCCCTTACTTAGAGAATCATGGGACTCATCATGAAAACAAAAAGTCAAACCTTGCTTAAAAATATACCCCGTCACATCTAGAGCTGCAGTTAGGAGGGTAAGATAAGCAACATATGTCTCACTTGAATGGGCTTGTACCATGTGTTGTACACTTTGTGATTGATTTCGAAAAGACTGAATTTGACAATAGCATCATTATGAGGACTGCCCACCCCACCAACATGTGTATAAAATATTCCAATGGATTTTTTTCCAGTTGGTCATCCTAGACTTAGTGAATGCTTCATCTCCAATTCGACTACCTGAAGTCCTGAAAGATAACACTAAAAGCAATATGCCGCATCCTTTGAAATACAATATTCCATCCAATTAAACTTGTCACACCAAGAAGTTTGAAAACATCTTTTATCTTTACCAAACTGTCCATGTGGATAATTATGATCGGTGCGTCGACAAGGCCCTCTCAATAAATACTCCCTCCGAATCCGATCCCTAATGTTGACATATGTTGACATCAAATTCAATAATAGTTCGACGCATTCTAGGATCACTAATAACATCATCCAAATTAACCACCACATGAGAATGCTTAATACTGCTACTCTCTTCATCTTTCTTCTTAGACTCTTTTCTAATTAAAATTTTATCCATAATATATCAAAGGAATGAAAACAAATACATTAACAAAACACACAAAGAAACCAATCTCATAAACTAATATAAGTTTTTAACACACAAATGTCAACTTTCTAAATTTATAAAATAACCCTAAAATCCAAATTATAAAAAGCTGCACTTAATCAAATCAACCTACTGTAAGAACACAAAAAAAAACCATCCTTAAGACCCATTTTGGCCTTAGAATTTAAAGATAAATGTTAGAATAAAGAAAGTAGATGATTAGATAATATTTTATTCCATGTTAATGACTAGTACTAGAGTTATATTTAGACTAGTCTTCTTTGTACTCTATATATATTCTTTATCATTAATCAGAATCATTGTGGGAAATTACTTTATCATGGTATCAGAGAAAACCTGGTTCTAAAACCCTCCTCTCTCTCTTTCAGCCGCAGCCTCTCCTTCTTTCTTTTCCGCCGCCGAAGACACTTTTCCGTGCAGACATTGTCTGCTCGCATTACACAAGATTCCAAGCTTCCATGTCACATTAAACAAAGCCATTAAACAAGATTCCATCCAAAGCCATTAACTTTTCTCTGCTTTGTTTTCATCCCATCCAAAGCAATTATTCTACTGTTTCTGTTGGCAATGATGCTTCTATTCGAATCTCTCATATTGGTGACACTAAACTCTCTGATGATTTATGCCTTTATGATGTTCTGGTTGTTCCTGATGTTACTAAGAATCTGCTGTCTATTAGTAAACTGACCAGAGATTTAAATGCTTTTGTCACTTTTGATGATCGGAACTTTGTCATTCAGAACAAAGTTTCCAAGGCGGTCGTGGGCAGGGGCCACAGTGATGGTGGTCTTTATGTTTTGGATATAGGTGATTCCGCATTTTTCTTGCATTTACAGCAGAATAAAGGACGGGCATCTTATGAGCTTTGGCATGCTCGCTTGGGTCATGCATCGTCGACAGTTATTTCTCGTTTGCAGAAGTCTGGTCTAGTTTCTTTATCTTCTTTATTGCCCAAACATGTTGCCTGCGCCCCCTGTGCTATGGCAAAAGGTCAACGGTTGGCATTTCTTGAGAACCATAAACGTGCTACGCATGTACTTGATTTGTTTCATTGTGACTTATGGGGACCTTACCCTGTTTTATCATCAACCGGTTTTTCCTACTATGCTTTATTTTTGGATGATTATTCTCGTTTCACTGGCTTTATCCACTTCGTCGTAAGTCGGATTTCTTTGATGCTTATTTACAATTTGAGGCATTTGTGGAGAATCAGTTTTCATCCAAAATTAAAGTGTTTCAGAGTGATGGTGGTACTGAGTTTCAGAACACTCGTCTACAGAGTCATTTTGCTACTAAGGGCATTCACCATCAGATATCGTGTCCTTACACTCCGGAACAGAATGGTAGGGTGGAGCGCAAACATAGGTATATTTTCGAGATGGGTCTTACTATGTTATTTCATTCGCATATGCCTATCTCTTACTGGGATGATGCTTTTGCTGCAGTTGTATACACGATCAATCGATTGCCTACTCCTGTACTGCATGGTTCTTCTCCTTATGGGCTTCTATATAGTCGGGATCCTTGCTACTCGAATTTTCATCCTTTCGGTTGCCGGGTTTTTCCATTTGTTCGACCATATGCGGATCACAAATTATCTCCTCGCAGCATTCCATGCGTCTTCCTTGGCTACAGTTCCCAGTACAAAGGTTTTCATTGTCTAGATTCTTCCACAGGCAGAGTCTACATCACTCGTCATGCTCGATGTGATGAGACATATTTTCCTTTTTCCACTTCTTCGACTTTGGGCTCTCTAACATCTATCCTTGATGTCTCGGCTTTTATTGATCCTGATGGTGATATTGATACCTCTGCGCCAGTTTTAGCTTCATCTCCTTTGCCGCCTTGCATCATTTGCACGAGATAACCAGAACCAGCTTTTCCGTCGACAGTTCCGCCGTCCTTACCACTGGTCACGATGCCTCCTCTAGCTGTGGCCTCTTCTCCGGCTACGTCCATCGGCCGCAACTCGATTGCCTCTTCCGAGTCTTCTCTGATGTCATCCGCCAGCTCCACTTCTTCTGCCTCAATGCCTCCGCCTTGTACACATTGAATGTCAACTCAGTCATCTACTGGTGCCATTCAGCGATGGGATTATTCGGATATTATTGCACATGGCCTTATTGCTGCTCTTCTTTCTCAAACAGAACCCGCGGATTATCGCTCGGCTCTTCAGGATCCAGCCTGGATTTTAGCTATGGACGATGTGATGGCTGCTCTTCGTAGTCAGCATACTTGGGATTTGGTGCCTCGACCTTCGGATGCCAACATCGTTGGCTCCAAATGGGTCTATCGTCTCAAGTATCATCCGGATGGTACCATTGACCATCACAAAGCCAGACTTGTGGCGCAAGGCTTTTCGCAGATTCCAGGTTTTGATTTTAACCATACTTTCAGTCCTGTGGTTAAGGCTTCCACTGTTCGGACTGTTCTTGTAATTGCCACCATGCGTTCTTGGCCACTTCATCAGCTGGATGTCAAGAATGCTTTTCTTAATAGTGAATAGGATAGTCCGGTCTACATGAAGCAGCCAGTTGGTTATCAGGATTCTTCTCATCCAGACTATGTCTGTCGTTTGCGCAAGGCTATTTATGGCCTTAAGCAAGCCCCTAGAGCTTGGTTTCAGCGGTTTAGCAGCTATCTTACCCAACTTGGTTTTCGGTGCAGCTCTTCTGATACTTCTTTATTTTTTCTGGCGAAGGGGTCCTCATTGCTGTACCTCCTTGTGTATGTCGACGACATTATTCTTACAGGGAATGATTCGACTCTTCTTCGTCAGTTCATTTCTCGGACGCATAAGGAGTTTGCGATCAAGGATCTTGGTGCTCTTAATTACTTTCTTGGTCTTGAAGTTTCTCCTACTCCCTCCGGGTTGCTTCTTGGCCAAGTGAAGTATGCTCGGGATATCCTGACTAGGGCTGGTATGTCTGCTTGCGCGCCTATTTCCACGCTGTTTCTTGCTGGCTCTCAGCTGCACAGTTCCACTAGTCCAGCGTTTCGGGATTCTACTCTTTATCACTTTCTCGTTGGGGCCCTTCGGTATCTCACCATTACTCGTCCGGATTTGGCCTTCTCGGTCAACACTGTGAGTCAGTACCTTCAGGATCCTAGAGATGATCATTTTGCTGCAGTTACATGGATTTTTCATTATGTTCATGGTACTCTTCATTATGGTTTGGTTTTCAGTTCTGCTAGCACTCCAGATGTGTTAGGCTATTCTAATGCTGACTGGGCCCGCTGTCTAGAGACTCGACGTTCCACTTATGGATATGCAGTTTACCTAGGTGGGAATCTTGTTTCTTGGAGTGCCAAGAAACAACCCATAGTTTCTCGTTCCAGTACGGAGTCTGAGTATCGTGTTCTTGTCAACACTGCTTCTCAGGTTGTCTAGCTCACTCATTTGCTTCGTGATCTTCGAGTTCCGCTTTCTGGCTCGCCATTGTTGTTATGTGACAACAGTAGTGCTATTTTCTTGGCTCAGAATCCGGTGGCGCACAAGCAGGCCAAGCATATTGACATTAATTATCATTTTGTTCGTGAGCTGGTGACTTCCGGCAAGCTGCGTGTTGCTCATGTTCCCACTTCTCTTCAGATTGCTGACATCTTCACCAAGGGTCTTTCTCGTCCGTTGTTCGAATTCTTCAGATCCAAGGTTTGCGTCGGCGAGCATCCGACACTTCGCTTGAGGGGGGGTGTTAGAATAAAGAAAGTAGATGATTAGATAATATTTTATTCCATGTTAATGACTAGTACTAGAGTTATATTTAGACTAGTCTTCTTTGTACTATATATATATTCTTTATCATTAATCAGAATCATTATGGGAAATTACTTTATCAATAAATAATAAATAAAAATGATAAATAATGAGTACCCATTGTGGTTTCGGCCCTAGCCTCTGTCTAGCCACCGCCGTCCGGCAATCTTCCGCGGCTCCGCCTTACCAACGCAGTCGCTCCATGCTGTTCAGCAAATTTGGTGCTGGTGGAGCTTGGAAACCCGTTGCAAGAAGAGTTTTATTTGGGAAAGTATAATTTGGGGCAAATATGATTGGATTTTTAATTCTTTATTGGACTTGTAACTTTATTCCTAATTAACACATACATTGAGATTTTTAATTTTTAAAACAGGCCCATCAAATTTACACATTCGTAGAATTTAGTCAGGCCCAATTTCAAAGGTCTCCTCTACTCTCCTACAGCCTATTGTTTTCTACGGCGATTCTGAAAAATAAAATCCAGTTTCCGGCGACTTGGCGAGCTGGCGTTGAAATTAAATTCAAAAGCTTCTGACGTCGTTCCATTATCACCTTCAATCTTTTCTTGTGTGGGATAGAATTTAGCACTTCCATTATTAATTTTACCTAGATACTATATTAGTAGTTAGGACAAACTTTAATTGAATAACATGCAATCCTCACCAACTAACTCAATAACATCAAAACAAACCCTTAATAGAGTTTGCTCCAATCAAATGAATCTCTAGTCCTACGTGAGCAGGTAAATAATACAAAAATCTCCTATCTGAGAATAGCCTATAAAATATTCTCCAAGGATAAATTAAGTATCCCAGACATGAATGCCTTTACCTCTGATTATTCTAATGTTCAGCTAGCTCCTCCTCTAGACATGTCCACTAACGATCATAAACAGATTCATGCCATTGATGTTAGACTTAGAGCTAGGCCCGTCAAATGGGTCGGGTAACCCGTTGGATAACCGTTATCTATATACTATTTTCACTTATTGGATAAGACTTATTGGATAATGACTCATTGGGTTAATGGATATAATGGAGTTGTAGTTATTGGGTTTAGTTGGGTTGGATAAATGATTATCCATTGGATAATTTTGGGTGGGTCGAGTTGGGTTTGGTAACGGGTGACCCGTGGATAATTTCATATCATAAGATAACAAAATTTTCACAAGTTTGATTACGAATGATTTAATTTTTCCCTAACACATATAATCATTTTAGAAACGATCAAATTCTTGATTTATCATATTTATCGATTTCGGTTCATGTCTTAATCAATTTTAATTTGAACCAATTAAAAATTGATAAAAGATCTTGATGAAAGAAGTAGGTCAAAGTCTTGGGAAAGACGGTCTTTCCATAGGCTTATGGAAAGACGGGGTTTGATTAGAATAATAAAAGGTAAAAGGTCTTAGTTGCAATATTAAAGTTTTAGTATGAAACATGTAGTAGTTATAAAATTTATAATCCGGTTCATGCAACCCGAAAATTTTATCTTAATTTCTTCTAATTTACACTTTAAACCTTGGTCTTTCCATAACTTATGGAAAGACCGTCTTTCAAGAGACGGACTCAAGAAGTAGAAGTAGTATTTAAGAAACTTTTACTAAATTTGAAAAATCTCCTACATGAAATATGAAGATTTTTAAAAATATTTTCTTTTATTGAACATAAGAAAATAATAAATGAAATCCCCACATTTTGCCACTCGAATAAATATTTCCTCTTTTGTAGTTATGTACACGATTCAGCCTGTATCAAAAAAATGATTAGAGTTAATCGTAATTTTTCACTCCAAGTAAAATGTTACGTGACTTATCCATTTAAAGTTTAAATGGTTGAAAATACCAATTATCCATTAAGTATATACCCAATTATCCATTGGGTATAAACTAATTATCCATTGGGTCTATACTAATTATCCATTGGGTCTATACTAATTATCCATTGGGTCTATACTAATTATCAATTGGGTCTATACTAATTATCCATTGGGTCTATACTAATTATCCATTGGATCAAACTAAATGACCCATTGGGTATAGGTCATTTATTTGGGTGAAGCGTGAATTACCCATCAAGTCCTTGTTTTTTCTCAGTTCTCAGTTCTCACTTCCCAGTCTGCGTTTTGTTTCATCAGTCCGCGTTTTGTTCATCAATCGGTCTGCGTTTTGTTCATCAATCGTTCTGCGTTTTGTTCATATTCGAGCTCATAATATTATATTATGTAATATAATATTATGTATTATATTATATTATATTTAATAAAAATAAAAATATATAATATGTTGGCTTTGTAAACTCGACGAAACTAACGAACAATATTACTTGGGATCGAGCTCGAGCTCAAATACTGTATGAACTCGAATATTGTACGAACTCGAATACTGTATGAGATTGAGCTCGAATACTGTACAAACTCGAATACTGTACGAGATTGAACTCGAATAATGTACGAACTCGAATACTATACGAGATTGAACTCGAATACTGTACGAGATTGAGCTCGAATATTGTACGAACTCGAATACTGTACTAGATTAAACTCGAATATTGTACGAACTCGAATATTGTACAAGATTGAGCTCGAATACTGTACGAACTCGAATACTCTATGAACTCGAATACTGTACGAGATTGATCTCGAGTATTGTACAAACTCGAATACTGTATGAGATTGAATTCGAATACTGTACGAACTCAAATACTGTACGAGATTGAACTCGAATACTGTACGAACTTGAATACTGTACGAGATTGAGCTCGAATATTATACGAACTCGAATACTGTACGAGATTGAACTCGAATATTGTATGAACTTGAATATTGTACGAGATTGAACTCGAATACTGTACGAACTCGAATCCTGTACGAGATTGAGCTCGAATATTGTACGAACTCGAATGTTGTACGAGATTGAACTCGAATACTGTACAAACTCGAATACTGTACGAGATTGAGCTCGAATATTGTACGAACTCGAATACTGTACAAGATTGAACTTGAATATTGTATGAACTCGAATACTGTACGAGATTGAGCTCGAATACTGTACGATATTGAACTCGAATATTGTACAAACTCAAATGTTGTACAAGATTGAGTGTGAATTTTGTACGAACTCAAATACTGTACGAGCTCGAATATTGTACGAACTCGAATATTGTACGATATTGAATATTGTACGATATTGAACTCGAATAATTTGTGAATTATAATTTGTATAATTTGTGAATTATAGTGAATATTTATGTTAAATATTACACATGCATTTAATTGGGTAATTTTGGATATTTATTGGGCATTTGTTATGTTCCCATTGAGTTAACATAATATGAGACCCATTGAGATCAAAATTTCTCATTAACATAATTATTCTCATCCCAAATCCTAAAAAATAATGTGCATTTAACACCTGATCTCATTGGATAATGACAGCTTGTAACCAAAATCGATAGAAAATGTTTAATGATAACTTATTGGGTTAATTATATAATGATTTATTGGATAATGACTTATTGGATAATATATTTTAACTCATTGGGTCATATGAATATCTCATGGGTTATCCAATGGGCTATCCATTTAATGTCCCAACCCATTTATGACCCAATCCATTATGACCCATTTAATAAACGTGTTAATTGGATAATGACTCATTGGATAATGATCCATTGGGTTTGAATAATGGGTTTATCCAATTAACCAATTTGACGAGCCTACTTAGAGCAGTCAGATGAAGAAAGTATAACAGTAGTTTCAAGTTCTTAAGAACATCGGTTAGAACTGGTAAGCCCTTTAGTTAATTCAACAAACACTCAATCTTCTAATTCCAGAAAAACTCATTTTTTTCACACAACTTAACAAGATGAAACTGAGATCACCTTCCATAAGATCACAGAATAGGAAGTATGAATAGCCACAACCTCCAAATTCAAGTCCTGGTTTTGGAATCTTAGAGGGATGGAAACATCATTGGTTAGATTAAAAAGAGCTCATCGCTTTGCATAAGATTTGAGCTTCTTTGCCTAATAGAACCCATTCATATGATCTCTGCGTGTGAAGAATACAAAAAAGGTTAAATTTTTACTGTATCCTTCCAGAAACAGGCAAGATCTAGATAATGTGGAACTTAGGGGTTCAGGTCCAATATATCAACCAAGGACCCGTTTTTAACAATTAACCTAATGTGGCTCACAAACAACTCTTAGATAGAACACTATTGTATGACAAGAGCAATAATACCGGTATTGTGGGGTAATAGTATCGGTAATTTGGTCATCTATAATACCGGTAAAATAAAACAGCGTAGAAGTAAGTTTTGCACCAGTATTTGCAACCGGAGTAAAAATTTTGGAAAGTTTGGGGGGCACATAGTAATTGCATCGGTACAGTGAGATAGGCCGGTGTAAAATGTTTGCACTCATATGGTTAAAGTAAACTTGTTTGAAACTAAAATTTTTACACCGGCAAGAATCATAATACCAGTATATTTTGTAATAGCAATACTTTTTTACACTGGGAATGACCCTGAGTTTGCACAAGTTTATATCTTTATGCCCCCCGTCAAAGTTTCCAGCGTGAAAACCTCTTCCGTTATTGTACGAATAATGATGAGGTACCAAATATCACTGTCGAAAAATTAGGGCAATGATTTACTGAAATGGAATAGGTTTGATATGTAAATGTTAAATCCAGGAACAAATAATTACATTCTAATGTAAGGGACAATGTAGAACTCAGCATTTGTTGCTCTCATTGTATCCCAGATGAGGTTGAAACGAAGTTTGACATCCTGCTCAATGTCGGACAAGTTCCCACAGTTCTAATGGCAGAATTGGATGCGTCCTGCATTATTTTCCCATATTTGCTCCCAAAGGTGCCTGTAACGTTAATGATATTGAAAATGAAATACTAATTGATTTAAAATTTCACATAATGTTGTGAGGTCTGAAACTCACCCCACCCGCACATCGATTTGCACATTATCGATCCAGGTCATTGAACACAAATTCCCGAGTCCCTTCCCTTACTGGACTAGAGCATCTATTCCAATACTGCATGTATAATAGTGTGCGAACGTCGATGGTTTGAAGACTGGGAAGAACATGCAGTCCTTGTTCTTTATCATTTCTAGGATAGCAGTATTTACTTCCTGTATGTACCGCACCATGATGGGCCAATATGTCAGCTCCCGTTTGTTGATAATCTGCGGATGTATAATTATACAAATTGATCACTTAAGTATGTAGAATTGAACAGTTGTGGTCAATGAATAATAAAGGTACGTGCTTAAGTGAAGCACCTTTTTTGGTAGCCTCTTAAATTTTGGTCTTGTTGATGGCCTGAAATTAGAGCTCGATTGAGATATTTTCTCGGCATTACCCTGTTACATGGATTAATGAATACGGTCATGTAAATGTAATTGCATGAATTGAAAAATAATGTGTTACAAGAATGTACCTCATCGTCGGTGGTGAGAATCATAACCTCCTTGCCGTCGTCGTCCATATCCACACCGACATTTTCATCATTGATGTCACTTAGTTGCTCATCTTCATTGCCTATCAAAGACACATGCCAATCCACAATGCTATTTAAGGCCTCTCCAACATTAGCGAAGTGGTGCTCCGCTGAGGCAAACCCGTCCTAGGATGGACGGTAGACTGGCTTGCATACTCTCACGCGAGCAACACTTCCTTGTTGGGCATCCCGACGATGAGATACCTATCGCGACCCATGGGCAACCATTTTCTTCTTCTCGACAATGTCTTTAATGTATAGAGTCACGCGTCCTCTATCTTGTTCGTAAAGAAGTTTAGTAAATTGATAATATGGTTACCGTTATTTTAAGATGTGTAATTCAATGTAAATAAAAAACATATATTCATGAAGGCGTACCTTCTCATCTCCTTCTCCGTCGCTGTGCTCTTCACCGGACTTTGTAGCAGCTGTAACAATGTCTCCATCGCTTTCTCAATAAACTTCTTGGGATAGTCAAGGCCTGGTAGAATCCGAACACCACTTGCAGATGCAATGCCCTTCACCAATTGCTCGAGGTAGGATACCATGTCTTTGACAACCGGTTGATCACTAGATAATCTCTTATGGGCAGTTTGCTTGCTTAAGGAACTGCTACCACACTTGCTGCGGGAAAGATGAGGAACAACCACCGATGTGGGTAGACCCATCTGAGTTCCCTTGTGCCTGCCCGGGTGATCCTTCTTCTTGGTGACTCTTATGAGGATGTCTTCACCCGGCTGCAGTACCAATGTTCCTTTTTTCCTTTAGTTCATTCAATTTCAGTTGTCGATGTTGGCGTAACTTACAATGTCCGGTGCGATCTTCTGAACCTCTTTCGATGTGTAAAACCATGTCTTATCCTTGTTTGCCTTAAGGTAGACAAGAGATCTGTCCGGTGTGAACTCCTTTTGACTGAGTTGTTGCTCAATCTACTCTTCAGTGACTCCCTTACCGGTCAACCTCATTCTCTCTTTTTCCTTCAGCTCCTCAGCCAATTTGTCGCGGATATATCGATTACCCTTTTTGCCAGTGTGGTGGGTGTAATTCTTGCACTCGTTGCACTTAATATTTTTCTCTCTAAGCTTTTGATATAGCATTAAAAAAAGTTTAATAGAATTTATGGGCAACAGAGTTCATAAGAAGTATTATATTTTTTATCATACCCAAAGACCAGGATGCCATCGCCTCTTCTCAAACAAGTGACATTCGTCTTCGTCCATCCACTTGTACTTCTCCCATGCTGGAACTCATGATTTGTTGATACCTTTGTCCATGTCATGGATGAATCTGTTTGCTACCTTTTTCTTCCAGTTCCTATGTTGGTCTCTTGCCATATCTGTACAATCCTTCTTGAGTATTTGAAGTTGTGAATCCATCATCAGGGTTTCAATTGTGAAGCTCTCTTGAAACAAAACATATGAACATGCATATCATTAACCATGTCTTCACTATGACAATACTAAAACAAAGAATTTTAAACTTCAATCATAGAGAATTTTACCAGAACATCCTTCCATGACTCTTCCTTCACATCTTCAGGGAAATTGCACCAGTGTTCGCAATGGACAAATCTGATGCGGTGCCGAAAGGAGTAATTGCCATAAGCGTGCCACGCTGACCAATTCTTAATGTATACCACTTGATCTCCACGAAACTCAAATGCAACGGGAGTTGGTTTGTTGTGTTTTTCAATCATCACAGATTGGCACATGCTATTTTCTCGTCTCCTCTTATAACTTTTGATCTCAAACTTGTCCCATCCCTCTCCATTTTTGCCTCCAGCAATTGACAAGTCATTGTCCGCTTCATTAACAGTTGGCCTTGATTTGACAGTGCTCTTTCCCTTTCCCTTCCCCTTGCCAACTTGTGATTTGGCCCTCATTTCACCCGTATCTTCTCCATCATCCCCTGCAATCAAAAAGCCATGTGGCACGGGTTATTCCTTCTCTTCACTAGTTGAATCATGTTGTTGCGTTGCTCCTTTCTTAAACTGTATCTTCAATGGTATCCTTTTTGGAGGAGGTTCTTGTTCCGCTAAGTCAACCTCATCATTGAACACATTGACCTCCTTCTTCTTTCCTACTGGTTGCTTCCCCTTGTTGATCATTTTCCCATTTTTTGGCGACATCTACAACAACAGAATAGAAAATTGAACAAAACGTAAATAAAACTTCATTTCATATGGCATAGAAGTTCATATAACATGATATAGAACTTGAACGCAAGGCATGGAACTTGATACAACTATTATTGGATTCCAAAAATCCCAATAGAAGTTGATAGAACTTGATACCAATATTATTGGTTTCCAAAAATCCGCCTACAACTGAGCATGTATTACTCTTGCCTTATGTGACTATCAACACTGTCACCAACTGATGAACTCAAATGCTACAACATATTTCCACCAAAAATGCAAAACTTTGTATTCCCACATTTTTATAATCATCCCATTCAAGGGCACCATTTCAAGTTTTACAAAATGAAAGGTTTTTTTGTTCATAGAGGCATTTTGTCAAACATATGATGTGCACAAGGATTTGAATGGTTGTTTGAAGAGAAAATCATATTGAGCCACATGCTTAACTAAACACGTATCACTTACCTTCATCGTTGAAACGACTATGTTACTTCGCTTGAAGTTTACCAAAAAATAATTGGATGAACCTTCGGAAGTTTTTTCTCGTCAGTGATGTTCAAAGGTTGTGTGTTGTTCAACCTTTTATAGGACAAATGAGGGGATGTGTTGGGGAGTTATAAAGATTGATGAGGAGTTATGGTGGTTGAATGTATTGGGAATTAAAGGGTGGAAGTGGTGGATGTCGATTTTGGAAGTGGAATTGAAGGTGTTTTGAGGATGAGAGGTGGAGTTATGGTGGTTATGGGCGGAAGAAGTGGTTGTTTTAAATTCAAACCCATCTTTTTTACACCGGCAATAAGAGAAATACCAATGTAGATTTTCCTGACCCGAGACCAACTAGCTAAACAAATTTCTAACTGTTGTACACCGGTATGGAAATCGGTGTACAAAGTAGTGCTACCAGTGGAAAAAAGGAAAAAAAGCTGCTGCGCGGGAGTGCTTTAAATAATATTTTGCTTGGCCCGAGAGCATTTTGTTGAAATTTTTTCTAACTGTTGTACACTGGAATTGATACCGGTGTATCCAGTAGGCATACCGGTGTAAGTATGAAAAAAATGCAGGTGCGCTGAACTGCTTTAAATAATATTTTGCCAGACCCGAGAGCAACTTGTTGAAAATGTTTTTAACTCTTATACACCGGTATGTAGATTATCTTTACTGGTGTAAAACATTTCCCGCCATAAAAAATAACAAAAATTTGAAATAAATTCAGTGCGAGGCGTAAAAAATTTGAATTTACACACCGGTTATTTGTAAACACGTGTACAAGTTTATTTCTTGTCATGAATTCAATATTTTATTTATTCATTTTCAACCCCAATATTTCCGTCGCAACTCTAATTATTCAAATTGATGATTAATTTATGTAATTAGACATTGTACTAGTTGTTTAATACTAAAGTTTACTATGCATGTACGTTGAATATACAAAGCACTGTTTTATTTTATGACATTTGTATTTTGGCCCCCAAACATTTCGTTTCGCCCCGCCGACCACTATAACATGGGCCACAAAATTATTTTATGATACACCATAGTTAATTAGTAATTTTTCTGTAGTTTCTCGGGAAGTAGGTTCCCGATTATTTGATTTCTACGTTTCTTAATAGGTCCCTGCAAATGAAACACGAAATTACGATATGTTGGGATACTATATAAATTATCAAATTTAATATTTTAGGCTTTAATCATAATTGCAACATAATTGTGTCTGGGTGGTGATTTGATCGAAAGCGCTAGTATGTGTTGTAAAGTAAACGGCAAAGGTTTACTTCATAGTATCAATGTGTAATCCGAATATCTTCCAGACTAACTACACGGTCCGAACCCGCTCATGTCCCCACATGTGAAACTTGTAAATACAAAATGGATGTTTGGAATACCATCAGGTTTGATTGGATTTCAATTTCGATGAACGAGTAAACTTTTTACTTTTTGCACTTTAGTCCCTCCAAGAATCTTGGAATCGTCGAAAGAAAAATTGGTTCCACATATATGCAATTAAATACAATATGATCATGCTCATGCGTTTGTAGTCACATCAGGGTTACAGAAGGACCTCTAAAGCCAATAATGAATTTTTGTACTATAATTCCCAAAACTGCACTATTACCCATAAATTTCTATGGGGGACCTGCATAGCTCCTAATCCTACAATTTTACTTATTATAACCATCCATGTAATATAATAAACCACATAGATGTGGCTGATTTAAGCAATAAGGCCAACTGTAATCGACCTACAATTTATACTAGTCGAGAGTAATACGGTGTGAAAATTTCAACAACAACGTGTAAAAATTTTGAAGTCAACCCATCATTGGCCAAGTTATTATCGAAATGGAAGTGGAAGACAGTCTTAGTGCAACAAAGTGAACGTTTGGTATAGAATTTTCCCTTCTTAGGTACTACTACAAGTTTCTTACAAGTAATAACGAGAAAATGGTTTGACACCATCATCTTCTCTTATTGCATCACCATTACGGGTACTTGTGCCAATATCCATGTCCTCCACATCACCTCTGTGGAAGGTAGGGAAATTTCCAACTGCTTCCACAACGTTAGGAAATTGATACGTTATAACCTTAGCCATATGGTCGAACCGAGATCTTTGAAACTTTGGTTCTTCAAGTAAGTTTGCTACACTGACCTCCAAGGCACCAACTCTAGATTCAACAGTAGGGACATGCATTTCAGATGTTTATCTGTAGAAAAAGTCTACATAAATCTTACCCATTGGTTTCCCAAATACGTCATGTGGACGGGACTTAACTCTCACTCTTAAACAAAGGGCAAATATGATACTGCAATAGGCATAAGATCCCGTCTGATCCCGTTCCCTCTGCATCATTAGAATAATTCGATGAGCAACATTCCATCGAAGCTCCTTCTTTATTGTATACAAGAAGGTGAGGCATTTCCTAAAAACCACATTGAAGCATTTTATCAAACACCTTACATACAAGTCAAGGCATTCACCATGTCACATTCTCAATGAATTTAGTTAAGATCCCAATGCTAATTAATCATATGGAAAGGGTATTGAAGTGATTTATCTGACTCTATCAGCACCCTCCTTGGATTTAAAAAAAATATAGCCACTGAAGGAGATGGTATGGATTGATAGATCCTAAACTCATTTTCTGAAAATGGGGATCTGAAAGAGATTTAAAAGATTCCCGTTTATTTACACTGGACTAGATATACCGGTGTAAGATTTGGCCTAAAGCAACTATTCTAGGTTGCTTTAAATGCATATAAAATTCACTCGAGAGTAAAAAATGAGAAAAAATTCTAAGTATCCAGTACCAGTATTTTTACTAGTGCAAATGCATCAACAAAGCAGCTGCGCTAGGCTACTTTAAATTTAAAATAATTACAATGTTCAGACCCGAGAGGAACACGATCAAAATATTTCTAACTGTCCAGCACCGGTATACTTACCGTGAAAATTTCACAAAAAGCAGCTACGTCAAGCTGCTTGAAATGATCAAATAATTACCATGTTCAGACCCGAGAGGAACACGATAAAAAATATTCTAACTGTCCAGCATCGGTATGAATACCGGTGTAAATTCATCCGAAAAGTAGCTACTTTAGGCTGCTTTAAATGGAAAAAAACTTACCACGTTTAGACCCGAGAGTATATTTTTCTAAGACCAAGTGCAGTGGTAGAAACCGCTATCGGTTTTTTACCAATTAAATATATTATTTTTCTCATTCTCTCTCTTCCACCTTACTTTAAGAAACCACTTAAGAAACCACCATTTTTCTTCACCACAATGGTAAGAAACCACTTTTCAATAATTATTCCAAAATTTTTAAATAATTTTTCTTCAATAATTTTCTCAAAAATCATTCCAAATTTTTATTCCAAATCATTCCATATTTTAATAAAAAAATCATTCTATATTTTTAATTTAAAAACGTTTTAAAATGAAATTTTACAAAAAAAATCAGAATTTTTTATAAAAAAATTAAAAACAAAGGTAGGGACACGTGGCCCAACTAGAATTTGCCACGTGTCCCATACTTTAAAATGAAGGAGACATTGTTGCACTTAGTAGGACACGTGGGCCAACCAGTGGCTGACACGTGTCCCAGACATACTAGGTTTTTAACCAGTTGCTTGGTAGCAAACCAAAGGCCGGTTTCTTGTTAAGAAATCGGCCTAAAAACTACCACCATGGGTGTTTTTGGTTTCTAGAGCGATTTTTAAAAATTAAGAAACCCCCATTGCACTTGCCCTAAGTATCTAGCACCTGCATGAGTACTTGTGCGTATGTACAAAATAGAGTACCTCCTCTGTTTTTCTACACCGGTATCTGGATACTTTACCGGTGTAGAAACACTGCCTCTTTAAAAAAATGTAGTATATATTGTAGCACATTTTCACCGATTCAATTCAAAAACACATACCAAATAAAAACACTGATCATACTAAGAAATTCTAAAATAACGAGGGGTCCAAATACATTACATGCTAATTTGTTTCATAATCAGATGATTTTTACACAAAACATTGGTAGAAAAACTGAAAATGGCGTGGAACAATCTACCACTTCCACTTCAACACATTGTCACCACCTACTATTCCACCTCTCTCATCAACCCACTGCTCACACCATGATAACACCGACCCACCACAGGTCCCCCAACATCCTCCAAACCAGAAAATACTGATGGACACTCAGGACTATCAATTATGACTGGTTGATCAATTTCCTCTTCAAAGTAAAAATTCTTCCCATGCAGCACCGCATAATACTTCTCATTTGAAAAGTCTTTCATATAAAAAACCTGTCATGCCTGGGTAGCTATGATGAATTTGTCATCTTCATATCCTACACGATTCAAGTCTACCAACTACAACACCGGAACCATGTTCCACCCAACGACACTTGAATACAACAACCTTGAACTCTACATAATCCAACTTCCAAATTTTCTCAATCACCCCACAGAAAGGCATTACGACAACAACTGGATGTTTATCTCTCTTGCTTGCCCGGCACATGGATTCGAATTTAATATATACACCATTGTTTTGCGTCGTGCTCTTTTCATCCTTCACCAAAGTTGAGAAGCTGAAACCATTCATGTCATAACCAAGGTACCGTCTTACAGTGCAGTTTGGCTTCCTTGCAAACGCCCTTAGCTTATTGGACATCCCTTCGACATTGCAACGATTGTAAAAACAAGTTAAGAAACCTTGAAGAATGCTCTCTACTTACATTTATTTGAGGGCCTGTCTAGATGAACCTCTTCTAACAGGGAAACATGTTCTTCAACATATTTTGCGGTCTCTCTACTGCTGCGTAATACATACAGGTGAACTGTCATCAACTCAACCTGAAAGGGTGTATAAAGTGTACCCTTCGACCGTGGAGTCCCATTCTGCCTTTCACAGTGAGGTCCACCTGGAACACCAACAGCTCTTTTTCCAACCAAGTTCGATGTACAATACTTGATTATCTTCTCAATAATGTACCTTTGAACAATGGATGCACCATGCTAACTACGATTATGAACATAACCCTTGAGAACAACTATATGATGCTCAAAGGGGTACATCCAATGCATTCCAAAAGGCCCACATATACGTATCTCCCTAACCAAGTGTACCACTAGGTGCACCATGATGTCAAAGAATGATAGTGGAAAATACTTCTCCAAAAGGTATAAAACAACAACACCTCATCCAAATGCATAATTAAAAATCTAATAGTGGAAAATGATAGTGGAAAATACTTCTTAAAGGTATAAACAGTTCATCTAGCTGTTGCCGACTAATATTTTTCCTACATATCGAGTTGAAGAAGAAACACAAACGCATAATTAAAAATCTAACTTCCTCATCCAAACACCCTCAGATTGCAATGGGAAAAAGTTGTTGCATAAGGACATGACAATCGTGTGATTTCAAAGCATTAAGACGCAATTCATCATTCACTAATCGACTAACATTAGAGGAGTAACCAGACGGTACCTTTATCCCTTGGATGCTCTCATACATCGATCTCCTCTCAGCAATTGAATGATTGTAAGGAACGAGAGGCAGGTACGTTTGCAACCATCTTACCTTCGATGCCAGATCCAAGCGAGTACCAAAGTATACTAAATTTTTCCTCGCATTCAAGCTATCCTTAGTCTTCCCAGAATTTTTTAGAAGTGTGCCAATTAGACTCTCACAAACATTCTTTTCGATCTTTGTCACATCCAAACAATGGAAAACCTCCAAATTCTCCCAGTATGACAAATCAAAGAAAATTGACCTTTTCTTCCACGGTCCGTCTATGATCCCACCACCCTTGGATGACTTATAACCAAGAACAATAGTTAATTTCTTCATCTTGTTGTGAATGGCTACACCAGTCAATGGTTTGGGTGCCTTTCTCCTCTCCTTCCCACCAATGAATGTAACCGTGTTATCCCGCAACTTGTGCTTCAACGGCAGGAATTTACGGTGACCCAAATAAACAGTCTTACGCCCATTTTCAACTGATGGTAATCTGCCTCATCCTCACAAACTGGGCAAGCCTTGTGACCCTTGACTACATACCAGGAAAGGTTACCATATGCCGGGAAATCATTTATGGTACAAAAAAAGCACCGCCTTCACTGTAAACTCTTCACCACTAAAACCATCAAACACTAAGGTGCCAACTGACCATAGCACCTTCAAATATTCTATCAGAGGAGAAAGATAAGTGTCTATGTCATTTCTAGGTTGTTTCAGGCCTGAAATCATGATCGGTATCAGCACATATTTTCTCTTCATGCACAAGTGCCAGGGGGATTGTAAGTGGAAAACACAACTGGCCTTGAACTGTATTTCGATGACATATTACCAAATGGGTTCATACCTCTAGTACACAAAGAAAATCTCAAATTCCTAGGTTCAGATGCAATTTTTGAATACACCATATCAAATTTCTTCCACTGGTCTGCATCAGCCGGGTGTCGAATCATATCATCATCTTTACAACCTCCCCTATCTATGTACCATGTCAATTTCTTTGCATCCTTATCATTCTTAAACAACCTTCTCAGCCTCAAATAATTGGAAGGTACAACATATATTTGGTGGGCACCCGTCTTCTCACCGACACAACATGCTCTCCAGCAACACCCATATTTCTCTTCTTCTTATAACGCTACACATAAAATATTGGACAAACAATCTTATCATTTAGGTCACCCCTACATAAAGCACAATCGTTTGGGCAAGCATGTATCTTTTCATACTCCAATCCCATCGGACCCAAAATTCTCTTAGCTTCATAAAGGTTATCCGGAACCCCGTTTTTGGATGGAAGCTTATCATTAAAAAAATGAAGCAATTTATTCATGCTAGTATCACTCTATGGCCCAACACCTTTCAAATGAAACAACTCCATCAAACACGACATGACCGCGTCTTTCGTCTTACAACCGGGATACAATGATTTATCTTTCTCACCTAGGAAGTTAGCCAAACCATGAGCCTCCCTCTAAATTCATCAACAACCTCCTCACACATGTCATCCAACATAGAATCCCCAAAACACTCTCCCTCACCACTAACTCGCACTTCCGGTGGTGATTTTTCCCCATGCAAGGTCCACACAACATAATTTTTTGCAAACCCCTGGCTATGCAAATGGAGTTTCAACATGTCCTTCTTATCAGTACGAGGTCGATTTCTACAATCACGATAGGGACATAATATTCGCTTCTCACGACTAAATGAATGCTCCAAGAACTCATCCACAAACATTATATATTCATCGCTCACCTTACTAACACGTTGGCATACATATGCTTACGTATCTCGATGGCACGATACAACTCTACATATCAATAAATGTCCAACAATCAAACTTCAACATATTTAATACAATAGAATGTCATGACAACATCCTAATCATGCAACATCCTAATCATGCAACATCCTAATCATGCAACATCATAAATGTACAACATACACCTATATTCGGAATCACAATTACAACATTTTTAACATGTCCAATATCATAAAAATTAATAGCCATAGCATTATAACTACATCAACCTTGAAAACAAATCACAAACTAATATCAACAATTATACCTCAATCACCATTAAATGATCAAACACACAACAAATATATCTCTACCAACCAAAACCATATATGAAATCATTAATATCCATAAATATAATTAAAAAAATGTTACCTTCAAAAGTATTCATTTAGGATCATTGAATGCCTTCATCAACAAAAAAAATATCATTAATGAACACCCTCTCCTAAAAATCCCATTTTTAACCCGCAAAAAAAAGGTGATAGGTAAGCATTTAATGCGAGTTTATACACCGGTATTAATATTACACCAGCGCGCAGTGGTGGAACCAAGATCAAATGTAAGGGGGTGTGGGGGTGGGGGGGGGGGCGCTCGCTTAAAATACATTCAAAAAATGTTATGTACAATGTTGTACATATATTTGTTTTTAAAAAAATAGAGATACTATCAATAATTTATGATGAATTAATTAGATTGGAAAAATATAAAACATAAAATTTAAAATTTTATTGAAATTGTCGACCTAAATTATATTCATATAAAAACTTATAGAAAATTACTCCCTCCGTCCTAGCCGAATCTGCACACTTTTTGGTCAACTTTCTCAAGACATGTTTGGCCATAAATTTCAACTAGTATATGGACACCAATATCATCATGTGAGGTATTGTTGGATTCTCTGCATAATATATTTTCTAAATATCAAATGTTAACACTCCGTTAATATACGTAACCAAATTTATTGTTGGTCAAACATGACCTGATAAAGTTGACCAAAAAGTGTGCACATTCGGCTGAGACGGAGGGAGTATAATTTTTTGACATAGTAATATCTATATTTTTAAACAAGTAAAATTGCGTGGAAAGAAATGATTGTAGATAATATGAAAAGGAGAATAAGTGAAAATTATTCACTTATTATCATAAAATAACGTTTGATAATTTTAGAATGATAAGCTATAGAGAAAGTCTCATGTTAGATCGACTAACAGTTGGGCCAATAATTAAAAATCTCGTTTTAATAACTTTTGGGGTCAAATTATAATTATTTATACAATACGATACATTTTAATAAAAAAAATCAAAGTTATAAAACCTTGTTGCAATATATAAAAACAAACATCAAATCACTCAATTAGTACATTAATTATAAAATGATCTCATTTAATGGTTAGTCGATCTAAAACAAGATTTTGTATAAATTATAATAAAAAGTGTATAAAATTTAAAAATAAATATTATAAGAATAAATATAAAAAACATTCAAAACGAGATATACTCCATCAAATCTGGGGTGATTAATGTACGAAGAATATGCTCAATGCTCTCCACATAGGATAAATGAGAGAATAATTGGTGAACCATCAATATAACTATATAAGGAGAAGCCTTCCACATAGGATAAATATAAATACAAACAATAAGGGGTAATTAATTGACCACCAATAAAAGGAGAACGGTGTCATATCACGTATGACTCTTGTGTTTTAATAAAGGAAGTTCATCTTCTTCGTCCGACGCCTCTGCGACTTGTCTGCAACTCTTTTCATCATCAAAAATTTACAACTCCTTCCATTTCTATCAAATTTATCAGCACCTCATTGAAACTCTAGGGCATGCGGATATGTAAATTCAAAACAAATTTTCTGAAAAAATACTGAAATTCTTTGATTGGCGGAACTTAGGGGTGGCTTGCGCAGCCTCTCGTCCACCTCTAGTTCTACCCCTGCCAGTGCATATGTAATTCCTACACCATTACACACAGTGACCAGTGTAGATATTTAGCCTTTTGACAGGTTTTTGGGTCATATGCGCCGGTAAGTTCATATTACTGGTGAAAATATTTTTAGTATTGGCGCCAAAATACTAAAAAAAATACAATTGGTATAAATCAGTGATCCAGAACTGATGTAATAGTAAGCCATTGCACCGGTCATAATAACCTATACATATGCTACCAGTGCATAATAAGGGTTAATCTACATCGATCATATATACCTTCACCGGTACACAATGTGATCGGTGTAGATATTTAGCATTTTGGCGGGTTTTTTGGATATATGCACCAGTAAGTTCATATTTCTGGTGTAAAACTTTTTTTGGCGCCAAAGAACTAAAAAAATCAATTGGTATACACCGGCAATCCAGTACCGGTGTAATAAAGAGCAATTGCAGTGGTCATAACAACCTACACATAGACTACCGGTGCAAAGTCAGGGTTATTCTACACTGGTTGATAGTTTACAGGTGGATTTGTAATCAAAAGCACTAGTACTGATGTTTACATGATTTTTACCAGTGCAATTGTGTACATTTGCACCAGTATCCTATGCTCAAGAATTTATATCGGTGTGTATGTACCTGTTTTCCAGTAGTGGAAATCTAATTCATCTACATTATCACAAATAAAACTAGTAGGAGACAACTTTGGTATGATTTCAGCTCCCTAATTAATAATAAAAGACTTATGATAGGTGATTTCAGTGCAATAGCTTCCATTTCCAAGTATAGAGGGACTAGTACTCCCAATTCATCCGATATTAAGGAGTATACCAAATTTCTTAATACTAATGATCTTGAGGAAATAAATATAGTGGGGGAATTTTTTTAATTGGACTAACGGTAGAATCCATAACCTCACTTCAAAAACATTGGATAGGGAAACTAGTACTCTTTCTCGGTGATAAGGTATGGGCCAATAAGGCCCAATACTAGTTATTCAGTCCACCAGGAAAGCAAAAAAACATGTCAGACTTACAGAAGAAGGAATAATGGGTAAAAGGTAGGATGGGATGGGCTGATCACATCATCCATCGATATCATATATCTATGAGGAAGAATGCGCGAGAAGGAAAGATATCAAAATCTACACACTATTCAAAATATACACTCTACATGGAAAACATGGATGATCAGAGCGTCAGAGCAGGCACGACCCTGCTCATGCCTGCCTGACCTTAGTTTGTCTATCTTGTAGGCTCAGGTACATACTGGACCAAAGGAGAACGATGATAGAAGGATATCAAGGATCAGCATTAATACCGGCACCGATTGTGGGGATTACTTCATCTTTCTAGCATCCACGCAGCTCAAGCAACATGGAAGGGAAACTACACGCAGGAAACTTGTTTAACCACGTGGTCATGGAGAATGTGATGCATTTAGAGAAGGAATCCACCACGACACTGACGCTGATGGTAGAGCGACAATAGTTTCACATGATCGTGGAGTTTGAGAACAACTCAGAGATTCTCCAAGAAATCATAGCATGCATAAGGAGATGCTGAGAAAATTGAAGGAGATGAAGGATAGAGAGAAGGGAAAGTCAAAACGGAGGGGGCAGGGTGTGCAGCCAACTAAGCTCTTTCCAGAGTAGGAAGGTGATAGTGAGACACCCAGCCAAGGAGGGTAGGGGTGGAAGTCAGCATGGAGCATGGCGAAGAACATAAAGTGCACGACCACCTCGGGAAATAAGCCCCAAATTGGGGGTGGAGAGATCATAGCAGATCGCGAGTGGTAAGCAGGCATGTGCCACCGCTGAGGGGGAAGAAGTATGCCAAGGGTAAGGCCCCGTTGAGAGAGACAGAGGAAGAGTCAGGAAGGAAGGAAAACATAGGATCATCATTCATTGGGAAGATGCAACTATCAACAGCTGATCTAAAGATGAATATACCACTAAACATGGGGCAATAGAATGGCAACGCAGACCCAGAAGTCCACTTGCACAAATTTTATACCAGCATGGCCACCTTTTCAATACCGCAGACCATCTGGTGCAAGATGTTTGTAACCACTCTTACAGCCGCAGCTAGGGTGTGGTTCAAGAACTTAGAGAATGAAACTATTGATGGCTTCAACCAGCTCGAGAAGAAGTTTCTGACCCGCTTTATGCAGATAAAGAAGTTCCAGAAGATAAGGTCCAAACTTCTGGAAATCAAACGGAAGCCAACAGAGATGCTTTTAGCATATTGGGAGTGGTTCAATGACTAGGCAAATGACGGGCGAGCGTTCGTTGCGCCCGCCGTGCAAAAGATAATTTATAAGCCCTTTCTGCTTACTTTCTACAACTAGGTAGATAGTGGCAAATCGGGGTCATCCAATGAGAAGAGGGATCTTCCTAAGCGTCTAAGCACAAATGGTTGATACTAGGCTAGGATTAAATATATATACATACACATAAAAGCATGAAAAGGGGGGGGGTTGGTTGGTTGGTTCCTAAGTTACGAAAGTAAAAAGACAAGATAACTAGCAAGGTCAAGTGACTATGCTAATCATCGAACGAAACTAAAGAAAAGGGGTTTTAAACTACAAAGGTAAAATGCCTTGGGGGCAACGGATATCCACTTCCACATCTAATGTAGTTCATCGAATCATTCACACATTCCATCATATAGCATTCATGACCCAACGCTCACGCACCCATCTAGCAAGTACCACAACACACACATCACAAGGAGTTCTAAGTTCATGCTCATAGATCTTCATGCAAAGGCGCTGCGGAATTCGTCACGTTCCTACACCTAAGCAATTCAACCACACAAGCACTACCTATGCTAAAACCACTCATGGCACACATGCAGTGAAACACACCGTCAAGAATACATAAACGCCGAATAACAAATGCTTCAAGAATGAATTTAAATCATCTATTCAATACTTCAACTACTTGTCGTAGAGACTAAACTCCTATCCTTCTTAGTTCGTAGTTTGCGAGAGTGAGTTCGACATCTCTCGTCAAACCTCACCAATGACTCCCGAGTCGTGACCACGACTCAAGGTGTCATTGGTGGCATTTAGCACGAAGGACCAACAAGCTTGGCAATGCCTATGACCACTACACCGTGACTAAGCATTAAACCAATTCATGCAATTACACGAGATTGGATGAACGTGCAACGCACATTCATCCACGAGCATATGACTCTCTCGTTTGCTACACAAACGAACATGACGAAGAGTTCGACATCAATCACATTCGTCTAGCACATTGTCAACACACTAACACAATCAAAAGCTCTAATTCACACTCATACATTCCTAACAAGAACAGGGGGGAAATTAACCCAAATCCCCCAAACCCTAGCTAGCAATTCATACAAGCATTTCATATCATCAAGCTCTCAACAACATCAATGAAATCAACAATTAACATTCAAAGCACAATAAAAGCACAATAGCAAAAACATCAAATAGATAGATAGAAATGAATCTCAATACATAGAAGTGGAAGCTTCAATCCATAGCTCCCAAGTACAAGAACTACTCTAGAACAACAAAAGACATAATTAAACTAAGAGAAAGCTAAGAAAAGAAAGAAGAGAAAAACCTAGAATTGGAGCCCTAAAATGCAGAGAAAATGCGGGCTGGAAAAACTGGAGAAGAGGAGGAAAGAGAGGGTATTTATAGTGCAAAGAAAATAAGAATGATTTCTGGCCGCCCGTTGGTCGCGACTCGCGACGAGTTCGTCGCGACTCGCGACGGTGTTGGTCACGACTCGCGAGGGTGTCGCGACGGGGTCGCGACGGCAGCCACAGTTTTGCATTGTTTCTTTGTCTTCTTCATAGCCATCCCTCTCAATCTTCAAGTCTTCAACAGCTCCAAAATGGTCTTCAACGGCCTCCGGTCTTCATGTCTTCGAAGTGAGTATCCAAAAGTCTTCGAACGTTTAGTCTTCAATGTCTTCCGGTCTTCGTTGCTTCCGTGTTCTTCCCTTGTCACACAAAATCCACTTAGAAGAGGTAAAAGAGTACAAAGTTGCTTTTGCCTCTCCTAAGTGAATTTCAAGGTAAAACACAAGCTCTCGATAATAAAAGAGCACAAAAGTGATCCTAAATACTACTAAATAAAGCATCTAAAATGGACACATCAAACCTCCCCACACTTAAACCTTACTCGCCCTCGAGTAAGAAAAGATTTAAGCATACGGAGGAAATGGCATATCCACATCCTAAAACCCCTAAAATAACTACACAAAATGGACATATCAAACCTCCCCACACTTAAACCTTACTCGCCCTCGAGTAAGAAAAGATTCAAGCACACGGAGTAAATGATATATCCAAAACCTAAACTAATCCCCCAATCAAAGCCTCACAAAAACTCTCAATATCAAAAATCCCAAAATAAAAGCTCACATGAGAATTTTGCACACACACATCCCCAATCCTAAATCTAACCAAACCTACCACTTATCAATTCATTACCCATAAAAATATTTGACAGCCCAGAATTGATAGTCCCAGAATCCAATGACACAAAATGAAGCTAAAACCATAGAGGAAGTTTTAAACACATGCTTCACCTAATGCCAATATATCAACCAAAAACGAAGTATAAAGAGATCAAGAATTTCATAACCATACTTCGTTTCCTAACCCACTAAGCTACCCAAACCCATGAGGTCTATAGATGTTGAGCTACCCGATCCATCCGTGTGACAACCGCAACCTTATGACTCCAACGCCGGCAAGTGAGTGAAATCATAGCATTTTTCAATTTCTCTCAATTTCTCTCATTTTGCCTAGGAGCTCTTTCGAGTTTTCATCCTAGCCACACATCATGTTTCTTTAGCTCACATCTCACCTTTTTCTGCACATTTTAGCCTCTCATTTTTGCCTAGGCCGCCCTTTAAGGGTTTTCGACCTATCCGGGCCCCCAATGTTGCCTAAGTTGCCCTCTCGGGTTTTCAACTTAGCGGGTTGTTTTTTTCTTTTCTTTTTTTTTCTTTTTCTTTTTGTATTTTCTTTTTCTTTTTGTTTTTCAATTTTTTTTTCTTTTTGTTTTTCTATATTATTTTTTTTTCTATTTTTTTCTTTTTCTCATGTTTTTCCAATGAAAAGTAGCAAAAAGCATTCCAAAACAATCTAGCATGCATATGAGTCCTCTAACCCCTCCCCACACTTAAAACATTACATTGCCCTCAATGTAAACACGTAAGACAAGAACAATAAAAATCAAGGTAAGGGAGTTAGAGTGACACCCATTTCTCCGCAAATTCGCCGGTGATATGGCGGTATCCAAGTACTTGGATGGTCCCGAGATAGGTTTCGGAACCGGAAGGGTGAGCAAAGATGCCGTAGAAGAACTCACCCCTCGAGAAAAGCATTGTCTCCATGGCGCCGTTTGATCAAGACTACACCACGAAGAACACATTAAACTCACAAGTACATAAGGATATGTAATACTAGGTTTAGCATCAAGAGTTAATAACCATAGTATTTTCAAAGAACAACCAATCAACCCTCAATCACCACTATAAGATTATGCATGAAAAATATCCAACATATATTGACATGTATACAAGCATCATTATAGGATAAGAACTTACGGTCACAATGATGTAGTCGGCATACTACAATCAACAAATGTACTATAAAGATGCAAGAATGTTCATATGCCAATATATGTAGGATGGTGGAAGAAATGAGAGGTATGTGATGTTCTTGGGAGTGTTGGGTGGAGAAGAAGGAAGGATCATGCAATGTTTAAAATCATTTGGAAACCTGGAAGCTTGGAAACTTGAAATCCGGGCTCAAAAAAAAAATTTCAAAAGTTACTGAGCACGTCGCGACTCGCGACGGGGTTGGTCGCGACTCGCGATGAGCCTCGCGAAGTCATCGCGACTCGCGGGAAGTTGAGTCCGAGAGCTCAAAAGTTTCTGAGCTCGTCGCGACTCGCGACGAAGGGTGTCGCGACTCGCGACGAGCCTCGCGAAGTCATCGCGACTCGCGAAAAGTGGAGTCCGGAAGCTCAAAATTTTCTGAGCTCGTCGCGACTCGCGACGAAGTGTGTCGCGACTCGCGACGAGCCTCGCGAAGTCATCGCGACTCGCAGAAAGGTGAGTCCGGGAGCTCAAAATTTTCTGAGCTCGTCGCGACTAGCGACGAAGTGTGTCGCGACTCGCGACGAGCCTCGCGACTCACGGAAAGTTGGCGCTGGGAGTGTTTTTTTCTCCCTTGTTCGTCGCGACTCGCGATGAAGCCCATCGCGACTCGCTACGGCAGGGTATCCCAGGCTTAAAATTTTTTTCCGTTTTCTTACCAACTGTCCAAGCTTGCTTCCCTTGTTCATTGATCTCGTTCCTTCATCTCCTTCATTGCAATGTACTTCATGTTGCTACAAAATCATAGAAAAACATGCCATAAAAAGAACAAAACAAAACAACAAAAACTAAGAAACAAAAACTAAAAGAAACAAAAACGAAAAGAAATGCCGAATTTATTTAACGTCGTCGGCACGACGAAGCTCCGTATTTTTAAGGTCGTCGGCATGACCCTAATGTTATCGGTATGGTGAAGGCTTGAAGCTCTTCACCATGAGCATCCAAAATAAGAGAGGTGGGGGCACAAAACTTTCAAGAGGAAAGTCTTGTGGAGGTGGAGATGGTTCAAAGGGAATTAAGTGGTTAGGGAGGTTGGGATAGTCTTTTGGCTCCTCTCTCGTTTCCCTCAAAACTTCCGAAAATATTAGAGTTGGTTCACTAGGTGGGAGAAGGGGTGACAATGCTAATGGATGATGTAGCACTATCACCTCTTCCTCCATTTTTCTATCCTCTACAACCAACTCCTCATCCCTTTCAAACTCAAAATCATTTTTATTGGTGACTTCACTCACTGAATCATCGAGTTCAAGTTGGGATGGTGTGTTTTCAGAATCACGAGCTTCCATGTGGGCTAATACCTCTAATATGTTCCTCACATGCCCCTCAATGGCCTCAACACTAGAGGAGAACTGGGTATCCGGCTCCTCACTAGTAAAGGAGTTCAAGTTAGCTATGGTATTTAAGACATCCTCACGTGTCAAACTTGAACTTCCTTGTTGGGCTTGGTTTTGGGGTATGGTATAGGGTGGTGATGACCAACTAGGTTGCTCGTAATATTGGTTTTCTGGCTCATTCTCATACCACAAATCCGGACTACCACTCCATTCCGGATTGTAAGAGTTGTGGTATGGATAGCATTCATGAGCATCTTGCCCTTGAAAACCAATATCTCCTACCTCTTGATAGCACTCTTCATAGTACCCATGGTTTTGGAAACCAAGGGTTCTTTCTCGGTTATAGTGCTCTTCCCACAACAAAGGGCAAGATTCGGTAGGATGATCGGAATGACACATCCTACAAAACCTTGCTTGTTGAGCCTCTCTTCTCATCGTGAGTTCCCTCAAGGTGAGACGCTCCATTAAATTTTTTTTTATTTTTCAAAAGTTCGGAATCATAGTGCAAGGATTCTCGATAAAATAAATTACCAAGAACTCAAGCAATACCTACTCCGAACAAAAACAACCACCAAGTAGTGGAAAATAAAAACAACTAGCTAATACATAACCAAATACACCTAAATACTTAAGAATAAACGCCTCTTCCCCGGCAACGGCGCCATTTTGACGGGCGAGCGTTCGTCGCGCCCGCCGTGCAAAAGATAATTTATAAGCCCTTTCTGCTTACTTTCTACAACTAGGTAGATAGTGGCAAATCGGGGTCGTCCAATGAGAAGAGGGATCTTCCTAAGCGTCTAAGCACAAATGGTTGATACTAGGCTAGGAGTAAATATATATACATACACATAAAAGCATGTAAAGGGGGTTGGTTCCTAAGTTACGAAAGTAAAAAGACAAGATAACTAGCAAGGTCAAGTGACTATGCTAATCATCGAACGAAACTAAAGAAAAGGGGTTTTAAACTACAAAGGTAAAATGCCTTGGGGGCAACGGATATCCACTTCCACATCTAATGTAGTTCATCGAATCATTCACACATTCCATCATATAGCATTCATGACCCAACGCTCACGCACCCATCTAGCAAGTACCACAACACACACATCACAAGGAGTTCTAAGTTCATGCTCATAGATCTTCATGCAAAGGCGCTACGGAATTCGTCACGTTCCTACACCTAAGCAACTCAACCACACAAGCACTACCTATGCTCAAACCACTCATGGCACACATGCAGTGAAACACACCATCAAGAATACATAAACGCCGAATAACAAATGCTTCAAGAATGAATTTAAATCATCTATTCAATACTTCAACTACTTGTCGTGGAGACTAAACTCCTATCCTTCTTAGTTCGTAGTTTGCGAGAGTGAGTTCGACATCTCTCGTCAAACCTCACCAATGACTCCCGAGTCGCGACCACGACTCAAGGTGTCATTGGTGGCATTTAGCACGAAGGACCAACAAGCTTGGCAATGCCTATGACCACTACACCGTGACTAAGCATTAAACCAATTCATGCAATTACACGAGATTGGATGAACGTGCAACGCACATTCATCCACGAGCATATGACTCTCTCGTTTGCTACACAAACGAACATGACGAAGAGTTCGACATCAATCACATTCATCTAGCACATTGTCAACACACTAACACAATCAAAAGCTCTAATTCACACTCATACATTCCTAACAAGAACAGGGGGGAAATTAACCCAAATCCCCCAAACCCTAGCTAGCAATTCATACAAGCATTTCATATCATCAAGCTCTCAACAACATCAATGAAATCAACAATTAACATTCAAAGCACAATAAAAGCACAATAGCAAAAACATCAAATAGATAGATAGAAATGAATCTCAATACATAGAAGTGGAAGCTTCAATCCATAGCTCCCAAGTACAAGAACTACTCTAGAACAACAAAAGACATAATTAAACTAAGAGAAAGCTAAGAAAAGAAAGAAGAGAAAAACCTAGAATTGGAGCCCTAAAATGCAGAGAAAACGCGGGCTGGAAAAACTGGAGAAGAGGAGGAAAGAGAGGGTATTTATAGTGCAAAGAAAATAAGAATGATTTCTGGCCGCCCGTTGGTCGCGACTCGCGACGGTGTTGGTCGCGACTCGCGAGGGTGTCGCGACGGGGTCGCGACGGCAGCCACAGTTTTGCATTGTTTCTTTGTCTTCTTCATAGCCATCCCTCTCAATCTTCAAGTCTTCAACAGCTCCAAAATGGTCTTCAACGGCCTCCGGTCTTCATGTCTTCGAAGTGAGTATCCAAAAGTCTTCGAACGTTTAGTCTTCAATGTCTTCCGGTCTTCGTTGCTTCCGTGTTCTTCCCTTGTCACACAAAATCCACTTAGTAGAGGTAAAAGAGTACAAAGTTTCTTTTGCCTCTCCTAAGTGAATTTCAAGGTAAAACACAAGCTCTCGATAATAAAATAGCACAATAGTGATCCTAAATACTACTAAATAAAGCATCTAAAATGGACACATCAGCAAACCAGGTGGAAGAAAAGAGCAGCCAATTCCTCATAGACACGTTCACAAATGACCTGAAGCACGAACTGTTGTTGAGGGACTACAACTTGGACCCACCAAAAATAGTTGATGAGCTAATAAGGAGACTTGGAAACATTAGCAAGGATGATCTAGCTAACAAAAAGAGAAAAGAAATATAGGGTGGCCATAGCCAGCGAAAGGTAGACACAGATGAAAATGAAAGGTCAAGAAGAGGAGGGCATACTAAGGAGATCACTTAGCAAACACCGAGCAGGTTTAAGAGGGTAGAGAAGGTCTTCACACCCTCATCAAGAAACACAAATAAATCTTATACTTGATGTGCCACCAAATACAGCTCAATACAAGACATTCAACCTAACTTGTAAACAAGAAGATTGGGCTAAGCTTGGTAGAGAAGCACTAGTGGAGATGCCTCTATTAAAGGCGGTTCCATTGGACGATAGAAGTCACTTTGGGGGTGACTTCTCTAGACATGCCTTCCATTGGCTAGGATCAAAGGTGGTTCCTAGAACTGCCTTCTAACGCACCAATGGAAGGCAGTTCAAAACTGCCTTCTATCACATCCAAAAAAGTTCCAAATTTGGAACTTGTTTCAGATGTCCCAAAAGAAAATTCAAGCAATGCCAGATTTGAAAAAATTGAAAGAACAACAGCAAAAAAATGCATATGAAATCAGAATAACCAATATCCATTATCTTCATTCAAAAAATCAAAATAACAACAACAATACATAGAAATAAGAACTTAGATGTTCTAGTAGGTGGTAATGCGCCCATGGTAGTGAGGCCCGGTGGTGGTGGTGTGACCTAGATTTGGTATTGCTTCAGCCTAGTGGCGGTGAGTGCAGCGTGGCCTAGTGGTGCTGAGAGCGGCGTGACCCAGTGGGAATTGGGGGCTAGAGCAATGGTGGTGAGAGCGATGCTGGTGATAGCTTCAGTGGTAAGGGCCACGACGGAAAGAAGTCATGGTGGTGTGGGCAACGGTGGAGAGGGAGAAATACCAGTGATGGCGAGGGTTTCGGTGGGAGGACGAGATGCAGTGGCGAGGTAGAAACTGGTGGTTCGATCGTAGATAAAGGATGAGAGGAGAGAGAGGTTGTGAGAAAAGAGAGAGGCAGATGTTTTGGGTGATAGAGTTGGAAAAGTTTCTCAGGCTTGAAAACTAGGGTTTCTCTTTATATAGGCCCAACAAAGACACCTAATAGAAGGCGGTTCTTTAATGGAACCGCCTCCCATTGATGCTATCAAAGACAGTTCCTCAAGAACCTCCTTCTATCATTTTTGAATCGCCTTCTATTGGATTCGAAAGGAGTTTCAACGTCGGAACTTCAATAGAAGGTGGTTCTACAAAACAATACGTGGAATAACCTTTTAATGCTGTCTTTAATTGCCTCCTCCACTAGTGAAGGAACAATGATAGGTAGGCATGATGGGACAGATGAGTCACATCAGCCACTGGTCACGTGTATCAATGAGGAATAACGTGCGAGAAGGTAATATTTTCATAATACAATACATTATTCAATTAGATACGCCCTACAAGGAAAACATGGCTGACCGGAGCATCAGAGTAGGCATGGCTCCATCCCCCCTTGCCTGGCCTTAGCCTATCTGTCTTGTAGGCTCAGGTACTCCTTGGACCGGGGGAGAACGTTGATAGGGGGGATAATGGAGGTACAACCAACCGGAAACTTGTTTAACCAGGTGGTTATGGAGGATATGACACATATAGAGGAAGACTCCACCTCGACACTAATGCTGGTGGGAGAGAGGCACCAACTTCGTATGGCGGTGGAGCTTGTAAAGAACTTGAAGATCCTCCAGACTATCATGGAATTGCAAAAGTAGATGATGAAGAGGTTGAATGAGATAGATGATAGGGGAAAGTGCAAGACAAAGTGAAGGGGATACGATCTGCAACCGACCAAACTCTTTTCAGAGCAGGAAGGTGATAGTGAGGCACCCAACCAAGGGAAGAGGGGCTCAGAGACAACCCGGAGAATGGCAAAAAATGAAAAATGCATGGCCACCTCCAGAAGGAAAGCACATGCTAGAGGTGGAGAGATCGCAGGAGACCACAAGGGCCAAGCAGATTACATGTTGCCACCGAGGGAGAAAGAGCATGCCAAGGGCAAGGCTCCAATAAGAGAAATAGAAGAAGAGTCGAGGAAAGAAAGCAGAGGGTCGCCATTCACCAGGAGGATACAACTGCTCACGGCTGACCCAAAGCTGAATATACTGGCAAACCTAGGGCAGTACAATGGAGAAACATATCCAGAGGATCATTTGCACACATTCTGCACCAACATGGCCACTTTCGTAATACCATATGCCATATGGTTCAAGGTGTTTACAACCACCCTAATAACACTAACCAGGGTGTGGTAAAAGAACGTGAAGGATGAGACCATCAACAGCTTCAGTTAGCTTGAGCAGAAGTTCCTGACCAGTTTCATGCAGAGAAAGAAATTCCAAAAGACAAGGTATGAGCTGCTGGAAATCAACCAGAAGCCAGCAGAGACACTGTCAGCATACTAGGAGTGGTTCAACGATGAGGTGAACCAAGTGGAGGAGAGAAGCAACCATTTCCTCATAGACATGTTCATAAATGGCTTGAGGAACGAGCTTTTGTTGAGAGACTGCACCCTGGACCCGCCGAAAATGATTGATGAGTTGATAAGGTTGATGAGAAGAGTTAGAAACTTCAGCTGGGCAGACCTGGCTGACAAAAGAAGGAAGGGAATACAGGGTGGTCACGGCAACTGGAAGGTTAATATAGACGAGGATGAAAGGTTGATTGAGGCTAGGTGAGCTAAGGCGAGAGCCCAGCAGCCACCGAGTAGGTTCAAAAGGTCAGAAAGGTTTCACACCCCTCATCAAGACGACAAAAAAACTTTGCCCAGTGTGCAGGGAAAGGTATGTTGGAGTACCACCAAAGATAAAGGCAGAACCCAAGAGAAGTAAGTCTCGCTTTTGTCATTCCCATGATGACCCTAGTCATGACAGGAACGATTGTATCCACATGAGACACAATATATAAGACTGTGTGCGTAGTGGTGAGTGGGCACACCCGACAGAGAATCCAAGGGCCCATAACAAGAATAAGTATGGAGGCTTGCACAAGCAATATGATGGGTGTGGTAGAGCAAGGAGCTCTGATAGGGAGCAAGGGCATGATAAAGGAAAGGAGGTCACTAGAGCTGAGGTAGGGGAAGAACAAGGTAAAGGGCAGAGGGAGAACACCCAGGTGGAAGACAACAGAACAATGACGATGACAGATATATATGCTATCATAGGTGGGAGTGCCGGAGGAAGGACTGAATCTCAGTGGAAGGCCCGTTGTAGGCTGACATTGCAACCAACATCGGCAAATAAGGAGTTGGGTGCAAATGAGGTAATAACGTTTGATGCTAATGAATCGATACCAAACATGCTGACTGGTGGTATGCAATGGTGATAATGGTCAGGGTGATAGACAAGAGGATTCACTGGGCGTTCGTAGATAGTGGAAGCTCTACAGTTATCATGTATTGGCACTATTTTGAGAAGCTATATGAGAACATTAGGAGGAAATTGAAACCAACAGACACCTCACCGATGGATTTTGCAGACATGACAGTATGGCCAGAAGGAACCATCCTCCTCCCAATGACGATGGGAGAAGGATATAGGAACAATTCGATGGACATGGAGTTCATAGTCATGAATGCAAACAACCCGTACAATCTGATACTGGGCATAATGGCCCTAGCCTACTGAAGGGGATAGTGTAAACGTTGCATCTGCTCCTGAAATTCCCAACCAAGGGAGGAATAGCTATGGTAAGAGGAGATCAACAAAAGGTCAGCGAGTGTCTCAAAATTGCTCTCAGCAAGCGCAGGAGAGAGAACAAAAATGGGAGCCAAGAGAGGCAGGTTAGTAAAGCTAGGCCTGTCAGAATGATCGCTGACAGAGGTGACCCATCAAAACTAGGTGCAGAAATGAAAGCAGTAGAACTGAGTGGAGACCAGTCAGTGCAGGAGGGAACATCTCTCTCACCTAAGGTGAGAGACGAACTTATGAAGGTGCTGAAGGAGAATATGAGAGCTTTCTCCTGGAAGCCGGAGGATATGACTGGAGTCCCAAAAGAGGTTGGCGGCCATGAGCTGGAAGTTGACCCGTCTCACAATCCTGTTAATCTAAAGCAGAGAATGCTCTAGAAGGAAAGAAATGAGGCGATGAATATAGAGGTAAGCTAGTTGGTTGCGTCAGGGATCATGCAAGAAATCCCATACCCAAAATGGCTAGCTAACCTCGTGCTTGTGAATAAGATAGATAGTAGTTGGAGGATGTGTGTGGATTACATAGACCTGAACAAGGCCTGCCCTAAGGATTTTTACCTGTTGCGGGTTATTGACCAAAAGGTAGAATCCCTTATCAACTACCCAATTAAATGTTTTTTTGATTCATATATGGGATATCATCAGATCCCCATGCTGGAAAATGACATAGAAAAAACTGCCTTCATAAATAAAAGAGGAACCTTTGGGTATCAGATGATGCCCTTCGGCCTGAGAAACGTCGGGGCCACGTACCAAAGGGTGGTAGACAGGGTTTTCTAGAAACAGATTGGAAGGAACCTAGAAGTTTATGTGGACAACATGGTGATAAAGACCAGTCAATATGAAACCTTTTTGGAAATATGCCAGGGAGACCCTGATGCAGTTCCGGGAGATAGGGATAAAGCTGAACATAGCCAAATGTCAGTTCAGAGTAGGGGCAAGGAAGTTCCTAGGACACATGGTGTCGATTGAGGGGTTACGGAAAACCCCTAAGAAGGTAAAAGAAATTTGAAGATGAAATTGCCAAGCACAGTCAAGGAGGTCCAAAGCTTGAATGGGAAGCTAGCAACCATGAACCGTTTCATGTCCCGAGCAGTAGAGAGAGCACTTCCTTTTTTCAAAACACTGAAAGGATGCGTGGACAAAAAAGGGGTGGTACAATGGGAATAACAAAAAAGAAAGCATTTGGAGAGCTGAAGGCCTATCAAAAGGATCTTCCAACCCTAACTAGCCCAAAGAAGGGAGAAACCTTGTACTTGTATGTAGCAGCGAGTGAGGAAGAAGTTAGCGATGCGCTGGTCAGGGAGGAAAACAAGGTGCAATGACCTGTATACTTTGTGAGTTGGGCTATGCAGGACCTGGAACAAGGATACATGAGTGAGGAGAAACTTTCTTTGGCTTTGGCTTTGGCTTTAACCCACACGGCAACAAGGCTTAGGCAATACTTCCAGGAAAACCCTATGATAGGGTTTACTAATCATCCGTTGAAAGCAATACTGACTAAGCCAGATGCTTCAAGAAGATTGGTGAAGTGAGCAGTGGAGCTAAGAGAGCACGACATTGAATACACCCCAAGGAGAGCAATAGATGGGCATATAATGACAGACTTTATAGCAAAAATTCCCAAGGAAGGAAAATCGCGAGCAGCAGAAGAAACATAAAGCCCATCCTAAGCTGGAGGCAAATACAGGCTGCCAAGCCCATGTGTGTGGAAGTTATATGTGGATGGAGCATCCATAGTGGAATGATCTTGTGTGGGCCTAGTGATATTGGATCCTGAAGGTGTAGAGAAAAATTATGCCCTACGTTTCAAGTTCCTAGCCTCAAATAATGAGGTGAAGTATGAAGCACTAACAGCAAACATGCAGATACTCAGAAAGCTGGGAGCAAGGAAACTATAGGCCCATGAAGACTCGATGCTGGTGGCTTATCAATTCAACGGGAAGTACATTGCCAAGGAGCCAGTGATGATTAAGTACATGGATAAATTCATGACCCTAGCGTATGAGTTCAAAGAATTTGATATCACCAAGGTCCTAAGATCACAGAACACAAGAGCATATGCACTGAGAAAACTAGCATCCACAGTGCACGCGCACTTCACTAAGTCTATGCTGGTGGTTGAGCTTGCAAGAAGGTTGACTAATTAGAATGTGTGGGAGCAATACAGAATGCGGCTGCCAACTGGAAAACACTCATCTGGAATTATCTAGAGCATGAAACGCTACTAGAAGATGAGAAAGAAGCAAGAACAGCAAGGAGAAAAACACTATGTTACACTGTGAAGAGTGGTTTGTTGTACAAGAGGGGTTACACTGATCCATGGCTTAGTTGTGCAGAGCCTGAGTTGGCAGGCACAGTTCTTAGAGAAATACATGAAAGGAGTTGTGGTAGTTATCAGGGGCCAAGAGTAGTTGCACTACGGGCGGTGCACATGTTACTATTGACCAACCATGAGAGCGGATGCGGAAAAAATGGTCAAATAATGCCACAGGTGCCAGGAACATGCCAAGGTGAACAGGCTCCCTGCAAAGTGTATGACCAACATAAGATCGCCCTGGCCTTTTGCCAAATGGGGAATCAACATTGTAGGGTTATTCCCTGAGGTAGCAGGGTTGAAGAGGTTCTTGGTGGTGGCAATAGACTACTTCACTAATTGGGTAGACGTCAAGGTTGTAGCAACTATAACATGGAAGAAAATTACATACTTCACCTGGAGAAGCATAGTGTGCAGGTTGTGCAGGTTCAGAATTCCATAGGTGATAGTAAGTGACAATGGAAAGCAGTTTTCTAATGAAGCCATCAGATCATGGTGCACTTGCCTAAACATATGGAAGCATTTCTCATCTTTAGCTCACCCACGGGCAAATGGGAAAACGAAAGTGACGAACAAAACAATAGTTTAGGAACTGAAGAGAAGATCGGAGCATGCAAAAGAACAATGAGAAAAGGAGCTGGTAAGTATGTTGTGGCCATATAGAACCACGCTGAGAATGGCTACGGGGAAGTCCTCTTACGGGCAGTGTTTCGGAAGGGAAGCCAACATCTCTCTATACAAATTTTAGAAGAACCGGATGAGCTTCGAGAGAAAACAACGCTAAAAGAAGCTGCATACAAGTCTTAGATGGAGTAACTTCACAACAGCAAGGTCAGTCCCAGATCCTTGAAAGTGGGAGATACCACACTGAGAAGAAGTTGGGCAATGCAAAGTGGGAAAGCCTATACAAGGTGATTGAAGTGCTGGGGAAATCAGCCTACAAGCTGGTGACACTGGACGGAAGGCCAATCTCTCGCACCTGGAACGTTTCCCACCAGAGATGGTACTATGCTTAAATAGTGGTAACTTTAAATATATGGCACCTGCAGGCAAACGTTTTGATGTGTTCACAGGCGAGATGGGATTCCTGAAGGGATCAAATCTTTTGTAAGTCCATAAGGGGTATGATCCTAAGGAAATGCTACTTTGCATCTTTGTCCTTTTGATGTTTCTAGAAGTTTCAATTCAAGGGAGAAAATAGCCAAATAAACATCGTTGATTGTCAGAGACCCTAGTAAAAAAATGCAACTCTGGCTCCAGCAACCACCTAATTGAAAGCCGTGTCAAAATAGGCCAAAGCAACAACTTTGTCACCACGATGGCCATGAAGCGACGATCCTAACTCGGGCAAAAAAATGCAACTCTAGCTCCAATAGCCAAGGAATTGTAGGCTGGGTCAAAATAAGTCAAAGTAATAGCTGTGGCACCACGGTGACCGTTGGCCAACGAGCCTGACCCAGGCCAGAAATTTAACTCTGGCTCCATCAGCCAGTGAATTGTAGATCGAGTTAAAATATGCCAAAGCAATAGTCCCGACACCACTTTGGCCGTTGAACAACGAGCATGACCCAATGCAACTCTAGCTCTAACAATCACCAAATTGTAGGCCGAGTTAAAATATGCCAAAGAAAGCTCTGACACCACGATGGCCACTAAGCAACAAGCCTGACCCTGGCTAGAAAGCCAGTGAATTGCAGGCTGGGTCATACATGCCAAGATAACAGCTCCGACACTAAAATAACCGTTTGACATAGACCAAAAATGAAAGTTTGGTTTCAAAAGCAAGCCAATTGAAAGAGGGTTCAAAAATCCAAAGTTAAAGAGATCTGGCACTACAATAAATGCCTAGTGGAGAGCCAAGTCGGAGATAGTCTGGAAAAACGATGTTGAAAAAACAATGTTAGAAAACAAGCTTGAAAAACAGCGTTGAAAAACAACACTTTGAGAGGGGGGAATGATATACCCCTCTAAAGGCATCATGTTTTCTTGCAACAACATAGATCTTGCAAAATCGACCAGACCGGCAAGATCACAACACAAAAGAGAAAGCAAGACAAAATAAGCAGAACTTAAAAGCAACAGTACGAGAACTACTTTAGCATTGTCCAAAAGGGGGAAAGTACACCCCATAACCATCATTCTCAAGGGGGAAGACAAAACCCAAACCATCCAAAAAAAATAAAAACAAAAGAAAGCAAAACTTTGTTAAAACCCTTTATGGGGAGGTACACACCCATCAAAACATAATATAAAGCTCAAAAGAGAATCAAGGTTTGGTAGCATCGACGACCTCATCTTTGTAAACAACCTGGGTTCCCTCTACGCGAGAAGCTTGGGCCCTAATTTCCCTAGACCCACTAGGACCAATAGCTTGACGAGGCTCACTAGTGGAGAGAGTGTCAGGCTTGGGCTGCTAAGTATCTTGGTCTCAACGACCGAGCTCATCATGCTTCATATTAGAACTTAGGCTGGCGAAGTAACTAGTAAACATGTGCTCCCAGAAGGGAACAAGTAGTGCACCAAGCCTGACACACAACTGCTCCTCATCCTCGGACTCAGAATAAAGCTTGATAGTGTCAGTCATGGCTTGACCTAGCATCTCGGAGGCCTTGCGACTCCTCACCACGTGGTAATAGAAACTCAGAAAGCCACGAGTGAAGGCCCAATTACAGAAAGCTCTCAACTCAGCAATCTCCGACTCTGCCCTGCCCAAGGAAGCCTTCAGTGAGCCACATACTCCTTTCTCCAACTCCAAGTCTCGCCCCAGCTCTCTTACTCGTTAAGCCTTGTGAGTCAGATTAGCATTGGCCAGCTTTAGAGACGCGATCCCTCGTTGGAGCTTCCAACCTCATACTGCAGGCTGTCAAACTCCACTTGCATGGCTTTAGCAGAGCAAAGGACCTAAGAACATCGAACAAATAAATATTCATACGTAATCTGAAACATGAAAGGATGAAGTAAAAAGAATGGATGAAATACCTCCGAAGAACCAGACATAGAGCGGTTAAAAGAGAAGGAAGAAGAGGGAGTCCTAGCCATGTTCAGGGGGTGCTCCCTGAGCCAAGCATTAAAATGGCGAAGAAGGACAGCCTCTGAAACAAACTCAGCATAGGCAGCGGCGGTGCGAATCAGAGCGGGGTATATACGACCTTGAGGGGAGGAAGTACGTTAAAAGGGTGGCGAGAATGCTATAGACTGGACTAGCTGGGCCACAAGGATCCGAGAGTCTGGCTGAGAGGCAGGGTAGGGATCTGAAGTCTCAGGCACCTCTTCCTCCATCGTGATGGGAAATCTTCCAACATTGGCAGCAGCAGAGGTAGGCCCTCGACCACAGCTGTCCCTCTTCACCAAAGGCTTGTCATAGCTGACCTCGGTGTCGGACATGTCTATGGTCCTCTTCGAGTGATCCATGAAGCCCTCCTTGTCTTGAGTCGGCCTGACCAGACGACTGCTCATAGCGCGGCGAGGAAGCTTGGACAGATCCCTGAGAAAGTTTGCAACCAACATGTCTGAAAATAGAGACGAAGGTAGATATGGGATCAAGGGAAAAAAGGTACAACCCATGAAAAGAAAAAGAAATCTATAAACATAAAATAAGAGCATGCAGACAAAGGCGGCCCTATACCCCTCAAATAACCAGAACCGCTCAGAGGTTTGAGCCTAACAGGAAAATAGGGCATACCGACGGTAGATATGGTGGAGTCTCACGAGAACTTGATCCATACGTGCATGGTCAACCGAAACAGGATGCATTTGTGCATGTTATTATATATGGACGCAATTATGGAGGACGCAATTATGGAGGACGCATTCACAGAATGCGTCCTCACTGTTTTTAATTTTTTTCTGCATGTTAATTAGAGGACGCATTCATGGAATGCGTCCTCATATTTTATATATTTTTTTAAACAAATTTAATTAGAGGACGCATTCCATGAATGCGTCCTCATATTTTTATATTTTTTAAAAACAAATTTAATTAGAGGACGCATTCCATGAATGCGTCCTCATATTTTTATATTTTTTTAAAAACAAATTTATGAAGAGGACGCATTCCATGAATGCGTCCTCAGATTTTATTAATTTTTTAAATATTTTTGTTAAAAAATATTTTTACAATTTTAACAATTTATTTAACAATTTTTGTGTCGAATTGTTAAAATTGTTAAAAAATAATATATTCATCTCCATTTCACATTCCAAACCGGTATTGAATTTGACAAAATAATACATTTCGCATTCCGGTTAACATACATTTCGCATTCCAAAATAATATGCCCTTTTTAAATCAGTGTTATTAAAAAAGGGCATTGTATTTTACATGTATATTAGTACTATACATAAAAATTTTTTAGGCCCAGATTTTATTAGTGAAATATATAAATTGTAATTTTAATCAATGAAATATATAATTTGTAAATTATTCTTTATATTTATTTTTGGGTGAATATAGTGCATTGGTAGAATCCGTCCTCAATTTTTTCAAAAATTTTTGTAACGAATTGTTTAGAGGACACATTACATGAATGCCTCCTCATGAATTTATTTTTTGAAATAAACAAATGTATTTAATTTTCCTTTTTAATTTTTTTTGAAATACTGTTTGAATTTGTACCTGTTTTAAATCAGTGTTATTAAAAATGGGTATTGAATTTGACATGTATATTATTACCGTACACAATTTTTTTAAGTCCCACATTTTATTAGAAAAATATATAAATTGTAATTATAAGCAGTAAAATATCTAATTTGTAAATTATTCTTTATATTTTTATGTTGTTCTTAAAATTACAGTAATATAAGTAGGAATGAATATAATTAAACATAAATGTACAATATGTGGAGGAGACGTGTAAAACGTAAATAAATTAGTGCTAAATATCATCATGTTATCTACTAACGACGGCCTCTGCAAAGCTTTCCACCTGTTCCACATGGTGGAGGACGTATGGTGCGGGATGTGCGTCCTGGGACAACCATCTCAGGAGAAAAATGGATGGCATCATCTGGCACTCCCTCTGTACAATCCTCCTGCATATCATCTTCCGTGTTCTGCCATGAACCCTGCTGGACATGTGCAACACCATTAGTATCTAATGGAGCAGCATGCGACATGTATTGATGACTCGTACTAGGAGTAACATATGGCATGAAATCTGTTGCAGCCATATCGAACTGTGAGGATCCACAATGTGACGGTCCGGCATGACTAGGAAGGGGTGTAAGATATGCATTGAAATTAGCCGTAGTAGTGTCGTACTGTGACATGTGCACCGCCTTGTTTGAAGTTCTAGTTTGGTGCACTACATGTGATGCTCCAGCATCCGTCCGTGTGATGCTCCAGCATCCGTCCGTGTGATGCTCCAGCATCTGTCGAACACGCATTTGAAGTTCTAGCTTGTGATGAACCAATGCGGTCTGTATGGGCACGAGCACGCGATCGCCGACCACTCTGTCGACCAGGTGGAGCTGGACGGTGGCTTCTAATGCTAGCGTAACTCACACCCGGTGGAGGTTCATCATAGTGCACAAATGGCTGGTGGAACTGCAGTCTGGAGGGTTGATGTGCATACTGTAGAGTACGGGTGGCAACATCGCGTACCTCCCTGATCGTGTTCGTGATACGTGGGGGACAGTCGTCTAAATTCGTATCCAACATGATTCTCATCTGAGACATTGCTTGCGACTACAACAATGAGGTGAATATGTTAGTTAAATAATATTGAGGAAACATATAATATTAATTGTTAAAACTAGCGGACATGAAGGAAACACCGTATACTCCAGAGTAGCCCCATCTCCATGAAAACCCTCCGCAATTGTTTTGGCCCGGCCTGGCTGATCAACCAAGGTCACTGTTCTCCGGAAATACCACTCCATGTATTCTCGAGTGGGTGTGTACGGATCCGCTAGCCCTTGCACATAAACTTGTCGTTGTCCTCGATGTTCCCAAGCATCGATATATCTTCTCAGTTCCACACGCCAGTCCAATCCTGACCTCCCGCAATGGTCTCTAGTATGAAGTAGTTTTTGTTCATCCTTACTGACCAACTGGATGGGTATTGGCTGGATGAGGCCAAACTGCCTGAGAACACGATGTACGTGATGGTACTCTACGACATGCCAGCTAATGAGGTCAATAGACAATAGCCAGTTGTGGCTACATGCCGTACAATACTGTGGGAGTTGTTGCACGACATGCTCTGTGTACGGCTGCCAAATAAACTGCAATAACAGGTAGGTCTTGTGGCTAGCTCTGAGAATCCCTTATAACCATTAGTCGAAGTTCAGGAAATTTGAATGTCAATATACCTATCTATCATGAAGAGATGTTAGCTAATTGCGGTACACTTTAAATACAAGCATAGGTGATTGGGATAAATCGTGTCGCACTCTCCACCTGTTAGGAACATAGTGAATACTATAAGTCATTCCTAGTAATTGCCTTGCAGTTAAAAAAGTAACTCCCGATGAATTCAATATGTACCTGGAACCAACATCACTCATTGTGGCGATCACCGATAGTCATCCGGCCGGACGGATGCATGGGATTCGCTCCCATGCCCACAGCTGACAAAAAATGAAATAAAATTTAATATAATATATGAGGTCACGATCGACAGTATGTACAACTGACAAAATTAACCAAGAATGTTACCTGTAGCAAGACTAGTGGTCCAGATATGGATTTCACTTGTGGGATGGCAGCGTCACATAAACACCTGTACAAGTGTGCCACAATGGCACTACCCCAACTGTATTGATGTGCTGCACCGAGGTCCATCAGTGAAGACAAATACAACAAAGGGATAAGGTGTCCGGATATGTCTGACAATAGCATTCCACCAACCAGCAGTAGAATGAAAACCCTAGCCTGTTGTTAACAATCTACCTCAGTAGCATGAACATGGAATGGACTATGTAACAATTCTCCCAACCAGCTGGCCTTTATGCGACCTCCTCTGACAACACTCGAGTTCGGTGTAGCCCCTAGGTAGTCTCCGCATATTGTCTGCCAGTCCTCCATTCGTCGGCTAGTGTCCACTCCAGTAAGTGGCATGCCATCAATAGGTAGACCCAATAACATGCCCACATCCTGCAAAGTTATCGTAGCCTCCCCAATTGGTAGGTGAAACATGTGAGTCTCAGGTCTCCAAGGCTTCACTAAGGCTGTGACCAGAGAATGATCAATGTGAATTGGAGCAGAATCCAAAAGTCCTTGGAATCCAGCTTCACACACGTAGCGCATGATTGGATCAGGGATTTGACCAGTCCAACAAGCCCCATCGCACCGCCTCACCTACAGTGCCTCATCCTCTAATTGACCATTGTACAGAGCATGTGCATGGTGCTCCTAGTGTAGGTATAGTAATGTGTCGTCAATGGGACCCGGATGATACATGGTGTATACCTGCTGATAATCAGAATCACCTGGCAAATAAGCACAATCAAGCTTTCCAAATAAGTAACAAAATTACAAGTGCACTGATATTCAAACCAAAGTTTGCAGTAGCTTTAATTTAGACTAGTACACATAATCGTAAATATTCAAATGCACCTGAAACACACAAATACCCAAACACAAAGTAACAAATACTGTAGCAAACAACTGACACTAACCACGCCCTCGCCTACGACGGCCTCTAGAATCAGCTGGCACCCTCTCATTCATTTGATTCTTTCTCCTTCTCTCTGCATACTGCCCACGCCGCCTGTTGCGAAACTTTTCAATATCGGGAATCAGCCTCCAACTAGCACATTGCCACAGTGATGGATCTCATAGGGCCATGAAACCCTGACTATATTTCTGCAAGTAGGTAGTCGTGTGATATACCTCATCACATAGAGTAGCTGGGTCGTCACGCCTATGCCTACAGACAGCTAACGCATGTGAACATGGGAATTGAAAAACTTGCCATTCACGACAAGTACACAACTTTCTCTGGTATTTGACCGTGTACTGGATCTCACCAATGCTGCCATCAATGGTCCTTTTCACAACCCTATAAGTCTGTAACGCAATCCCAAAAACAGTGACAATATGTCCCTGTGCCAACGTGTCTTGCTTCTGAAATTTTTTCCAAATCCTGGAAGGGAACACCGACCTAAACATTTTAACATCATTTTAGAGTCATGGAACGAGGACAACAATCCATAAAGAACTGTAATGAATCTTGAAAGTACCTCCAGTTTGTGGCATCCATTACCCTTTTAGCAAACATTTCAACTGTTCGCTCAAAGGTTGCTTTGACACACGCAATTATAGGGAGATGTCGTGCACACCTTAAACAGTTGTTGAAGCTCTCTGACAAATTGTTTGTTAGAATTCCCCAACGCCGATCACCCTCATCAAATGCAAGACACCACTTACTGGTATCATGTTTTACCAACCATACCCAGGCAGACGGTTCGATGCTCTCCAACTCCTCCTTGTACTCCCTCCACCTACTCTCTCGTTTGACACCACCAAGCTTCCAAACTAGAGTCTTTAGAAGCGCATTCTTGAACTTCCCACTGTCAGCACTAAGGAAGCTTGATTGAAAATGACGCAAACAAACCAGTGGTATCCAGCTGGCTCCCTCCATTCGTCTGTCTGTCTCATTGCATTTAAAATTCCATCATGGTGATCAGATATAATATAGATTGGCCTATTATCATCACCTACCACTTGGATACGTAGTCTCCGCATGAACCAGTCCCAACTATCATTGGTTTCACCGTCAACAATGGCATAAGCAATAGGGAGTATGTAGTCGTTCGAGTCATGTGTCACGGTAACTAGCATTGTGGCCTTGTATGCACCTCTCAAATGAGTGCCATCCATGCTAATCACCGACCTGTAATGGCAAAATGCATCGATAGCCTGACCAAATGCCTAGAAAATGAAATTGAATTTCCAGCAACCACGCCCATGTATTCTATCGGGTACATCTGCCCACTCAACAACGGTCCTCGGATTTGTCCTGACTAGCTCATCCATATATGTGGGAAACTGTTCGAAGGATTCCTCCCAAGTTCCGAACACCAAATCAATAGCCTTCCGTCGAGCATACCATGCCTTCTTATAGGAAAGGGTCACATTAAATTCTGTCTTCACATGCGCTTGTACATCTTTCACCGTGTAAGAAGGGTTAACGTCAATGTGGTGGCGAATTGCACGGGCGATTATCAATGATGTCAGGTTAGTGTTACCCGTCGATCGCCCAGCCCCAACACAAGCATGACTACTTACCCATCGCGTGACCAGCTTTCCACAACTCTGTGTTCCCTATTCATCATGGAACTCCACCTCGAAATAGCTTCTACCAATTCTAGCTTCATCCGGAATCGCATACCCAATTCCACTTCGCCAGTCGCTTGAACATAATGAGTAAATTCATCACCACAATTTGTTGGGTCATAGCCATCCTCATCAGGGCCCCCATAATCCCTAAAGTAGCCCGCCGTTTCAGGATTCGCCAAATTACGAAACGAGGGGGGTACAATGTTCATGCACACCACTTCTTCATTTTCGTCTTCGTCCCCTGGATTCGAATCAGTTGACAAGGCACTGCCTTGTCCAAGTTCCCCTTCATCACCATCCTCATCGCTCCCAATATGACCGACAATATGCTCGCCAATTTCACCCACATAATCAACATCGAACTCATTCAGGTCTCCTTGATGGCCACCGTTTATACCAACACTTGTGGATGGCTGGGCGCAATCGACGTGAACATACGCATTGGGTTGGCTGGACTCACCAACGATAAAACCTTGGCAATCAACAGGGGATGGTAAGGTTGGCAAAGGTGTACAGTTCTGCATGTTCCTCAACAACGACACGAAAGTACTCGAACTAAGATCACCTGCACGGTCAGTAGTGCTTCTCACATTATCCAGAACGATGTACAACTCTGCTGAGGACAAGGACATTCGCTCAACAATGTTGAAGAATGTCGCAGTTGACTCGTCATCCGCCACATTGTAACACTGATAGTATATGGCCAAACCAATCAGCTCAGGACAACGGTAATATAATTTCAACTGAAACGCCCAACTCGCAATACCAAGCCTTGTAAAAATTAAATGAACTAGCTCCGAGTGGCTTAACCTCCTTTCCAGAGTCACGTTCCACTCCAGTATAGGAGGGTCATAATACACACCCACAGTGGGGTCAAACTTAATATGACCCCTTCTATACAGGTACACAAGAAAAACCATCGAACTACTGCATTATACAAATAAATAACATGTAACTCGATATTCATAATGACAGTACTCGATATCCAAACAATAGTACCACACTAATTAAACTATTACTATAACTTTAATGCAAACAGTAGTAAACAAATCAAACATAATCAATAAACATATACTCACTCTCTTTCAACAATTTAGTAGAATCAAGATACATAATCACTCAAACAACGTACAATCTTTAAAAACATTATCATCAACAAGAACTTTACAAGTACTTCATAAATAATAATTTCACGCCTGATTCGATCGAAAAAAAGTAAGACACCAAATCGCACATAATCAATAAACACATTCATACGATAATGAATTTTTTAAATAACTACACAAGATAACAAAAATTCGCAAAGGGGTCAACGGCGGTCAATGGCGGTCAACGGCGATCAACGACGGTCAATGACGGATCGAGAATGCTCGGGCTGCGAAGTTTAGAAACCCGTCACGATAATTAAAAAACATACAACCAAACAACAATAGGAAAGATAGAATAATTACCCGATAACTTTGGAAACGAAGGACGGCGATGAAACTCGACCAATGACAGAGCAAGAGGAAGAAACGGGTTTGGATTACAGATGAAGAAAAGGGTTTGAATTGCAAATGAAGAAAAGGGTTTGAATTACAAATGAAGAAAAGGGTTTGAATTGCATATGAATAAGGATGAAACGGAGGAGTAAATAGCTGAATGATAAACGGATGGAGAGCAATATATAGAAACCTCAAGGCACGGGTTCTACAGTTGCTTAATGCATGCCATGGTCAAATGATTCACATGCAATGCTCAGAATGCATGCAATTGTCAAATCATTTGCATGCAAGGGTCAGAATGAATGCAATTGTCAAATCATTCGCATGCAATGGTCAAATGATTCTAGCTGCAATGGTTAAATGCATGCAATGGTAGGAATCTGGCAGGGAGGACATATGAGGACAATGCGTCCTCATGCCAAGTCAAACATATCAGGCTGTGGACGAAACTTTTCAGGGAGGACGCATTAGCACAATGCGTCCTCATCCTACGTGGATTTGCAAAAATGAAATTAAATTGAGGACGCATTCCGGCAATGCGTCCTCTTCTTGCAAGGGCGAAAAAAATTTAAATGCATTGAGGACACATTTGGTAAATGCGTCCTCAGGCATTCAGTACGAAAAAAATGGAAAACATAGAGGACGCATTGTGCTAATGCGTCATGCACAATTGTATCCATGACCATGCACTGTAGCCATAGATATAGAATTTTCTCGGAGTCTCAAAGAATCCAATTTTCTCGCACACTGATTTTCTCAAGTGGAGATTTAAAATGCCGTAGAGCAGCCATTTCTATAGCGCTTGGGTGGCTGCCTAATGCCTTGTCCACACCTGCTAGAAAATCCCTCTTCCACTCACCAAAGCTGAACACCATCTCATCATCCACAAAAGTAAACCTACACTTCCATTCGATCTGACTAGGAAGCTCAGTCATGATCTTAACCCCACCTATTGGAACTTTAAAAAAGTCCAATCAGGGGGAATCCTAGCCGCGTGAGAGAAAACATGAAGACAATTCACAGAAAGCTCTATGCTAAGGAGGCAGAACAGTACCTCGAAACCTAAAAGAACTCAGAAAGAGTTTGGGAGGAGGTCTATAAGCCCTAATTTGAAAAACCCCAACACTAACTAGAAAAAGAAAGACAGGGGAAACCCTAAGAAACAATTCTCCAGGGTTGTGAAGTATACGATAGTCATAACCTCAGGAACATCTAAGACGGTCTGAGAGACCCCGAGCCATAAGACATGATTCTTTATGTCCACAAACATGACTCCACTAACGTTAAAAACACACTCAAGAATAATACAAAAGAGACGGTTCTCATTAATGGTGGTATCACAATATGAATCCCTTTGCGGGGGTGATAGTGAAAACCATGATGAAAGCAAAAGTAAGAAGAGAAACAAAGATGAAGAGAAAAAAAAGCAAGAGGTACCTGAAGAGGAGGCGGTCGTTAGAAAATGAGAAGTGAAAGTGATGAAAGCCAATGAAAAAAAGGAGGAGAAAAATAGTTTGGCTGGAAATTTGAAAAGGCACGAAACAAACCTAAGACAACTCTTGGGAGATGAAAAGACAATGTCATGATGAAACCACCTTGGAAAGATGCGAAATTAGAGGCCCAAACACGTGAAATCATTGTAGGAAGATGCGTAGCAAACATCAAAGCAGGTAGTGTAACCATTGAAAATGTGAGGCATCGCGATGACATCGTCCAAGTCCAAGACTTTTCAAAACATAAAATTTGCTGAAGTTTCCCTCCAAAAGAGCTCAGTGTAATGAACCAGCACCCAGACATGCTACCTGTGGTCTGGAGGTAAGGATGCTAGGGAAGTAATACATCCCACAGCCTTAGAAGTCCTTGTCAACAAGGGCTTGGGCTGGCGGGACTTGATAAGATATGGGCCAATACAGGCCAATGCAAACTACTAAGCTCAGCTTGTAAACAAGAATAATGTGCCAAGCTTGTTGGAGAAGGAAAAATGGTAGGTAGGCATGATGGGATGGATGAGTCATAGCATCCGTCGATCACGTATAGTAGCGAGGAATAACATGTGAAAAGTTAAGATTGTCTCAATACACTATTCACTTAGATATGCCCTACATGGCAAACATGGCTAACAGGAGTGTCGGAGTAGGCACAACCCTGTGCCTGCTTGTCTAACCTTAATTTGTCTGTCTTGTAGGCTCAGGTATTCATTCGATTGGAGGAGAACGTTGATAGGGGGATAGAAAATTCTTGCATTAACAATGAGTTTATACATTTACTATATTATCCCTCAAACTATTAACTAAATCCATTAGTCAACTCTTCCATGCATAAAATTTCCTTCCATTATTTCTCATTAACACTTCCACCTCATCCTGCATAAAATACCGATCCAAAAATAATTAAGCCATTTTCTTTGGGACAAACGGAATATTTCACAAACTCATAATGTTAATTTTATTTTAGGCTTGGGTACGAATAAAGCACCCCCACCATTGGTGGCTTAATTGTTTTAAAAACTAATTCTCTTTTATGAATTTGTTTTAGATATTGATTTTTTTAAAAGAAAATTGGGCAAAATTGCAAATGGATCAAAATGGCTTGATTGGGTCAAAATTCGACACGACCCAAATTGATTTGACCCACTTGACCGGACATTGATCCAACCCAAATCAAATAGGCCGGGTCAGGCAAATTGAATACCCATAACCACCATTATTTAAGGTGAGACACTTTTGTAGGAGGCTTTCTCCCAAACAATTAATTTTTTTGAATTATCAAAGGGTAAATTATAGGTGTCTTTGGGATACCTTGAGCATGGTATCCTTAGAGATATTTTGTGTATTTTCAAATGTAAAAATGTGCATTTTCTTGTATGAAATTGTGCATTATTATAATTTATTTTTTTTGCAGTAAATATTATAATGCACATTTTATAATATCAATATACTCCTTCTACCTTGATACAATGCACATCCATGATACCCAAGAGTACAATATAAGAGTTATCAAATATAAGATGCAAATAATTTTTTGTGTATTCAAATTGTACTTGGTTTCTCTTAGGTAAGCATTTACATTGTACTTTAATGAGAAAAATATTTTTATAACTCTAAATAATTGACATGAGTGCCAATATAACCTTTCAGTGCATAAAAGTGTCAATATAACCCTATATAATTAGTGAAAGTGCAAAACCATCAATTTCGACAAATTTTGGCAAGAATTCTATGAAATTACTATTTTACCTCTTGAAGAAACAAAAATTAAAAAGCAAAATAACTGCAATGCCCCTAAACCTTAGTTTCTCTTATTCCTTTCTCTTTCACTTTCTTTTCTCTTTTTCTTTCTTCTCCATGCCGTTCTTTCTCTTTCTCCGCTTTATTCTTCGATTTGGTCCCAATGTACATCTATTTTCTCCAATATCGTTGTTGAATTGTGATCCGACATGCGATGGAGTGGTGGCAACTGGTGGGGTGAGGGCATGGAGCGGTGGTTTGAGTTAGCTGGTGGGTGGCTCGATAAAGGTGAGGTGACTGGTGAGGTGATGTGGTTGTTGTGGTAGTGGTGGGTGGGACGTGGGGTGGCACTAGGGTTTTCAGTGGTCGAAGATGAGGGGTTGGTGTTAAGTGGTGGGAGTGGTGGCGTTAGGGTTTCAGTGGTGGTGAGGGTTTGACGTCGAGCGGCGGGGCTGGGTATTGAGTGATGGGAGTGGTAGCAAAGTGAAGCTGCAGTGGTGCTGGAAGGGTGGTGGTGGTGGTTGGGCCGACTGGAGGGGGCGGGGCGGTGGCCTAGTGGAGGCGAAACGGCAACAACCTAGAGGTAGTGGTGGTGGTTTGAGGGTAAAATTATCCTAACACTTTCAGGTTTTAGGCCAAAGGACATTTAGTCATTTTATGTGTGGTCAGTGCTGGAAAAAGGTGTTTTAGGATATCGTTAGTGGGGGGGGTATGACGAGAGTGGTGGCACTCAAGATTTGGTGGTGGGGGACTGGGTCTCGAGTAGCGGGAGTGATAGCACTAGGGCTTCGATGGCATGGGGTCCAGTGTTGAATGATGGGGCTGTGCATTGAGCGGTTGGAGTAGTGGCGGAGCGAAGTGAAGCTGTGGCGGAGCGAAGTGAAGCTGCGGCGGTGCGGGAAGGATGGTACTGGCGGCTGGGTGGAGGCGAGACGGCGGCAACCTAGAGGTGGTGGTGGTGGTTTGAGGGAAAAATTGTCCTAAAACTTTTAAGTTTTTGGTCAAAGAGCATTTTAGTTATTTTATGTGTGGTCAACATCAAAAATTTTGTCTTAGGGTTATATTGGTACTTTTATCAAGTAGTTAGAGTTTTTAGGCATGTGAAAGAGGGAAGGGGGAAAGATGTAATACATGAATGGTTCCAATTAAATCCACCTTTTTCATTTCTCACAGCTACTAAATAGTTAATTACAATACAAATTCCCAATGTATAAAGTTTTCTCAGTTCATTGAATTCATTCTTGAAATACGTACTGACATCTATTCCAGTTATTCCTCCCATCTGTTAAATATTTGGGTAATATGCAGATATAACCCTATATGTTGAGAAAAGTGTAAATATAACTCTCAATTTTTTTAGTGCAAATACAACTCTATCTATTACACATAAGTGCAAATATAACCCTAAAGCCATTATTCCAGCAGTGACTGGCCATTTTTAGCCATTGATCGATCAAAATTTACCAAATTACCATTGAGCGACGAGCCTGACCCAATGCAACTCTAGCTCTAACAACCAGTAAATTGTAGGCTGAGTCAAAATAGGCCAAAGAAAGTTCCAACACCATGATGCCCACTAAGCAACAAGCCTGACCCGGGCTAGAAAGCCAGCAAATTGCAGGCCGGGTCATACATGCCAAGATAACAGCTCCGGCACTACGAAAACCATTTGACCTAGACCAAAAATGCAAGTTTGGTTTCAAAAGCAAGACAATTGTGAGAGGGGTCAAAAATCCAAAGTTAAAGAGATCTGTCACTACAATGAAAACCTGGTGGAGAGCCAAGTCGGAGATGGGCTGGAAAATGATGTTGAAAAAACAATGTTAGCAAACAAGCTTGAAAAATAGCATTGAAAAACAACACTTTGAGAGGGGGAATGATATACCCCCTAAAGGCATAATGTTTTCTTGCAACAACATAGATCTTACAAAATCGACTAGACCGGCAAGGCAACAACAGAAAAGAGAAAGCAAGACAAAATAAGTAGAACTTAAAAGCAACAATATTAGAACTGCTTTAGCATTGTCCAAATCGACTAGACCGGCAAGGCAACAACAGAAAAGAGAAAGCAAGACAAAATAAGTAGAACTTAAAAGCAACAATATGAGAACTGCTTTAGCATTGTCCAAAAGGGGGGAAAGTACACCTCTACGCGAGAAGCTTGGGCCCTAATTTCCCTAGACCCGCTAGGACCAACAGCTGGATGAGGCTTGCTAGTGGAGAGAGTGTTAGGCTTGGGCTGCTCAGTATCCTTATCCCAACGATCGAGCTTGCCAAGCTTCATATTAGGACGTAGGCTGGCGAAGTAGCTAGTAAGGAACAAAGAGTGCACCAAGCCTGACACACAACTGCTCCTCATCCTCGGTCTCAGAATAAAGCTTGATAGCATCAGTCAAGGCTTGACCTAGCATCTCGGAGGCCTTGCAACTCCTCACCACGTGGGAGTAGAAACTCAGAAAGCCACAAGTGAAGGTCAAATTATGGAAAGCTCTCAACTCAGCAATCTTTGACTCTGCCTTGCCCAAGGAAGCCTTCTGTGAGCCATATACCCCTTTCTCCAAGTCCAGGTCTCGCCCCAGCTCTCCTACTCGTTGAGCCTTGCAAGTCAGATCAGCATTGGCCAGCTTTAGAGACGAGATCCCTTGTTGGAGCTTCCCAACCTCATGCCACAGACTGTCAAACTGTATTTGCACGGCTTTAGCAGAGAAAATGACCTAAGAACAGCGAACAAATAAATATTCATATGTAATCTGAAACACAAAATGATGAAGTGAAAAGAAGGGATGAAATACCTCCGAAGAACCAACCATAGAGCGGTCAAAAGAGGAGGAATCAGAGGGAATCCCAGCCACGTTCAGGGTGTGCTCCTTGAACCAAACATTAAAATGGTGAACAAGGACAGCCTCTGAAACAAACTCAGCACAGGCAGTGGCGGTGCAAATTGGAGCGGGGTCTGTACGACCTTGAGGGGAGGAAGCACGTTAAAGGGTGGTGAGAATGCTATAAACTGGACTAGCTAGGCCACGAGGATCCGAGAGTCTGGCTAAGAGGTAGGGTAGGGATTTGAAGTCCCAAGCACCTCTTCCTCCACCGTGATGGGAAATCTTCCAACATTGGCAGTAGCAGAGGAAGGCCCTCGACCTCTTCACCAAAGGCTTGTCATAGCTGACCTCGTTGTCCGAAAACTCTATGGTCCTCTTCGAGTGATCCATGAAGCCCTCCTTGTCTTGAGTTGGCCTGCAGATGACTGCTCACAGTTCGGCGAGGAAACTTGGACAGATCCCTGAGAAAGTTTGCAACCGACATGTCTGAAAATAGAGAAGAAGGTAGATACGGGATCAAGGGAAAAAAGGTACAACCCGTGAAAAGAAAATTAAATCTATAAGCATAAAATAAGAACATGCAGACAAAGGTGACCGTATACCCCTCAAATAACCAGAACTGCTCTGAGGTTTGAGCCCGACAGGAAGATAGGGCATAACGACAGTAAACATGGTGGAGTCTCACAAAATCCAATTTTCCCGCACATTGATTTTCTCAACTGGAGAGATAAAATGCCATAGAGAAGCCATCTCTATAACGCTTGGGTGGCTGCCCAAATGCCTTGTCCAGACCTGCTGCAAAATCCCTCTTCTGCTCACTAAAGCTGAACACCTTCTCATCATCCACAAAAGTAAACCTACACTTCCATTCGATCTGACTAGGAAGCTCATTCATAACCTTAACCCCATCCTATTGGAACTTAAAAAAAGTCCAATCAGGGGGCATCCTAGCCGTGTGAGAGAAAAAGTGAAGGAAATTCACAGAAAGCTCTATGCTAAGGAGGCGGCACAGTACCTTGAAACCTAAAAGAACTTGGAAAGAATTTGGGGGGGGGAGGTCTGTAAGCCCTAGTTTGAAATGCCCCAACACTATCTAGAAAAAGAAAGACGGGGGAAACCCCAAGAAACAATTCTCTAGGGTTGTGAAGTATATGATAGTCATAACCTCAGGCACATCTAAGATGGTCTGAGAGACCCTAAGCTATAAGACATGATTCTTTATGTCCACAAACTTGACTCCACTAACGTTAAACACATACTCAAGTATACTACAGAAGAGACGGTGCTCATTAATAGTGATATCACAGTATGAATCCTTTTTTGGGAGGGGGGCGATTGTGAAAACCATTATGAAAGCAAAAGTAAGAAGAGAAAAAAAGATGAAGAGAAAAAAAGCAAGAGGTACCTGAAAAGGAGGCGGTCGTTAGAAAATGAGAAGTGATGAAAGCTAATGAAAAAAATAGGAGAAAAAGAGTTTGGATAGAAATTTGAAAAGGCACACAACAAACCTAAGACAACTCTTGGGAGATGAAAAGACAACATCATGATGAAACCGCCTTGGAAAGATGCAAAATTAGAGGCCCAGACACGTGAAATCGTTGTAGGAAGGGACGCGTGGCAAACATCAAAGCAGGTAGTGTAACCATTGAAAATGTATGGCATCGAGATGACATCGTCAAAGTCCAAGACTTTTCGAAACATAAAATTTGCTGAAGTTTCCCTCCAAAAAAGTGCAGAGAAATAAACTAGCACCTAGACATGCTACCTGTGGTCTGGAGGTTAGGACGCTAGGAAAGTAATACAGCTCGTAGCCTTAGACCTCCTTGTCAACAAGGTCTTTGGCTGGGGGACTTGATAAGGTATGCGCCAATACGGGCCAATACCAATTACTAATCCCAGCTTGTAAACAAGAATAGTGTGTCAAGCTTGTTGGAGAAGGAATAACGGTAAGTAGGTATGACGGAATGGATGAGTCACATCAGCGGTCGGTTATGTATATTAACGAGGAAAAATGTTTGAAAAGTTAAGATTGTCATAATCAATACACTATTCACTTAGATATGCCCTACATGGCAAACATGGCTGACCGTAGCATCGGAGTAGGCATAGCCCTGTGCTTGCCTGTCTGACCTTAATCTGTCTGTCTTGTAGGCTCAGGTATTCATTGAATCGGAGGAGAACGTTGATAGGGGGATAGAAAATTCTAGCATTAACAATGAGTTTATACATTTACTATATTATCCCTCAAACTATTGACTAAATCCATTAGTCAACTCTTCCATGCATAAAATTTCCTTCCATTATTTCTCATCAACACTTCTACATCATCTTGCATAAAATACCGATCCAAAAATAATTAAGCCATTTTCTTTGGGACAAACGGAATATTTCACAAACTCATAATGTTAATTTTATTTTAGGCTTGGGGTACGAATAAAGCACCCCCACCATTGGTGGCTTAATTTTTTAAAAAACTAATTCTCTTTTATGAATTTGTTTTAGATATTGATTTTTTTTAAAGAAAATTGGGCAAAATTACAGATGGATCAAAATGGTTTGATTGGGTCAAAATTCGACACGACCCAAATTGATTTGACCCACTTGACCGGACATTGATCCAACCCAAACCAAATGGGCTGGGTCAAAATGGGCTAGATCAGGAAAATTGAATACCCATAACCACCATTACTTAAGGTGAGACACTTTTGTAGGAGGCTTTCTCCCAAACAATATTTTTTTTTGAATTATCAAAGGGCAAATTATATGGTGTCTTTGGGATACCTTGAGCACAATATCCTTATAGATATTTTGTGTATTTTCAATTGTAAAAACGTGCATTTTCTTGTTTGAAATTTTTCATTATTATAATTTAATTGTTTTACTGTAAATATTATAATGCACATTTTATAATATCAATGTACTCCTTCTACCTTGATACAATGCACATCAATGATACCCAAAAGTACAATATAAGAGTTATCAAATATAAGATGCAAATAATTTTTTGTGCATTCAAATTGTACTTGGTTTCTCTTAGGTAAGCATTTACATTGTACTTTAATGAGAAAAGTGTTTTTATAACCCTAAATAATTGACATAAGTGCCAATATAACCTTTCAGTGTATAAAGTGTCAATATAACCTTATATAATTAGTAAAAGTGCAAAACCGTCAATTTCGACAAATTTTGGCAAGAATTATATGAAATTACTATTTTACCTCTTGAAGAAACAAAAATTAAAAAGAAAAATGATTGCAATGCCCCTAAACCCTAGTTTCTCTTATTCCTTTCTCTTTCACTTTCTTTTCTCTTTTTCTTTCATCTCCATGTCGTTCTTTCTCCTTCTCCACTTTATTCTTTGATTTGGTCTCGATGTACATCTATTTTCTCCAATATCGTTGTTGAATTGTGATACGACATGCGATGGAGTGGTGGCAACTGGCAGGGTGAAGGGATGGAGCGGTGGTTTGAGTGGGCTGGTGAGTGGCACGATAAAGGTGAGGTGACTGGTGAGGTGAGGTGGTTGTTGTGGTAGCGGTAGGTGGGACGTGGGGTGGCACTAGGGTTTTCAGTGGTCAGAGAGGAGGGGTTGGTGTTGAGTGGTGGGAGTGGTGGTGCTAGGGTTTCAGTGGTGGTGGGAGTCGAACGTCGAGCAGTGGGGCTGGGTATTGAGCGACAGGAATGGTGGCGGAGCAAAGTGAAGCTGCAGTGGTGTTGGAAGGGTGGTGGTTGGGCCTGCTGGAGGGGGTAGGGGTGGTGGCCGAATGGAGGCAAGGCGGCGATAACCTAGAGGTGGTGGTGGTGGTTTAAGGGTAAAATTATCCTAACACTTTCGGGTTTTAGGTCAAAGAAAATATAGTCATTTTATGTATGCTCAGTGCTAGAAATGGTGTTTTAGGATTTCGTTAGTGGGGGGTACGGTGGTAGTGGTGATGCTCAGGTTTTGGTGGCGGGGGACTGGGCATCGAGCAGTGGGAGTCATAGCACTAGGGCTTCGATGACGTGGGGTCCGGTGTTGAGTGGTGGGGCTGGGCATTGAGTGGTTGGAGTGGTGGCGGAGCGAAGTGAAGCTGTGACGATGCTGGATGGGTGATGGTGGCAGCCTGATGGTGGCAGCCGGATGGAGGCGAGGCAGCGGCAACGTGAAGGTGGTGGTGGTGGTTTGAGAGAAAAATTGTCCTAAAACTTTTAAGTTTAGGTCAAAGAGCATTTTAGTTATTTTATGTGTGGTCAATATCAAAAATTATGTCTTAGGGTTGTATTTGTACTTTCATCAACTAGTTAGAGTTTTTAGGCATGTGAAAGAGGGAAGGGGGAAAGATGTAATACATGAATGGTTCCAATTAAATCCACCTTTTCATTTCTCACAGCTACTAAATAGTTAATTGCAATACAAACGCCAAATGTATAAAATTTTCTCAGTTCATTGAATTCATTCTTGAAATACGCACCGATATCTATTCCCGTTATTCCTCCCAGCTGTTAAATATTTGGGTAATAAGCAGATATAACCCTATATGTTGAGAAAAATGCAAATATAACCCTCAATTATTTTTTTAGTGCAAATACAACTATATCTATTACACATAAGTGTAAATATAACCCTAAAACCATTATTCCAGCATTGACTGGCCATTTTCTACCATTGACCGATAAAAAATTACCAAATTACCCTTCTAACCTAATACAAAATTAAAAGACAAAATTGCCCTTTGCTACCACTACAACCACTGTTCCATCACTAGTTTTCCGCCGTCGCCCCACCACCACCACTACCCAGCCCCACCCATCTACCACCTTCCACCCTAGTCACTACCACCAGCAACCACCAGAAGCCAGCACTGCCACCACCTGGCTCAGCCAGCACCTCCACCACCTGGCTCAGCCAGATCCATCACCACCTGGCTCAGCCAGATCCATCACCACCTGGCTCAGCCAGCCCCGCCATGACCTGGCTCAGCCAACACCACCACTACATGGCTTAGCACCGCCACCAAGCTTGCCTGTCTCGCCCTTAGCTCACCACCACGCTCGCTCACTACGACACCACTGAAAATCTTATCCCTTCCTCACTGCTGCCCTCCTCTACTGACGAAAACCCTATCCCTTCCTCCTCACCGCCGATGAAACACCCTAGCACCGATTAGCCAAGCGCTGAAGTTTCTGAACCATCGGGCAAGCTTTGGTGGCGAATGGATCGGAGATGAAGATGGCGAGGCGGTATGAATGGATGGCGAGGCAGTATGAATTGTGGCAAGAATTAATCGAAAGAGAATTATATTAGAAGTAGAAGAGAATCGATCGGATGAAGATGAGATGAAGATGAATTATTGGTACAGAGAATGAATTATATCAGAAGAAGGTGAACCGATCATATATAACCCATGTTTTTTATGTATTTTTACAGAGGGGCAAAATAGTCATTTCAGCATATTTCGGCCTCCTACCGGCTGAAACGATTATATATGCACATAACCTGAATAGATAGGACTATATTTGCACTTTTTATTAGTGCAAGTTTATGTTTGCAATTTCTTCAATTATATAGGATTATATCTGCAATTTTCTCTAAATATTTATTACAACAGGCATTTTCCCCAGCTGTTAAAATTTTTCATTATCGAAATTTCAACTGGCATCCACTTTACTAGCACACACACATGTATATATATATATATATATGTATGTATATCTACATATGTATATCTATATGTATATATGTATATCTATATGTATATGTTTATGTATATATACATATATGAGTAGGTCTCCTGACAGGCGGCCTGTCCGTAAGCTTATGGACAAGCCACTTATATATCTATATGTATCTATGTATCTATGTATCTATGTATATATATCTATGTATCAGATATATCTATGTATCTATGTATATATATCTATGTATCAGATATATCTATGTATCTATGTATATATATCTATATGTATATATGTATCTATGTATATATATATATATATCTATATCTGAATATATACATACATACATATGTGTATATATATAAGTATTGAAATCAAAAGTCTCCACAACAGACAAAAGTTTCAAAAACTATCAACCACGAATCCTGAAGATAGACTTAGCGATCTTCCAAACTGCATTTAATTCCATATTCTGTGTTAGAATAAATCAAACTCCTAATTAGATTATGATTTATTACGATTAGAGTTATTTCCTTATTACACCTCTATTGTACTCTCTATATATTCATATATCAATAATATAATTTATTACGGGAAAGCATTCTATCATGGTATTAGATCAAGTTCTGATTCTAAATTCTAAACCCTAATTTTTTTAATTTTTTTTGGTCGCCTCCCACCCTCCCCTTTTCCGACCAAAAATCACCGCAAATTTCTGGCCATATTTCGGTGACCTCCGACGTCCTTTCCTCCTCACTGTTCAGGCATTCTCTACACATTGGCATTCTCGATCCATCGACTGTTCGCTCCCATCTCCAGCGAGCCTCCATCGGCGTTCTCTTTGACGTCCTTCATCATCAGCGGCCCCAGCGGACTTCTTCGTCATCCCGGACCTCATCAGCGGACTTCTTCATCGGCGCAGTTGGAGTAGTTGCCAAAGATTTTCTGGGATTTGCATTTTACTGCAGCACTGGCGACGTCCTAAGAAGAAGAAGATTTCAATGGCGAGATCCATGCGCCCACGAAGGAGAAGAAGAATCCAATGAGTGCAAATCACGTGCGAGTTGACTCGTTCATCAATAGTATTTCTCGTGTCCTCCACTTTCTCGCTAGTTGAAGCTAGTTCTCGTGAGTTGAAGCTGTTTCTCGTGATTTGCTCAAATTCTCGAGATTTGAAGCGCTTTCTCACGAGTTGATCAAATTCTCGTCAGCACCCAGTCATTTTTTGTGCAATTTTTGGTCCTTTGCTATGGTTTAATTGGGCCCTATATCTCGGGAAGATTGCTCCACTAATTGGATTTTGGACAAGGTGTTGTTTCAGGCCGATTTGAATGGTCCCAACCGTCATTCTTCGTCGAATCAGGGGATCGTGGATTCAGGTTCTACATCTCATATAACTGCTCGCACCAGTCACCTTGATAAGTTACAATGTTATCGTGGTATCGATTCTATTCTAGTTGGAAATGGTGAATCATTATCTATTTCTCACATCAACCAATGTTATTTCTCTGGTTTTTCTGTTAATGATGTCTTTGTGGTCCCTAAGATTACTAGAAGTTTATTGTCTATTAGTAAGCTTACTCGTGATTTACCTGTCCGTGTTATATTTGATGCCGATGCATTTTCCATTGAGCACAAGCATACATGGACGATAATTGGTAAAGGCCGTCATAGTTCAGGTCTTTATTTTCTTGAGACTGGTGATTCCATATTTTTAGGCGAATTACGCTCTAGTAAGCTTCATGCTTCTTTTGAGCAGTGGAACTCTCGCCTCGGTCACGTGTCTCATGATACTGTTCAGTTATTGAATCGACGGGGCCTTATTTCTGTCACTTCTGCTATGCCTGCATCTGTCAGTTGTTCTCCTTGTCAAATGGCCAAGAGTAGCCATTTACCTTATTCCACTAGTGACAAGTGTGCTGCTGGGTTGTTGGACAAGGTGCATTGTGATTTGTGGGGACCAGCTCCTGTCTTATCGGCATGTGGTTTTTCTTATTATGCCATTTCATCGATAACTTTTCGCAATTCACATGGTTTTTCCCGATGCGGTATAAGTCAAACTTCTATGACACATTTATTCAGTTTCAGAAATTCGTTGATACCCAGTTTTCTACTAGGGTTAAAAAATTTTAGACCGATGGTGGCACATAGTTTGCTAATCATCGACTTCAGGCTCACTTCATATCATGTGGCATTCATCATCAGATGTCATCGCCCTATACACCTGCTCAGAATGGTCGAGCTGAGTGGAAGCATCATCACATCACAAAGATTGGTCTTGCCATGCTTTTTCACTCTTCTGTGCCATACTGTTATTGGGTGGAAGCTTTCTCCTCTGCGGTTTACAACATTAACCATCTGCCAACTTTAGTTCTTGGTGGAAAATCACCTTTGAGGTTGTTTTTGGTCATGTGCCTGACTATACCCTCTTTCACCTATTTGGTTGCCGTGTTTTTCCATGTCTGCGTGCCACTGCTGCTGATAAGATTGCACCGCGATCCATTCCGTGTGTTTTTATTGGCTACAGCCCTCGTCACAAGGGCTTCTAGTATCTCGACCCCACTTCTAGGCATATCTATGTTTCTCGCCATGTTCGCTTTGATGAAACCTTATTCCCTTATATCTCATCTTCTGCGGACAGTCACTCTATTTCAGATCTGGAGATTTCATCATTTTTTATGGAACTATTACTTCATCGATTGGGGCCACCACGCCTATGGCTGTTCCGGCCGTCCCTCCTTCACCACCATCTTCCATCTGGATGGCCGACCCGGACCTAGCTCCTCGGCCAACGGCCACCACACCTCAGCCGCCGGCCATCAATCCTCAGCCATTGTCTTAGCCACTGGCCACCACGTCTCAGTCAGTATCGGCCATCCTTTCTCCGGCAACTTCCGACAGCCACTCTATGGTCAGCGTAGCTCGATCTTCCTCGACGTCGTCAGCTAGTTCGACTCCTCCAGCTTTGCTACCCCAGCTTTGTACCCATCGGATGACCACTCGGTCTTCTACTGGTGCCATTCAGCATCGGGATTATTCGGATATTATTGCTCATGGTCTCACTACCCCACTCCTCTCTTAGACAGAGCCCACTGATTATCGCTCTGCTCTCAATATCCAGCCTGGGTTTCAGCCATGTATGATGAGATGGCCGCTCTTCGTGGTTAACACACTTGGGATTTGGTGCCTAGACCTTCAAATGTCAACATTGTTGGATCCAAATGGGTCTATAGGCTCAAGTATCGACTGGATGGCACTATTGAGCATAACAAACCTAGACTTGTGGCACAGGGTTTCTCGCAGAGTCTGGGTTTTGATTTTAACGACACTTTTTGTCCTATGGTCAAAGCCTCCACTGTTAGGACAGTTCTCGCCATAGCTACCATGCGTTCCTGGCCACTTCATCAGTTGGATCTCAAGAACGCTTTCCTTAATGGTGTTCTTGATGTTCCAGTCTACATGAAGCAGCCCGTTGGTTATCAGGATTATGTCCATCCAGACTATGTTTGTCACTTGCGAAAGGCCATTTATGGTCTTAATCAGGCTCCCCGGGCTTGGTTCCGGTGTTTTAGTAGTTATCTGACATAGCTTGGTTTTTGGTGCAGCTCAGCTAATACTTCTTTATTTGTCCTTTCGAGAGGGCCGTCGTTCTTACAGGCAATGACTCGACTCTTCTTCGCCAGTTCATTGATCGGACAGACAGAGAGTTTGCGATCAAGGATCTTGGTGCCCTTCATTACTTTCTTGGTCTTGAAGTTTTGCCTACCTCCTTAGGGCTACTGTTTGGCCAAGCAAAGTATGCTTGTGATATTTTGAATTGGGCCGGTATGTCTGACGCGGCACCTGTTTCTACTCTATTTGTCGCTGGTTCTCAGCTTCACAGCTCTACCAGTCCTCCATTCCGAATCCTACACGTTATCATTCTCTTGTTGGTGCTCTTCAGTATCTCACCATCTCTCGCCCGGATTTGGCATTCTCGGTCAACACGGTGAGTCAGTATCTTTAGGATCCCAGAGATGACCGTTTTGCTGCTGTGACTCGGATTTTGCGGTATGTTCGTGGCACTCTTCATTTTGGTCTCAGGTTTTGTTCTGCTAGTACTCCTAATGTGTTATGGTACTCTGATGTTAATTGGGCTCGCTGTTTGGAGACTCGTCGGTTCACTTATGGTTATGCGGTTTTTCTTGGTGGGAATCTGGTTTCTTGGAGTGCCAAGAAACAGCCCATTGTTTCTCGCTCTAGCACTGAGTCTGAATACCGTGCTCTCGCCAACATTGCCTCAGAAGTAGTATGGCTAACTCATTTGCTTCGTGATCTTCGGGTTCCGCTTTCTGGTTCTCCACTGTTATTATGCGACAATAGTAGTACTATCTTCTTGGCTCAGAATCTGGTGGCGCACAAGCGGGCGAAGCACATCGACATCGACTACCATTTTGTTCGTGAGTTGGTGACATCCAGAAAGCAGCGCGTTGCTCATGTTCCGACTTCTCTTCAGATTGCTGACATTTTCACCAAGGGGCTCTCTCTTCCGCTATTTGAGTTCTTCAGGTCCAAGCTATGCATCGGCGAGCATCTGATACTTCGCTTGAGAGGGGGTGTTAGAATAAATCAGACTCTTGATTAGATTATGATTTATTATGATTAGAGTTCTTTGCTTATTACACCTCTATTGTACTCTCTATATATTCAGATATCAATAATACAATTCATTACGGCAAATTATTCTATCATTCTGTCAGTTGAACCACAAAGTATGCTGTCAGGACATCTGCTCTGTCCAAAAGATGGAAGGACCTTTTCCTAGGGCTTAAAATATTCACATTGAAGGCCATTTCTTTTTAAACCTTGAAGATATATTTTTCAGCGGAAAGGATGTGCGTAGCTTGAGTGAGAGTGTTGTTGGTTTTGTGAATAGGAGGCTTGCGCATTCTGAAGCAACTCCTCTCTCTGAGTTTCGATTCAAATGCGAAGGTTTGCCGGAACCTCATGTAATGAGTTCGTGGTTTACTAGTCTACACTCAAATCGTATCAAAATTCTTGAAGTTGAAGCTCCAGTATTCAGGGCACCTCAGGAATTCCCACCAGATGGAATTTTTCAGTGGAGGTGTTGAGATTATGTGGAGAAGGTATTGCCTTTAGAATTCCTGACTTTATCTGGGTTCCTAATCTTAAGGTACTCAACCTAGAAAATTTGGAAATGCAGTCTGTGTCTAACAATTGCAGGTTTACTCATGAACCTATCCCTTGCTAGAGGAATTGAGATTGGTAGGAATTTCATTCCGAATATTCAGCAATTCTATCCTCCGAATTTCCTCAGACACTCTTAGAAAGTTGATGATCAGTATTAGTGAATACCTGGTTTAAGCAAATTTGACATTCGTACTCCAAATCTTCAGTATCTCCAACTCCAATTTCGAGAGTATTCAGGAAGTTGGTTAATCCCTGAGTTGCAAATAAATGTATGCAAGTTTGAATTCCTCGTGTGAGCAGATTTCACTCTGTTGAGATCCAATGAATGTTTTATTACTGTGCCTGTGTGCGATTTCAGTGCGATTTCACACAGTCATCCTTCTTCTTCTTCACCTCCATTTCTAATTGCAACTGATCTCACAAATTCACACTGATTCCACCATTTGCCTGATACGAATTCACTATCTGTGAGATAGACACATCGGCGGACGATCATGGCGTCGCCGACGCCTCCTCCGCCTCCGGATCCTATCCCTAAGCCACTGGTCGCTCGAAGCTTTGCCCAAGCTCTCAACACAAAACAACCCCCCCTCCTCTCGTCCCTTCCGGATACCCCAAACTTACACCCGACAACAGAATACAAGGGAAAGATAGCATTCATACTCCCTCCCGAAGAAGGAGAAATCCTAGCTTCACACTACCAGAACGCCCTCGTCGGAAAGTTTATCAGAGGGAAACCGCAGATGGAATCGCTACAACAGTCCTTCAAATCAATAGGTTTTAAATCTAAATTTCAAATTGGTTCTATTGATTATCGTCACGTTTTGATTCGATTTCAGGAAAATGAAGACTACCAAAGGTGTTGGATGAAGGGACAGTGGTCAATACAAGGTTACACAATGAAGATACAAAAATGGACACCAGATTTCTCCCCATCAGTGGAATCATCGATAGTACCAGTTTGGGTAACATTTCACAAACTACCACTCCATTTCTATAATAACTCTGCTATAATTGGAATAAGTAGTCAGGTAGGAAGGTTTCTTAAGATGGATGCAGCAACAATGGCATTAACAAGACCTTCAGCAATTAAAGTTTGTGTAGAAATAGACTTGTTAGCTCAGCTCCCTAAATCAATAATGGTAGGAATAGGAAACAAGGTAGCTGAATATCCAATAGAATACGAGGAATTGCCAACATATTGCACTCACTGCAAAATAATTGGTCATAGTAACTCAAGCTGCAATATTTTGCATCCTAATCTGAGGAAAACAGCTAATAAGAAGTTAGAAAATGCTGCCACTATTAAGCTGAGAACTGGCCCTCACCCAACAGAGGAAACTAACTTGGGAGGGACATCAGCTCTAACAGTTTCTCAAAAGGAAAAGGATGTGCAAAATCAAACAATAAACACAGGAATCTTAACTGATAGCAACATAAATTTCTTTAAGGTAAGTCATAGAAAACGTAATGGTCCATTTTACTCACTAGATGATATATCTAAGCCAATAACCACATCCATTTGGAGAAAAAAGAACCACTCCCCTACCCATTCCCCCACAATGGAAAAGGAAACAAATATTAGCACAGTTACAATCTCTAATGCTTTCCAATCCTTGGAAGACAGTGATGATGAACAGGTAGAGAAGGAAGGGGAGATTGCAGAGATCTACCATGAAACAGTTGAGTCACAGGAAGTTACATTACCAATTGATATTAATACTAACCAAAATACTTCCCCTGTGTTTCTTAAAGAACAAGTACAAACGGAGTTGGAAGAGCAAGTACAAAAATGTTCAGCAGAGGAAAGCTCCAGCACAAAGGATGAACTGAAAGAAAAAACATCAGACAGCTCTGAGATGGTAAGTTTGGAGAAAGAAAGTGAGCAGCCACAGGCTCAGGTAAGACCCTCAGAGCAGAACCTTTCATCTGTGATTACTAATAACAATGGTAAGTCAGGAGAAAAAGGTAAAAACTCAGCTAAGACTAGTAGAAATCTCAGATCAACACAAAAAGCCAACCCCAAAATTTTTAAATGATAACACACACCATAATTGGGAATGTGTTAGTTTGGAATGTAAGGGGAGTTGATACCTCAAAAGAGAGACTTAAGATACTGAAACAAAAACATAAGTTAGACATAATGTGCCTAATTGAACCATGGCAAGAAAACCAGAAGATCATAAAGTTTAAATATGATCTAGGATATCAGAATGCTTACTCTGCTCAGAGAGCTAAAATCTGGCTATTTTGGAACCAGTCTTATAGTATCTCAGTTTTAAGTGAGACAGATCAGTATGTACAAGTTAATATAATTGATTCATCATCTTCTCTGAGCTGGAATTGTGTATTTATTTATGCAAGTGTACATAGATCAATCAGAGAATCCTTATGGCAGGACCTAAAGGCAACTAATATTCCTCATTCTATTTTTATTGGTGACTTTAACACTGTATCTTTAGTATCTGAGTATAGAGGGAGGAAGTCAACCCCTAAAAAAAGCATGAAACAATTTAATAATTTTTTAAGGGATCTGGATTTGCATGATATTCCCACTGTAGGTAACTCCTTTACATGGTGCAATAACAGATATAAGGAACGAGGTAAAGAGTTAATATTCCAAAGGTTAGATAGGGGACTTTGCTCATTAGACTGGTTTGAAAACTTTCCTAACAGCTCAATTCATGTTCTAAATAGACTTTCATCGGATCATGCTCCTCTTTTATTATCCATACAATCATCTGAGGAACAAGCCCCTAGACCATTTAGATTTCAGGAGATGTGGATTACTAGACAGGAATTTCTAAATTTAGTGAAATCGAATTGGAGCCTGGACACCCCTTATAGAGGAATGTATAGGATGGTTTATAAATTAAAAAGGCTTAAAAAGGAAATAAAGCAGTGGAATATAACACACTTTGGTAATGTTGATCAGAATCTGATTCAATATGAGAATAAGGTTAATGATTTGGAAATCTCTTTTCAACAAACACCAACTGATTCCATATTGACAGACCTGAATAACACAAAACAGCTGCTGATGAAGGCTCAAAAGGAGAAAGTAATCTACCTTAGGCAAAAGGCTAGACTGAATTGGTTTAAATATGGTGATGCCAATACTAGTTATTTTCATCACTCAATTAGGGAAAGAAGAACTAAATCCAGAATCAGTAAAATTAGAGATGAAAATGGAATTTGGATCTCTGATCCAACAAAGATTAAAGAGGAAGCAGTGGGATTTTATAGAGCTCTATTTAATGAAGAAGAACCACAGAAGCAAGGAACTTATATGAATCATTTTCTAGCTGAAATACCTGGAATAATAACTGAACAAGAAAATGATCAACTGCTATCTCCCTTCCTGATCCATGAGCTTAAGTTTGCAGTCTTCGACCTTAATAAACACAGCTCACCTGGTCCTGATGGATATCCTGGTTTTTTCTATACCACCTTTTGGGATAATGTTAAAACAGATTTACTTGAGGCTGCAAATGACTTTCTGAAAAATGGTAAAATTCCTAATGTTATTTCTAGTACATGGCTAGCATTAATTCCTAAAAGAACAGTACCTGTCACATTCTCAGATTTCAGACCAATAAGTCTTTCAAATTTTGTGAACAAGGTTTTTTCCAAGATGATGATGGAAAGGATTAAGCCTTTCATGTCTCAACTAATATCTCTTGAGCAAAGTGCTTTCATGAAAGGGAGGGATATCACAGATAACATAATATTGATGCAAGAAATGACCAGAATGTTAAAAAGGAAATCAAGGAAGCAGAACCTAATCATCAAATTAGATATGCAGAAAGCTTTTGATAGGGTATCATGGTCTTTTCTTAATTCAATTCTCCTTAAATTTGGTTTCCATGGAGTTTTTGTGAATCGGATACTGCAGAATATAGCCTCAGCCCATTTTTCAGTGATAATTAATGGAGTAGCATCAGGATACTTTGCATCAAATAGAGGAATAAAACAGGGAGATCCCCTCTCCCCATTTCTGTATAATATACTATCTGAGGCCTTTTCCAGAGGAATTAAAAAACTTTTCAAAATAGGCTTTCTGAAAAATTTTGATCTACCTAAGACATGTCCACAGATAACTCACCTAATGTATGCAGATGATACAGCTGTATTTCTCAGTGGAAATAAGGAAAACCTGAAAAGATTTAAAAGATTTCTTAGTGCATATGAGCAAACAACAGGTCAGAAAGTTAATTTCTCTAAATCCAACTTCTATGTTGATCCTGCCACCCCAGCTGATAGAATTCAGATTATAAGAAGGTCTTTAGGAATGACTACGGGAGAGTTTCCTTTTCAATACCTAGGTATTCCCATATTCACAGGAAGGAACACTCAGAGATATTACTACCCTATACTGGAGAGATTAGAAAAAAGCATAAATAACTGGAAAAATAAGTGGCTTAGCACAGGAGGGAAGATCATATTAATAAACCATTGTTTTCTTTCAATCCCAACCCACTTGTTTGCTATACTAAGACCTCCTAAGGTAGTTTTGAGGAAGATGGAAAGGATGGCATTTGGTCTGTTCTGGGGTGCAACTGAAAGTTCAGAGGCAAGAAAAAAATGGAGAGCTTGGAGTAAAATGAGTATGCCTATACAAGAGAATGGGATAGGGTTTAGAGACCTTCAAGCCACAGTTGATTCATTCTCCTGCAAGTTATGGTGGAAGCTCCAAAAGAACACCACTCAATGGTCTCACCATCTGTGGTCACTACCTGTCTCCTATAAGACATCTCAGGTATGGAAGAGAATCTGCTCCATTACTGAAAAAACAAATAGATTGACTAGAGTAATTCATGGAAAAGGGGAATGCTCCTTCTGGAACGCAAATTGGTCAGGAGAAGGTGCTTTATTTTATGAATGGCCTGAGGATGTGGAACTTCCCTTCCCTGATATCACCTTAAGCACCTTCATCCTGAACAAAGACTCTAATATTACTTCTCTGGAGCCACATTTGGCTACCAATATAGTTACAATATTGCAGGAGGTAGCCATCAAGAATTCACATGAGGACAGACTGATCTGGGAACCTTCTATGGATGGGAATTTTTCAGTTAGCTCAGCTTACAAGATTCTGAGGCAGAGGGGTACAAGCATCAGAAGTTTACACAAGGTATGGTCAAATTTCATACCAGTTAAAATGTCTATATTAATGTGGAGAGCTTTGAATGGAATTTTGCCTTTTGAAAATGTTCTATATAAGCTTGGTTTTTCACTAGCTTCTAAATGCCCCTTTTGCTCGAACCACTCGGATTCAATCAACCACTTTTTTAACTCATGTCACCAGGCAACTGCAGCGTGGAAAAAAGTTAATAGCATTCTGAATTTACATCCACCTGGTTTTAGGAGTTTCTGTCATTTAGTTGATCATTACCTCTCCATTCAGGTAGGGACTAACAGTCTGAATTATGTATACATAGCTGCACTCATTGTAACAACATGGTCTCTTTGGACACATAGGAATAAACTACTATATGAAAATCTTGCTTTTTCAGTAGAAGCATGTTTTCAGAATATTAAGGACCTGTTGTTCATAATTTTTACTGCAAATCCATTGAAAGGAAATCCTGACAAACATAAGAAGCTAATTCAGGCAGGAATCATTCCTAGTATAACTCTAAAAAGGAACAAAGAAATCTCAATTTCAGCAGTTAAATGGGAAAAACCAACAAATGGTCTTAAGTTGAACACGGATGCTTCATGGGTAAATGGGGGAGACTCTTCTTGTGCTGTAATAATTAGAGATTGGAGGGGAGATGTGAAACTAATGAGAGTTAAAACCTTTAAATCTGACTCCCCTCTACAAGCAGAGCTGGAAGGTATTTTATTTGCATATCAAATCTGCTTAGAAATGGAAATTAGAGGTAGTGTACTAGAGTCAGATTGTCAGCAAGCAATAAGAGCTATACATGATCCTTACTCTGGCTCATGGAGACTATTTTCTCTTTACTATCATTTGCATGAGATGCATACAGAAAACCAAATCCAATATGTCTCTAGGGAAGCAAACACAGTGGCTGATTTTTTGGCAAAATATGCTAGGGAGAATTCCATAACTGGAGATTTAGACTCAAGCAATACTCCATCTTTTCTAAAAGGATTGATCCTGCTAGATAAAAATGGAGTTCATGGGGTCAGAATAGGAACAGCAAGTGGAAACATAATCCATACATAATATGTTATCTCGGACACATGTTTTCTACAGGAACAGATACTGCTTCCTTCTTGTTTACTTCATTGCAGATTAAAAGGCTGAGGAGGAAGAGGTTAACCAGTGTATGATCATTGGAAGAACGGCGACAAATGGCAGTAAAGATCGGATGAAATGGAGAACAGCGCAGGAAGCTTAGTGGCAGGATTTTTAACTCAGGAAGATTACTGGCAGCCACCCTCAAAGGATTTTCCAAAGTAAAAGCTATCGTATAGCATTGGCAAAGTTTTCACGAAGACTTAGAGGATAGGCTTCTGGCTTAGGTTAAGGTTGTCTCTGACTGACTTGTGTCTCTTCGGATTCACTAACAAGTTCGAGCGCCAACTACCAAGCCATTAGTATTTGTAATCCTCTAGTTCTACTTATGGTTTTTTCAACTATTTTGGAAGCAACAAGGTGTTGCTTTAAGAGCAATATGCTCTCATTTTGTAAACAAACTAAGCCTCGGCTTCTTTATTGTTTATTAAGGGTCTGGGAAGCCTAATATAACTTTCCTCCATCTCAGGATGGTTTAATTAAAAAAAAAATGAATGTTTTGACATTGAAGTTTTAAGTAACCTAAGGTGTTGAAAGATATATCCCACATCGGTTACTTAAAGACTAAATGACTTACATATAAGGTCTTGGGTCACCTCCACTTAGTACCAATTGGTTTTAAAATGGAAGCCCAAGATACCTTGAAATTTAACATGGTTTCAGAGCTCAGGTTAGGTTATTGGGCCGATGTGTGGATCCCCTTTAATTTGGCCCAATATGAATCGTGGAGTGTTCCACGTGGGAGTGTTATTTATTCTACAGGGATGCAGGAATCTTGACATTCCACTTCCTGAATTTCCTAATTTGGCCCATCTGGAGTTGACTGATATAGAAGTGAAGTCAATGTGGCGTCTTCTGCAACAAGCATCGAATCTGGAGTCGTTTGTCTATCATATGGACTGTGCATTGATTTAAATCAACTGATTGCTCTATTCCAAATGGTCTGTTTAGTATCTTTTGCATCTATATTACTGAGTTTACTGCCTTTAAACCCATTTCATCATTAGCATAGTTGTACTTAGTAAAGGATAAACTTTCACCATTATTTGACTGGGCATTTGACAAATGAAGTACAGAGTCCAGGAACATGTCTACCTGGCTGGTAGCCATATGATGATTCATGATTGGTTAAAAAGGAATATTTCGTTCCGTTCAACGCATCAAATAGAGGATTAATTTTTAGAACACACCCATTTAGACACATATCAGACTGCAACTTTTACTTCGTCAGGACATCCATCAACTGTGTACGATTCACCTCCACTATGTGCGATTTTCCAATTTCAATCTCCGATTACAATTCATCACTTCCTTCTCCTTTATCACTACTCCTTCTCCCTCGGTAACCTCAATCCTTATAGCTTACTGGTTTAGGTTTAGCCGCCGGTAACGGCTATTGTGCCGATAACGGCTAGTTTGCTGTTATCGACCATGGCGATTCCCTCTCCGGAGATCCCTAACCTTAACCAAACTCTGCCACCACCACCTCTATCCTTCGCCGCTGCTGTACAGAATAAATCTCCTCCCCTAGCCAAAGTGCTACCAAATAACCCTGAGCTAGTTCCCAAATCCCAACATTTAGGAGATGTTGCCTGTCTTTATTCTGATGAACAGATTGCAAAGTTGTCATCTCACTATGCTAATGCCTTGGTCGGCAAATTCACAAAGGGTAGATGCTCAATGGAGCAATTGGAACATTTCTTCAAAACGGTGGGTTTCACAGGTAAGTATCAACTTGGCTCCCTTGACTATAAGCATGTGCTCATTAGGTTTGAACTGCTAAATGATTATCAACGAGCATGGATGAAAGGGATTTGGAATTTCAATGGTATACTCCTTAAAATGTTAAAATGGACTTCTGATTTTTCAATTCATAAAGAATCACCTATAGTTCCAGTTTGGTGTACAATTAGAGAAGTTCCACTGTATTACTATAACTCGGCTGCAATTGACTCAATTGGTAATAGCATAGGTAGCTTCATTAAAACTGATCTTGCTACTGACATGCTTACAAGACCTTCAGCCATTAAGTTATGCATAGAAATTGATCTTCAAAAACCTATTTGTAACCACATCAGACTTGGTTCTGTAACCAATAATAGAAAATACCAAGTTAATTATGAGGATATACCCCTTTACTGTGACCACTGCTCCAAACTAGGGCACTCCAAATCTCAGTGTAGAGCCTTTCCCCCAAATGATAATGTCAATATGTCTGAACCCGCAACAATTCAGGCACAACCTCAATGGCAGGCTACTGGGAAAAAATTTGATACCCCTCCACTGCTCTCCTCTGATGATCAGACTGTCTCAAAAATACCTGGGATTACTAAGCAACTTACCCCTGATCCCATACCTATGGCTCCCCTTAACCTGGATACCAACACCTACCTAAAGACTTCTGAAAATCCTGTATTGGTTAGGGACAATTCATCTACCAGTTACTCTAGTCCAACTACTCAGGCTTCACTAGATAATTCTATATCTAAGCTGTTAGAAAAACTGCTATCGAAAGTTTTACTCCAATAGCCTATGCCTCTGATGATATTCAAGTAGGGACCTCCCTTCCCTGTCTGAATAGGAAGAATGGGGTTTTCCCTTCTCTCCTAAACAGAATGGGAAACAGGTTCTCTGTTTTGCAGGTGGACTTAGATGAAACTGCTCATGACCAAGATGATATACTAAACCCTCAAGCTAGCTCGAGTTCAACTCCATTACAGGGGCAGAACCTTCAGTCAGGTAAGGCAAAAGGTAAAATGACAAATTACTTCAGTCAAATCAATAGAATGATGCTTAGATCGTCAACTAAAAGTCAAAAGTCTAGTGAACAATGACTGGTTCCCTCTCAATAAATTTCTTGGTTTGGAATATCAGGGGTATGGAAACGTCAATGCTGAGACTAATTAACTTAATCAGGATTAAAAGGATTCAATTCTTATGCATCATTGAATCAATGCATGATAACACTAAATTTCAATCCTATATGGATATACTTAAATTTGCTGATGGAGTAACCCTATATAATGGAAAAATATGGCTGATGTGGTCTAATTCTTTTTTAGTGAACCTTCTCTCATCTCATGAACAATATCTGCATGTGCACATATCTCACAGATCTATAATTCTTCATATGGATGCTGTTTTTATTTATGCTCTTAGGAATAGGGAGGGAAGAAAGACATTATGGAGAGACTTAGCAACAATAAATCAGGGTGATACTATTTTCATTGGTGATTTCAATACCATTACTTCTCTCTCGGAATATAGAGGCCCTAGTTCTCCCTCTCTAGGAAGTATTAGGGACTTTAATACTTGGATAAGCACCTTTGGAATTCAGGATATTACCACTGTTGGCAATCTATTCACTTGGTGTAACTCTAGACTTAGGAATCCTACCTCCAAAAGGCTAGATAGAGGATTAAGTACAATCTCATGGAACCAGAAATTCCCCTCTTCCTCTATCCAAATTTTGAATAGGTAGACTTCGGATCACTCCCCTCTGCTCTTGAATATTTCAAACCTATCTTCCCTTAATCCAAGACCTTTCAGATTCCTAAATGTTTGGTTTAATCGCACTGATTTCCCCACTCTAATTCAGAACAGTTGGGATAAACAAATGGTAGAAAAAGGTTTGTTAGGATTCTTCCTGAAATTAATTAGGTTAAAGAAGGAGATACAGATTTGGAATAGGGAATGTTTTGGTCATATAGATACTAATTTACTCAATGCTGAAGAGTCTCTTCGAATTCAGGAATTGCCCTATGATTTAAATCCCTCTCAACCTGAACTCATTAATCTAAATCAGAAAAAAGCATTATTACTGAGAGCTCAGAAAGAGAAAGAAAAGTTTTGGAAACAAAAGTCAAGATTGAAATGGCATAAGTTGGGTGATAATAATACACAATTCTTCCTTAAGACTGTTCAGGAGAAAAATTGTCGATAACAGATTTCAAAAATTAAAGATAGAGATGGTCAGTGGTTAAATTCTCAATTTGATATCCAGAAAGAGGCCATATCCTACTTCTCGGACTTGTTATCTGAACCCAACCAGGGACCTAATCATACTTACTATGCGCATTTTCTGAGTCAAATTCCCACCTTGATTACTGCTCAAGATAATACTGATTTAGCAAAGCCAGCCTCCGAATCAGAGGTTGAGGCAGTAATAAAAGGATTAAGCAGCAACAGTAGCCCTGGCCCTGATGGATTTACTAGTAATTTCTACTCAAAATGCTGGCACATTATAAAAAAGGATTTAGTGGAGGCAGTAAATGATTTTATTAGGGGCTCAACCATACCAAAAGGAATAGCTAGTACATGGATTACATTAATACCTAAAAAACCAACCCCTAGTTCATTTGATGATTTTAGGCCTATTAGTCTTTCTAATACTATTAATAAAATATGTTCTAATGTATTAATGGAAAGACTAAGACCCTACATGGATAATCTGATCTCCCAAAATCAATCGGCGTTTATGAAAAATAGAGATATCTCGGATAATATCCTCTATCTTCAGGAATTGGTGAGATTTTTGGATAAAAAGGCCAGAATTCCGAATTGTATTTTAAAACTGGACTTACAAAAGGCATTTGACAGAGTTAACTGGGACTTCTTAAAATGTGTGCTTAGGAAATTTGGTTTTGATGGTCTTTTTCTTAATGCTGTATTGTCAAATCTTTCACAAGCACATTTTTCAGTTCTAATAAATGGAAATCCAGTGGGTTTCTTCCAAGCCACTAGAGGAATTAAGCAAGGTGATCCACTCTCTCCTTTTCTCTTTAACATTTTTTCCGAAGCTTTCTCTAGAAGTTTATCTTTCATTTTAAATAATGGTAAACTCTCATATTATCGGATGCCATCTTTAATTTCACCAATCTCTCATCTTATGTATGCTGATGATACCAATATCTTCATGCAAGCCTCTAAATCTAACTTAATCAAAATCAAGGCTTTTCTTGATATTTTTGAACTCACTTCGGGTAAAAAGTTCAATTTTCACAAATCTGACTTTTTCATCAGCAAAAGAGCATCTAATATAAAACTAATCCAGATGAGGTCGATTCTGAAAATGAAACAGGGATCTTTCCCTTTTCAATACCTCGGTTGCCCTATTTTTAAGGGTCGAACTTTAAATAGATACTATCATCCTCTGATGCTAAAGCTAGACAACAAGCTAAAAAATTGGAAAAATAAGTGGTTAAGCACGGGGGGCAAATTAGTCTTGATTAAAAGTTATCTGTACGCTCTACCACAGCATTTATGGGCTGTGACTAATCCCCCAAAATATATTATCCAATTATTTGAGAAAAAGATGGCCCAATTTTTTTGGGGTGAAACTGATGGGAAAAGGAATAAGATATGGAAAAAATGGTCAGATCTTGCCAAACCAACATCTCAGAGTGGATTAGGGTTTAGATCTATCAAAGGAATAGTTGATGCATGTTCCCTTAAGCTATGGTGGAAAAGTCAGTTAGGTATAACTCTATGGTCTAAATTACTTTGGTCTTTGCCAGATTCCTATAGAACTTCAGTCACATGGAAAAGAATTTGCACTATCAATTCCATAGCTGAGGAAAATTCTCTTGTTATCCATGGTAAAGGTACTTGTAATGCTTGGACTTCTAACTGGTGTCCTAATGGCCCTCTGAGCAATAAGATTCCAAGTAATATCCTGGAGACATTGCAGCAGTATTTAGTAGCTGATTTCATTAGGGATAAATCTGTGATTCTTTCTCAGATATCATCTTATCTGGAAAATGATACTTTGGTTTTTTTGCAGGAAGCGAAGGTGGTGGAAGATAGGGATGATAGAATCATATGGAAGCCTAATACTTCAGGCAAATTCTCTTTCGAAACTGCATACCATACCATCACAAACTTCACAGGTAACTTCCCGATCTCAAAAAATGTGTGGAATGTACTGCTGCAAAAGAAGATCTCGATTTTTACATGGAAATTGCTTCATTCATTCATTCCCTTTGATGATGTCCTCATAACTTGTGGTTTTAGTTTGGCTTCCAAATGCCCTGTGTGCTGCTACTCTGATTCAATAGATCACTTCTTCATATCTTGTACACTGGCAAAAGGGATATGGAGTAGAATGGCTTCTCTGATAGATTTTAACTTTCCTGATAATCAATCCCTCTCTCAGAGATTTTTTTCATTTTGGAACTGTCCAGATTTAACTATAAGCCTCCAACTGTTGTGCAAAATATTTCCTCCTCTCATTTGTTGGAGTCTTTGGAAGGCTCGAAATAGATATATCCATGACCAGGTTCCCTTTTCTGCTGAGCTTATATGTAAGGAGATACTTGAACTCATTAGATTATCATTTTACTCCTGTCCCACTAAGATGAGTCCTGGTACTGATTTCCCTCAAACACTTAGGCACCTGCTACCTCTTCTCAGGCCACCTCCAAAACCAATCTTTAAACCAGTCTGGTGGGAAAAATCTGTCAATAATTCTATAAAAATTAATACGGATGCATCATGGTTCTCTCATACAGCCGCAACTGGGATTATAGTTAGGGACCTGCTACCTCTTCTCAGGCCACCTCCAAAACCAATCTTTAAACCAGTCTGGTGGGAAAAATCTGTCAATAATTCTATAAAAATTAATACGGATGCATCATGGTTCTCTCATACAGCCGCAACTGGGATTATAGTTAGGGATAGCTCAGGCATGCCACTTCTCATTAATTTTATCTCTATTGAGGCTGTATCTCCTCTCCATGCTGAACTCTTAGCTATACTTGCCGCTTGTCAATCTTTCCCTCACAGAGACACTCCACTAATCATTGAATCATATTCTAGTTTAGCCATTAATATGATTGAAAACCCATATTCTGCTCACTGGAACCTTTTCAATTTGGCCTATAAAGTGAAGAGTTTACTAGGTGGAGCTGTTCTAAAGCATGTTTATAAAGAATGTAACTCAGTGGCTAATGCTATAGCGAAATATCATTCGACTCATAACCAGTCATTAAACTTGAATAATCTGCCTGGTCATATCAGAGGTCTCATTTCCTTAGATATGAAGCAATTCCCTCATGTTCGAATTCACAAACATGGCCTTCATAGGAAGTGATACTGCTGACGGGATTGATTTTTGTATGCAGATCAATTGGCTACGCATGGTATACTCGCTTCGATACCGACATAAATGGAGCTGATGTTCATCCAATGCATGTCAAACAAATTCTCCAGTTCATATGCACATTATGGGACTTCAACCGATGCTGCCAATTCTTGTGCAGCTCAAACTCTCCAATCTTACTTTTGGTTTCTGAAATTATCAAGCTTAAATTTGACTATCTGTCTTTGAGGTTGCCTGGCCAAAGGAGAGAATTAACACGAGGGGTGGAGATCCTCTCCTTGGGATCGCAACTTCATTACAGAACACGTCACTTTGTATAGATGTTCATATACCCTTAAATATAGGTAATCTTAGGACTTTTGGAGGCAACCATGTTGCCTCAATGCTTAGGGAACTAAATACACTGGTGGTACTAATTTTGATCTGGTTACAAGGCCTGGGGAACCTTTAATACATATCCCTCACCTAAGGGTGTTTTCATTTAAAAAAAAATTAATGTTACTTGGATATATTTTGCAGCAGGGCTATGGCCCTGTCCATTTGAGCTGAAACAGTATGTATAATAGTGTGTACACTTTTCACAATCACTGTAATTATAACAATTCATGCATTCAAATGTGAACAACATTTACTATAATTTTCATATTTAACATAGATTAAAGAACTTTCTAAATTTAAAAGATTTGAATAGAGTTCAAAGTAAACGATATGAAAATATTAGAGTTGAGCTGAGTTGATTGGAGCTGAGAAGAGCTGCATAGAGTTGATTGGAGCTTAGTTGAGTTGAGAAGAGCTGCGTAGAGTTGATTGGAGCTGAGTTGAATTGAGAAGAACTGAGTTGAGAAAGGACGAGAAGAGTTGAGAAAAGCTGAGTTTAATTGATGAGAGCTGAAATAAGTTGAACTGGACAGGTGCTATGTCAAACCAACCTTTTTACCCCGCCAGGATATGCCACTGGCGGTGAAGTTATAGATGCCTTTAAATTATTGAGATATTTCTTGCTGCACGAAGCAGTGCTTAAGAAGATGATTATCGAGCATTCAGGCCATATGGAAGCAAGACGAAAATTGTTAATGTTACATACCGAAATGTGAGATTGTTTTCCAGAAAGAAACGAAGAATGACTATTAGTTTAGAATTGCGGCTTCTCAGTACTTCTGCATCTTTTGTAGACTCGAATTGTTTCTGCTAATGGTTATCTAATAAATCAATCGTTCTTGTGCTTCACTGGTACATTGTGATGAAAACTATTCTATCGAAATGTGAGATTGTTTTCCAGATAGAAACGAAGCATAGCTATTAGTTTAGCATTGAGGCTTCTCAGTTTAGAGGTTTTAGGTACTTCTGAATCTTTTGTAGATTTGAATTGTTTCTCATAAATTTGGTTTATGGTTATCTAGTAAATCCATCGTTCTTGTGCTTGACTGGTACATTGTGATGAAAGCTATTCTATGATATGGCTTCTTGATTCATGATTGGTACTTAAAATTAGTGATCTTATTTTTTAATATTTTATTTTACTTATAAACAAAAATTAAAATATAATATTTAAAAAATTTAAGAATTAAATATTTTTAATGTTGGAATAATCATTTTCAAAAGTCTTAATATTTTAGATTTATAAATAGGAGTTTGTCTCTTGAAAGACGGTATTTTCATAAGTTATGAAAAAATCAAGGTTTAAATTGCAAATTAGAAGAAATGAAGATAAAATTTTTAGGTTGCATGAATTGGGTTATGAACTTTATAACTATAATATATTTCATAATAAATTTTTAATATTACAATTAAGAATTTTTACCTTTTATTTTTCTAATTAAACTCCGTCTTTCCATGAGCCTATGGAAAGACGGTCGTTCCCAAGACTTTACCTATAAATAAAATTATATTATTATTAAATGGTAAACATTAAACCTCATTGACAGAATGATTATTCGTAATGATTCTGATTAATGATGAAGAGTATAAATAAACATGAAATAAAATATTATCTAATCTCTACTTGCTTTATTCTAACACCCCCACAAGCGAAGTGTCGGATGCTCGCCGATGCACAACTTGGACCTGAGAAACTCGAACAGCGGACGAGAGAGCACCTTGATGAAGATGTCCACAATCTGAAGAGAAGTCAGAACATAAGCAAAGCTCAACTTTCCATATGTCACCAACTCACGAACAAAATGATAGTCAATGTCGATGTGCTTCGCCCGCTTGTGCACCACTGGATTTTGAGGCAAAAAGATAGCACTACTGTTGTCACATAACAGCAATGGAGAACCAAAAAGCGGAACCCGAAGATCACGAAGCAAATGAGTGAGCCAAACCACCTCTGAAGCAGTGTTGGCGAGAGCACAGTATTAAGACTCAGTGCTCGAGCGAGAAACAATGGGTTCTTTCTTGGCACTCCAAGAAACCAGATTCCCACCAAGATAAACTGCAAAATTATAAGTGTACGGCGAGTCTCCAGATATGGGGCCCAGTCACCATCAGAGTTCCCTAACACCTCAGAATTACCAGCAGAATGAAAGCTAAGACCAAATTGAAGAGTGCCACGAACATACCGCAAAATCCGTGTCACTGTAGTGAAATGGTCATCTCTGGGATCTTGAAGATACTGGCTCACTGTGTTGACCGAGAATGCCAAATCTGAATGAGTGATGGTGAGATATTGGAGAACACCAACAAGAGAATGATAAAGTGTAGGATCCCGAAATGGAGGACTGATAGAGCTATGAAGTTGAGAACTAGCAACAAATGGCATAGAAATAGCTGTCATGTCAGACAAACCTGCCAGAGTCAAAATATGAACATACTTTTCTTGGCCAGGAAGTAACCCTGAGGAGGTAGGTAAACCTTCAAGACCAAGAAAGTAATGAAGAGCACTAAGATCCTTGATCGCAAACTCTCTGTGTTTCCGATCAATGAACTGGCAAAGAAGAGTCAAGTCGTTGGCTGTAAGAATGATATCGTCCATATACATAAGTAGATACAGTAATGACGACCTCTCGAGAGGACAAATAGAGAAGTATTAGCTGAGATGCACTGAAATCCAGGTTGGATCCTGAAGGGCAGAGTGATAATCAGTGGGCTCTATTTGAGACAGGAGAGTAGCAAAAAGACCATACGCAATAATATTCAAATAATCCCAGTGTTGAATGGCCACCGTAGACAATCGAGTAGCCATCCAATGGGTACAAAGCTACGACAGCGATACTGGAAGAGTCGAACCAGCTGATGACGCTGAAGAAGACCGAGCAGAGCTGACTAGAGAGTGGCCTTTGGAAGACGCTCGAGAAAGGATGGCTGAGACTGGATGAGGCGTGGTGGCCGACGGATGAGGCATGGTGGCTGGTGGCTGAGGTGTAGTGGCGGGCAGCTGAGGAGTCGGGTCTGGGTCGGCCGTCCAGATAGAGCATGGTGGTGAAGGAGGTGCAGCTGGAATGAGCACAGGCGTGGTGGGCCCAATTGATGAAGTAACAGCTCCATCAAGAAACGATGAAATCTCCAGATCCAAAATAGAACTACTGGCCGCAGAAGATGAGACATAAGGGAATAAAGTATCATCAAAACGAACGTGGCAAGAGACATAGATGCACCCAGATGTGGAGTCAATACACTAGAAGTCCTCGTGACAAGGGTTGTAGCCAATAAAAATGCACAGAATAGATTGCGGTGCAAACTTATCAGTAGCAGTGGCACGCAGACATGGAAATGCACGACAACCAAACGGGTGAAAGAGGGTATAGTCAGGCACATGACCAAAAACAACCTCAAAAGGTGTTTTTCCACCAAGAACTGAACTAGGCAGACGGTTAATAATGTAAACCGCAGAGGAGAAAGCTTCCACCCAATAACAGTGCAGCACATGAGAATGATAAAGCATTGCAAGAACAGTCTTTGTGATGTGATGGTGCTTCTGCTCAGCTCGACAATTCTGAGCAGGTGTATATGACGAGGACATCTGATGATGAATGCCACGTGATATGAAGTGAGCCCGAAGTCGGTGATTAGTAAACTATGTGCCACCATCGGTCTGAAATTTTTTAACCCTAGCAGAAAACTTGGTCTCAACAATTTTCTGAAACTGGATAAATGTGTCATAGAAATCTGACTTATGCCACATCGGGAGAAACTATGTGAATCACAAAAAAAATGATGAAAATGGCATAATTAGAGAAACCACATGCAGATAAAACAGGGTCGTTCCCCACAAATCAAAATGCACTTTATCCAACAAACCAGTAGCACGCTTGTCACTAGTGGAAAAAGGGAAACGACTACTCTTGGCCATCTGACAAGGAGAGCAACTAACAGATGCATGCATATCATAAGTGACCGAAATAAGGCCCCGTCGACTCAATAACTGAACAGTATCATGAGACACATGACCGAGGCAAGAGTGCCACTGCTCAAAAGAAGCATAAAGATTTCTAGAGCGTAATTCGCCTAAAAAGTTAGAATCACCAGTCTTAAGAAAATAAAGACCTGGACTATGACGACCTTTACCAATTATCTTCCCTGTATGCTTGTGCTCAATGGAAAATGCGTCAGCATCAAATATAACACGGACAGGTAAATCACAAGTAAGCTTACTAATGGACAATGAGCTTATAGTAATCTTAGGAACCAAAAGAACATCATTAACAGAGAAACCAGAGAAATGAAACTAACCGATGTGAGAAATAGATAATGATTCACCATTTCCAACAAGAACAACAGATATGAGATAAGGCACCTGAATCAGCGATACACTGATTTGATGAAGAATGACGGTTGAAACCATTCAAACTGGCCTGAAACAAAGATTTGTTCGTAATCCAATTAGTGGAACAATATTCTCGAGATAAAGGTGCCAAATAAACCATAGGAGGAGCAACATAGATGTGGGAAGAACCATTATATGGTGTCACATTATCAACAACAACGGAAGACGATGCCATGTATTTTGTTGTGCCAGAATCCAAAATCCACTTAGAGCCATTGTGTTTAAACTTCGAGAGACCACTAGAATAAGTCATAATGCGCAGAGAGAGAAAACATGAACAAATATGCGCAGAGAAACTGAACAAATGTAGAGAGGCCCTGGACACTGTGGGGCACTTGTAGCCATGCACTTGAACATTTGCAGGGCGCTTGTAGCCACGCACTTGAACACATGTGGGTGCTTGAACACCTTTGGCGTGTGTAGGCACGCGCATCGCATTGATCTGACGTGCTGGAAGATTCGCTAGCGCAGTGGAGCAGCGAGCCACCGTCCGAGAGAAGTCGCCTGGCCTGGAGAAGGTGAAGAAACCGTGAAGTGGTTACGGATGAAAGCCGATGAAGCAGATAAAGAAACCGATGAAGCACACCGTTGATGATTGCTAGAACTCGTCGGAGAATAAAAATAGCCGATGCATTTATTCGTTGGAGACGACTGTGAGAGCAAGGATGTCGACCGCCGGAAAACTTGAGAGGCCAGCAGCTACTTGACCGCTGAAATGAGGAAGTCGGACTACTGGAGGTGCGCTGCTGGAGAGAAAACGATTCGCCACTGCTGGAGAGACATAAAATAGTGGACGGAAAAGATTGCCGGAGGCACCAGAATTTGGCCAGAAGTTGGACCGAATCCGGTGGTTGTTTAGTCGGCCGGAAAAAAAATTACAGTTTGGGATTTAGGATTAGAACTTGCTCTGATACCATGACAGAATGATTTCTCGTAATGATTTTGATTAATGATGAAGAGTATAAATACAATACAAAATAGACTGGTCTAAATATAACTCTAGCCTAGTCAACATGGAATAAAATATTATCTAATCTTTTATTGATTTATTCTAAATGTTTTTTATATGCTATTATCTTATTAAACATAAAATTAATAATTTTTTAAATAATAATTAAAAGTCAAGATTTCAACTAAATTTAAAGAAGTATAGTGGTTCGATCACTGGCGGAGCTACAAGGGCCCCCATCGAGACAAAAGTTACGGGCAATAGAAATTATTTTAAAAATTATCAGCCCCTCGGATAAGAAAAAAATGGAGAATTTTCTTTTACAGATCATTCCCGTCATATGTGTATCCTAGCTCCACCCATGAATGCGATACCTTTGATTTAAAACGTTTTTTTTTTAAATTCTTTATTCATGAATGCCCTTTATTCACTTTTAACTAAAATAACTTTATTTTTTGGTTTGAAATGTTATTGACCTTTAAGTAAAATTACTCTTCTATTGTTGTAAAAGGAGAAATTTAACATAATTATCTAGAAGGAGCCCGGTGAAAAAATTTGAGTTCACTTCCGCCATTCGCATTGCTAAATTATCAACCTTGCTGGAGTAATGCTATTCTCCCATCACCAACTTCCTTCTCTATTAGAACAATTGAGAATTCAATTCCAATGAGTCCTCGCAAAATTTCAGCATTCTAAAAGTGCTAATATGTTCAAATTATGATCAACATCAACCCATTCATTTATTTCCAAAAACATAATAATCAAGTGGAAATAGTTGAAAAATTAAAGCAGGAATGTACGGTCACCCGACAACCGATAGATTGCGGAACAATGTCTTTGACCCGCCTCAAGCCCTCTTCAAGAGCACATCTGCGAAGAACATTCAAATTTAAGTTCAACTAAAAAAACATAAACGCGAGGCATAGAAAAAATCAAAGTCATTCCATTTTAGCATCACCTAGACAATATTCTCCCTTACCGTAACTCATTTTACTTCCATTGTCATCTTCTTTACGTTGTTGCCGCCAACCTCGTCGAAGCCCTAAGAGTAGGTCTCCTTATTAGTCAGGGCGGTGAAAAATATCATTATATTCAAATGCTGGAGCAACTATATCAATGTCCTCGTACATCAAAGGCTGAAGCATACAAATGGACAGTATATCCAGAGGCGGAATCAATGGTACGCGAGGTAGGACTCCAGCCCTACCTAGATCGCCGGCCGGAGGTAGCAGGAGGCGATCCGGTCGTCAAGCGCGTCTTCCGGCGGAGTTGAGCGCGTCTCCAGCGACTGTCCAAAGTTTGCTCGGAGAAGAAGGCCGCGTTGCGGCCTTCTTTTTTTTAATGCCTAAGTAATAAAACGACGTCGTTTTCACGTTAGTGAAACGACGTCGTTTCATTTAGTAATACGAAAAAAATAAATAAAAACGGAAAGTGAAATGGATTGGGCCAAAACTGAGTCCAATCCAATAATCCAAACAGAAACAAAATGTTGGAACAGAGGCGAGAGCAGCAGAAAAGCATCTCCCTTTCCCTCTGTCTTCCCTCAGCCGAGAGCCGTCCGCCACCGCCGTCCGCCACCAGGTCTCTGTCGCGCCGCCGTCGGAAGCTGCCTCGTCCCGCCGCCTCTGCACGCCGGACGCCGCCTCTCCAAACCACCAGTAGACTTCTTCTCTTTATGCTAAGATTTATTAATTTTAAGGTTTATTCTCTTTTTTATTTTTTGCTTCAAAACTTAAATTTATGTGAACATGATTTTTAGATTGGATGTCGAATTGAATTTATATAGTTGTATTATATATGATTGTTGAAATTTAGCTGAATTGCATATTTGAATTTAGTTGAATTGCATATTTAGTCGAATTTAGTTGGAATTTAGTTGAAATTAGAATTGTTTGATTTATTTTGTATAATTGTATGTGAAAATGAAATTGTCAATTTGTCATAATCGGTTTATGGAATTATCAATTAGGGATATTTGTTAAATTGAATTTAGATGAATATGATTTTATAAAAAAAAATTTATCTCAATTTGTTATTGTTTCGTAACTCTTTTAGATTTTTAAAAAAAAAATCAATTTACATATTTTCCCTATTTGATATTTAATAGGTTATGGACAAATTTTTAATTCAAAGTAGTGGATCTCCATCTTTAAAGAGATCGAATGAATCTAATGAACAAAGGCACAATGAAGAGGGTAGTAGTACAAAACAATCTCGTGTAGAATTCAATTAGAATGATGTTATAAGTGATCCCGGGCTACGTAAACCTGTTGAAGAGATTGATGTTTCTATTAGAGATGAAGTGCTTAGAGAGCATATATTAAGAGGTCCTTGCCAACCTAAGAATCATACTTTTCCAAAGACAGTGTTCAATGATGAATTTAGAAGTTTTCAAAATGGTTGGTTTGATGAATTTAATTGGTTGGAGTATAGTGTTTCAAAGGATGCGGCCTTTTGTTTTCCTTGCTATCTTTTTAAAAATTCAGCAAAGGGGACGGCATATACTGTGGATGGGGTGATGAATTGGAAGAATGACCTTAAAGTATTTAGGAAATATGCTAAGAATGTGGATGGAATTCATCATGGTGCAGCAATCAAATTGAGAAATTTTAGCCTTCAAAAGCAAAGTATCTCACATTGTTTTGATGGTCATTTTACTGAAGCAAAAAAGGCATATCGCACACGTTTGAATGCGATTTTGGATGTGACAAGATACTTGTTAAATCAAGGTTTGGCTTTTCGTGGTCATGATGAAGGTTGGGATTCCGTCAACAAGGGTAATTATCTTGAATTGGTTGAATGGTATTTCAAGTGAAGTGAAGATGTTGCTAAGGTAATGAATGAAAATGCTCCCGGAAATTGCAAGTTGACATCCCCCAGAGTTCAGAAACAGCTCTCAAGTGCTTGTGCTGGCGAGGTAACTGATGCTATTGTTAATGACATTGGAGATAGTGTATTTTCTATTCTTGTTGATGAGGCTAGAGATGCATCAATAAAAGAGCAAATGGGGGTTGTTTTGAGATATGTCAACAAACAAGGATGTATTCTTGAGCGTTTTCTTGCTCTTGTGCATGTTTCCAATACTAAAGCTATTACTTTGATGGAGGCTCTTAAGCTACTGCTTGTAGATAAGAAATTGTCCTTGTCAAAGTTGAGAGGCCAAGGATATGATGGGGCTTCAAATATGCGAGGGGAGTTTAATGGATTGCAAGCTTTGATATTGAAAGAAAACTCTTCTACAAGGTATATTCATTACTTCTCTCACCAACTTCAATTGGTTGTTGTTTTTGTTGCATACAGTACTGTATCTGTGGGTGAATTTTTTGGGTATCTTGTTAAAACTATGAATCTAGTTGGAGGTTCATGTGTTAGAAAAGAGATGCTTGTGCAATTAGAACATGCTAGACTTGTAGAGGCATTGGAGAGTGGGGAGAATGTTAGTGGAAGAGGCAAAAATCAATAAATGAGTTTGAGACGGCCTGGTGATACACGTTGGGGATCACATTACAGTACTCAGTGGTCTAAAAATCGCTAGGCGCTAGTCGGGCTGTTTGCTGGGGCTTAGCGCCTAGGGGATTAATCGGGGATTAATCGGTCTAGGCGGATTTGTATTATTTAATTATTTTTTATATAATTAATAAAATAATACAAATTATATTTAAAAATAAAATAAAAACCTATTTCCCAAGTCACAAAAACTTATATTACATACAAATGATACAATACAAGAACGAAAATTTCATGATAAACGACACAAATGAATATATTATATATATATTGTCGAAATATTATCTTGGAGTTGAAAAATGAAATCCATAAAAGCTTACAAAGTTTGAGGCACGTGGCAAAAATTACCAAATACAAACTAGTGAGTAGTGAATCCACACATAGCCATAGGCCAAAATTAAAAGTTAGACAAAATAAAAAAGTACCAAATACAATTCACACATAGCCTATGACATTTCAAATTCTTCTTCACCATTTATCTCTTGCACTTCATCGTTATCGGACTCAAAGTCATAAGTCATCTCATCTACTTCCTCCTCCTCATCCGATTCAAAATCATCTTCATGTAATTCTCTAACCTCTTGAATTCTAGAACTTCTTCTCAACTCCATGCCAAGACCTTGTTCCAATCCATCTCCATCCATATCCATCGCTTCACCATCTTCATTAACATCATCATCACCACCCTCAACAATCCATCCTTGAACCATGGTAGATTCATTAGAAAGAAGCACATCTATGTCCTTCACTTTCTCTCTTTGCTTCTTGTTCAACGAAGGTCGATCGGCATCTGGGAGAAAAGTCAGAAAACTGAAGAGGAGGCTGAAGCGGCTGCGGGTTTGACTTGGGAGAAAAGAGGGGTTTGGGAAAATTATAAAAAAAAAAAAAGAAACAAACCAAACCGCCCAGACCCGATTAGCGCCTAGACCCGATTAGGCGGGTCTGGGCGCCGCCCAGAGGCGAAAATGCCTAATGTCGCCGAACAGGCCCTAATCCGGGCGTTTTGGTGGCGCCTAGCGCCTAGGCGCCGCCTAGGACCGCCTAGGCGCCGCCGTTTAGAACACTGACAGTACTATTCTTCGCTTTGAGGCTATGTGGTCTTCAATTATTCAAGTGCTTCTTAATATCTGTGAACATGGCAATTTAGATGAAAATGCCTCTACAGCAAAGGGTTTGATTGATAGAATGGAGAGCTATGAATTTGTATTTTGTATGTTTTTGATGAAGCATTTGTTGGGAGCTACAAGTCAATTGTCCCTTGCCTTGCAACAAAGAGATCAAAATATTTCGATGGTTGTACGAATGATGAATAGAATGAAGACTGAATTGCAAGAATTCAGAGATTGTGGTTTTGATAAATTATTGGATGGAGTCAACACATTTTGTGTGAAGCATGAGATCACATTAGACGTGAGGGAAGCACAACGGAAAATTCGTCACCGTTCTAGACGACGGGGAGAAATGTCAACCAATCATGATTTCTACCATGTTGATATTTTTCTTCAGGTACTACTTTAATATTTACATAGTTTAATTTATTTTGTTTATAATATTTTATATGTATTTTTTTATCTTATTGTTATATTTTTTATTGTTTCAATACTAGACCGTTGACAGGATGATTCTTGAAATGAATCATCGATTTTGCGAAGCAAGCTCGAAATTACTCACTTGTATTGCATGCCTTGATCCGAGAGAAAGATTAGCCATGTTTAATGTTGGTAAGTTGCTTCGCCTTGCTGAACTCTATCCGGGTGACTTCTCCCTTGTTGATCGTTTAGAACTTGATCAACAACCTGATTTCTTCATTCATGATGTGAGAGATGATGATGCCTATTCGGTCATCAATGATCTTGGATGTCTTGCTCAACATATGGTTCGATCATGTAGCATGGTACTCTATCCATTGGTATATCGTCTTATTGAGTTAGCATTAGTTCTACCAGTTGCAACTGCTTCAGTTGAGCGAGTTTTTTCTGCCATGAAGAATATCAAGACCGATCTTCATAATAGAATGGGAGATGAATGGTTGAACGATGTTATGACGTTGTATATTGAAAAGGATATTTTTTTTAAGATTGAGAATGAACCGATTATGCAACATTATCAAGCCATGGAGTCTCGTAGATATCTGTTCCCCCCACCTTTTCCTAGTTCTACTTCTAGTAATTCGAGCGTTAGAAAGTAGTTATTTTAATAGTTTAGTGAACTTGTAAAAATATTATTGTATGGTACTTGATTTATTATATTATGTAGTATTTTTCATTATTGTTAAGTTGAATTTTTAAAATTTATGTCATTAATATTTATCAGCCTCCCCTAAAAAAATTTTCTGATTCCGCCACTAAGTATATCTTAAAAATATGTTTCAGTCTTAGGTATTGGGATATGGAGCAGCGAGAGCTGGAGCAGAAGATGGGAGCATTAAAGAAGAAGGCGCTCCAATACGTAACGTACAAAGAATGTTAGATGAGCTGGAAGGATTAAAGAAGAATAAGAAGAAGAGATGTCCACTCATAAGAATAAAAATAGAATAAATTTTCAAAAAACAACACAAAACATGTTATATACGAGTCCAAACGATTAACAGCCATAAAATGAACAGAAAAGTGTTTTTATAACCCTATCTGATTTACATAAGTGCTAATATAATATTTCAATAATTGAAAGTGCAATAATAATCCTAGATAGTTAGTGTAAATGCAAACGTACCCATTCTAGCAGATTTAGGCTGAAATTTGGTAAAAAAACTATTTTACTCCTCTAAAAATTTAAAAGAAGAAAATTACATTTCCTCAAAAGCCCCTTTTTCTTCCATCTGTTCTTAATTCTTATTCTCTTTCTCCAATTTCCTTCTCCGATTTCCGCTCTCCGCCGCTCTCCTTCTCCTTCTCTGATGTGCATCACACATTTCTTCTTAGGAGATGGAGCTCCAGCCCCTTGGAGAAGATCTTGAGCTTCTCAATTTCATTGTGGAGCTCGACCCACTTCCATCTTGATTATCCATTTTGGAGGTGGCACTAGTGTAAGATGGGGCTATTGAAGACGGTTATATCAGACTATTGAAGACACTTTCATTGTGCCTTCTCTGGCATTGCCTTCCATTGCCTATCAATAGAAGGCAGTTCCAAGAACCACCTTTAAAAACGCCAACAAAGGCAGTTTAAAACTGCCTTTAAAAATGCAAAAAAAACCCTTTAAATAGTTCCCGAGTTCGGAAACTATGTCTTAGCTTCCAAAAAAAAATACTAGAAACCAATCGGTTTCCGAAATCCAGATCGATTTTAGGGAAAAAATTTAGAATAGCAATGACGATCAACAACATTCCAGTAGCAAAAATAACAGCCACGGTGGAGGCAATTAAATACAAAAATAACAGTTATACAAAAAATGGTGGGGGGAAATTAAATACAAAAACAAAAGGAATACAAAAACAACATCGGTAGCGACACAAATAGGCTTTCATTGCAAGTGGCAGAGGTTTTCATGACTTCACGGCAAGTTTGGCTTCACGGCGAACGGTTCATCGATCTCCACTAGACCGATAGATCTGGCTTCATGGCGAACGGCCCATCGATCTCCAATCGACTGGTGGATCGCATCCGAGAGAACCCTAGATGATGGAGAGAACACTAAGCTGAGGTATTTGGAGAGAACCCTAGGCGAGCATCGGAGGTGAGTCTGGAGGCAGAGGCGGGGCTAGCGGCGAGCCTGGAGCTTGAAGTTGGATGTGGGGCTAGCGGCGGCGGAGAGGTGGCATAGGCTAGCAGCGCTTAGGCGGGTTGGGGTTGAGGGTTGAGGGGAGCTGAAGATAATTTGAGGGTAGCGTGAGGCGAGGCTGAGTGGCAGAGGAAGGGTGAGGCGGTAGAGGGACAGTGAGGCTGCAGAGGGATAGTGAACCTGGAGGCGGCGACGGAGGGTGTGGGGAGAGAAAAATAGATAGCAGAGAATGAAAGGCCGTGGAGAGAATGGGATAGGGTTTGTGAAAAATATGGGTTTGGGCCATGAGAAAATACTAAGTATATATGGGTTTGAGCCCATTAAAGACAGAACCGCCCTTAAAATGAAAATGTGACCTAGGATAGTATCTTCATACTCAAAAATGCTTCCGGACCTTTATTGAAGGCAATTCTAAAGGCGGAAATGCCTTTAATCAATTGTCATTGAAGGCGGTTTTTCAAAAACTGTCATTCATTGTAATTTAATCGCCTTTAAATAGGTGGGTGGGGTACGAATCCAAGATTCCGCATTTGGAAACTTCAATAGAAGGCAATTTTAAAAAATTTTTTGAAAACCACCATCCATTGCTACCTTTAAAAGAAGGCTCTATACTAGTGTGGTGTGCGGTCGGGGCTGGGTGATAGGTAGGTTAGGGTTTCGACAAGGCTTGGTTGCAGGTGGGCTAGGGGGTAGGGTGGTGACCAGGTTTTGCCGAAGGTGGTGCGCAGTCGAGGCTGGGCTTGGTGGATGGTGGTGCAGTGGTTGGGTTTGGTGGCGGAAGGATTGGGTTTCACAGTGGGATTTTCTTTCCTGCGACAGGGCTGGGGTGGTGACTGAGCTGGCTGGATGGGGAGGTGGTGGTGGCGGGCCTAGGGATGAGGGTGGGGCAGGGGTGGGGTGGGGTGGTAAGGATGGGAGTGATGGTAGGGGTAGGGGCGGGAGTGGGGTTGGGGTGGTGAGGGTGAGGGTGGTGGTGGGGCTACTTTGAGTCAGAGGTAGTGGTAGTGAGGCTGGGGGTGGTGGTCGGGTGAAGGTGGAACGGTAGTGGTGGGGTGGCGGTCCGGTGGTGGCATGAGGACAAAATTATCCTGACACTTATATGTTTTAGGTCGAAGGGCGTTTTAGTGATTTTATGTGTGGTCAATGTCGGTCAACGCCGAAAATGGTGTCTTAGGGTTATATTGGCAGTTTCATCAACTAGTTAAGGTTTTTTTTGTATTTAAAAATATCTTAGGGTTATGTAGACACTTACTCAAGTAGGTAGGGTTATATTGGCATATATCCCTAAAATAAAAATGAAAACCCTAAAATTTCTAAACACGATAACCATACCGTTTCTTTGGTGTAAGGAGGGACGATCGATCACCTGATTTTGCAACTGACCCTTGGAAGAACGTAAAAAAATAGTCCTCTCGAACTCCGCCTATGCATTGGCTACCGGAGCAGCCGTTTACCGTCCACCAGTGTTCGGCGGTGCCACCACGATGAAAGTCGAACAGTGATGCCGGAGGATATCAACCTTGGTCGCGGTAGTTTCGGAATCCTCTAAAGCCGCCAGATCTGAGTTCCCGACAACGGTTACAAAGGTGGAATGCGGTAGGCTGTGACCATCGTCGTCACGTAACACCACACCGGCGGTTCCACCATGAAAACAGAACCTCGTTTCCCCTTCATAGATCGGCGGTGGCTCAATCAGCGAATCATTGACACTACGGGGTTGCACAATCAACAAGTCAATATATTGTTTCAAAAAGTCTTGTTTTAGACCAAATAACAGTTAGACGATGTCATTTTATAATTGATGTAACTAATGAGATATATTTGTTTTAATTTATTGCTACGAGATTTCTGTAACTTTGAAAATATTAAAATGTATCGCAATGTGTAAATAATTATAAGTTCACCCTAAAAGTTATTGAAACGAGTTTTATTATGATTGGTCTAACCGTTAGTCTAAAAGAAGACTTTATCATATTGTTTATATTTGATAGTATTTTATATAAAATTTATTTTTTATTTTTATTATACTACTCACTTATTTTTATAAAAAATAGAAACTATTTTATTAGCATACCCGAATTTTCTTTCCATAAAAGTGGTAAAAAATGGCAATTGCTTCATACCCGAATTCAAATCACGGATTGTGTTATAACCCGGTTTCCAGACCCATTTTTTAGCCTCTCTAGAACTTGCAATTTGGTCCCATTTTCAGTCCAAATTTTAATAAATGCATAATGATCCCTCGTCTCACAATTTTTTTTTTTAATGAAATCACCCGAAGGTGGGGGTACTATATTAGAGGTTCCCCATTCCTCATATGGAGTATCAGTACAAATGTAGATCAAAGTTTGCGATGGGGCAACAGAATTGCCCTCCAAAAATCCTACTAATCCTATATCGAGATCTTATGTTGTGAACAAGATTATCCTAACAAAAAATATTGGTGAAGTTGCGATCCGGAGGTGAAAATCTCCACCCCTCGTGTTAATTAACACCTCCGGCCAGGCAACATCTATACCCTAATGATTAGAGATGCAGTGGCTGATCCGAAGATGAAAAATGCAGAAACTGATCCGAAGTTGAAGGAGTAACAGGAGGGCAGTATCCCAGCAGTACTGTTCCAATGCATGCCAATGGATCTTTGCAAGTGTGAGGTGCAACGGTTGGAAGTCAATTGAGCTGGATCCTGTTCTGCAAATAACAGAAAAAATATATATCAGTAGCATCCGTGTCTAAGTGGGAAAACTAGTGAGCCCTAACATGAGGAACATGATCTTTGTCCAACACAATTAGTCCCTTAATGTACTGAGGTATGTTATGAGACTGGATACTATGAAGATGACAAGTATGATACCTTGCAGTCGCATTTGCTACCGAGTTACCTTCCCTAAAAACATGATTCAACTTTGCACCACACATAAGGCCATTAATTTTGAAAGCTAAGTTAAAGAGTTTCCAATTGGCTGAATAGGGGCAATTTATCATGTTAATTGCCTGCTTACAATCAGTTTCTAAAATGCATTTCGAATGAATTCCAGGTAAAGCTTGAATAGCCAGTAAAATGGCTTTCATTTCAGCCTCAATGGGAGAATCCGCAGAGATGGACACTGAATATAAGTTAATCAAATCACCACAGTAGTCCCTAACTACTATCCCAGCAGCAGCTTTATCAGAATACCAAGAAGCATCAGTGTTTATTTTAAAAAACCCAACTGGGGGTTTCTCCCACATAACAGTTGATATATTAGGCTTAGGTGGGGGTCTAATGAAAGGTATCCACTGATGGAAAGGTAAAGAGATAGAAGAGTGAGTGAAATATGTCCTTGGAGTAGTTAGGAAAGCCAATTTTAATAGGTTGAGAATCTCATTAGCTATCAGATCTGAGTCAAGTGGCACATTATCATGTAAGAATCTATTCCTAGCTTTCCAAAGTGACCAACAAATTATAGAAGGTGCTATTTTGCAGATGAAGTGTTTCCAGTGAGGTAGATCTCTGGTATTCCAAAAAATAAAAAATCTCTCAGGAAGAGAATGAGTGTCATGCAGATGAAAATTAACTAATGAAGCCATGTTACCCCAAACAGCTTTAGCAATATGACATGAAATGAAAAAATGTTGTATTGAATCAGAATTTGAACATGCAGGACATTTTGAGGCTAGGCTGAAACCACATTTAATGAGAACCTCATCAAAGGGTAAGAATGATTGCAGCATTTTCCAAGTAAAGATGGATATCTTTTTTTGCAATGCATTATTCCAAATGAGTTTTGGGGCAGGGAAATTACCTGGCATCTGAGTGAGCATTTTGTAGGTAGATTTAGAAGTGAAATTACCTGAAACTTCAGGTTTCCATACTAGTCTATCCTTTCTACCTGGGACTAAAATGGCTTCCTGGAGAAAAGACACAGTATCAAGGTCTAAAAAAGACATAATCTTAGGCAATATGATAGACTTATTATGAATGAAATCTGCCACAGTTAAATATGGCATGTCTTGAACTATATGCTCGGGGATAATAGTACATAAAGGCCCCTTAAAACTCCAGTTAGCTACCCAAAAATTACAGGTACCCTCCCCATGAATGATTACTGAGTGGTGCTCTGCAAAGGAGTTAATGTGGACAATTCTCTTCCATGTAACAGATTTTCTGTATGATATAGGAAGAGACCAGATCAGTTTTGACCAAAGGGAGTTGCCTAATTGACTTTTCCACCAAAGTTTAGTTGAACATGTGTCAATTATAGCTTGGATAGATCTAAAACCAAGTCCATTTTGGTCAGTTGGAACTGCAATATCTTTCCATTTTTTCCAGATTTTATTATTTCTTCCCTGAGATTCTCCCCCAAAAAATCTGGCTAATCTTTTTTCAAAGGTAGAAATTATCCCTTTTGGTGGTTTTGTAACTGTCCAAATGTGCTGTGGGAGAGAGTAGAGACAATGTTTAATTAAGACCAGCTTCCCCCCCGCACTTAGCCATCTATTCTTCCAACTTTGAAGTTTAGAATCCAGGTTAGCCATTAAAGGTTGAAAGTACCTTTTTAGTGTTCTTCCCCTAAATATTGGACAACCAAGGTATGTAAATGGGAGTGAACCTTTTTTCATTTTTAGAATGGACTTAACCTGAGAGATCTTAATGTTAGAAGCTCTTTTACTCAAGTAGAATTCTGACTTTTCAAAATTAAACTTCTGCCCCGAAGTCTTCTCAAAGACATCTAGAAAAGCCTTTATTCTTATGAGATTTAATTTTGATGCCTGCATGAAAATTATGGTATCGTCTGCATATAATAGATGAGATATGGCAGATATTGAAGCAGGAAAATGGAAATGGGATAGCCTTCCAGTAGAGAAAACATATGAAAGACTCCTTGAGAAAGCTTCAGTAAAAATATTAAAGAGGAAAGGAGAGAGAGGATCACCTTGTTTAATACCTCTAGTAGCTTGGAAAAAACCAACTGGTTTCCCATTAATTAGAATTGAAAATTTTGCTTGTGCTAAATTTTTCATCACTGCATTCAGAAAATTCCCTTGGAAACCAAATTTAAGTAAAATCTGCTTAAGAAAATGCCAGTTAACCCTGTCAAAAGCTTTCATTAAGTCCAGTTTCATTATGCAGTTGGGAATTCTGTTTTTCTTATCCAAGAATCTAACCATTTCCTGTAAATATAGTATATTATCAGAGATATCTCTCTTCTTCAAAAAAGAAGATTGGTTAGGAGATATCAAAGAGTCCATATAAGGTTTTAATCTTTCCATGAGGACCTTAGAGCAGATTTTATTAGAGACATTAGATAGACTAATAGGTCTAAAATCTCCAAACTGACTAGGGGTTGTTTTCTTAGGAATCAGTGTAATCCATGTGCTAGATATCCCATTAGGAATATTAGATCCTAGAATGAAATCATTAACTGCCTCTAAAAGATCATTTTTAATAAAAGGCCAGCATTTCTTATAAAACTTTGGTGTGAAGCCATCCGGGCCAGGGCTACTGCTGCTACTTAAACTCTGAACAACTAATCTTAATTCAGGTTCCAGAATAGGAGAATTCAGAATATGATTATCAGAGGCAGTTAAAATCACTGGAATTTGGCTCAAAAAATGAGAGGAGAAAGTATCATCTGTACCCTGATCTGGTTCAGTTAGTAGATCTGAGTAAAAAGAGATTGCCTCTTTCTGAATATCAGGTTCAGAATTTATCCATTGACCATCTGAGTTTTTTATTTTATTAATCTGTATCCTAGATTTCTTTTCTTGGGCAGTCTTATGAAAAAATTCAGTATTGTTGTCTCCTAATTTATACCATTTAAGTCCTGCCTTTTGCTTCCAAAATTTTTCTTTTTCCTTTAAAATCTTCTGCAAATTAGCTTTTTTCTGATTAAGTTTAACCAGTTCATTTACATTAGGATCCTGATCGAAGACAGATTCTTGTATTCTTAAGGCATCTTCAGCTTGTGTAACATTGGCATCAATATTACCAAAAGATTCTCTGTTCCAAATTTTGATGACTCTTTTAAGCCTAATGAGTTTCAGATAAAATTTAATCATTCCATTTTCCTGTACAGGTTTTTCCCAAGATTCCTGCATTAAACCTATGAATTCTGATCTTTGGAACCAGGCATTGATGAATCTAAAAGGTTTGGGATATGAGGAAGTTAGGTTAGACAACTGAAGGAGGAGAGGTGAGTGATCTGAGGTGTGTCTATTGAGAATCTGGATGGAGGAAGATGGAAATTTGGAGCTCCAGGATAGTGTACAGAGCCCCCTATCTAGCCTCTTGGAAGTGGGATTCCTTAGCCTAGAGTTACACCAAGTGAATAAATTGCCAACTGTACTTATTTCTTGAATCCCATTTGAATTAATCCATGTATTGAAGTCCCTAATGGTCCCTAGAGCTGGATTAGAGGGTCCTCTGTATTCAGTTAGACTCCTAATAGTGTTAAAATCCCCTATAAAAATAGTGTCACTGTTTGACAAAGGTTCTAAATCTGTCCACAAAGCTTTCCTACCTTCCCTATCCCTTGAAGCATAAATAAAAGCAGCATTCATGTTAAAAGTTTGAGAAAATTGAGATATGCTAACAAAAAGGAATTGGTCATGAGAAGTAATCAGTGAGACTGTGAGAAGATGAGTCCACATTAACCAAATTTTTCCATTAGGATGAGCTAGACAGTTTGCAAAATGTAAAGATGTCATATAGGCCTGTATTTTAGAGTTATCATGCATAGGTTCTATTATGCATAGCAACTGAATTCTCTTGGTTTTGATTAAATGAGATAGCCTAAGCATTGATGATTCCATTCCTCGAAGATTCCAGATCAGAAAATTAATACTAACTGTTCCTAACATATTTCACCTGATTTAACACCTTTTGTAGCTGACCTTAATAACATTTTGTTTAGCTGACTAAGGTAGTTCACCTTTTTGTTTTTAAATTTACCTGGATGTTCACACTTACCTGTCTGCTCAGATCCCTCTTCCAGGGTTTGTTGTTCATCTAAGTCCAAATCTAAAGGTTGCTCCAGATCTTTCTGTTTACTGCAGCTGGTTTCCTCTTGTTCCTGAGAATAAGTGTCATCTCCCTGCAAAACAGAGAATCTATTGGACATCTTTCCTCCTAAGGAAAGTGTAGGATTAGCAGTAGCATCAATCATAAGAGAACGGTGCAAGCCAATATGGAGATCATCTCTTGCATAAGTGTTCAGAAAAGTTTTAGACTTAGCAGTGGCATTTAGTAACCTAGTGGTGGTGTTATCTGGACTCCCAATTGTCTGAAGACCACTAGAAACAGGTGTTGTTGGTGTTTGAGCTGGTTGCAGTAGAGGATCAGGGTTACTGACTACCTTATCAATAGGAGAGACATGAGTATGGGTAGGTGAATCAGTAAGCAGTGGTGGTAATTCAAATTTTTTCCCAGTTGCCTGCCATTGAGGGATAGGTTGAGTGTGGATTCTATTTGTTTCCTCAGTTCTTTCCTTATTATTCTGAGAGTTAATCCTACATTGGCTTGAAGAATGTCCCAGTTTAGCACAATGCCCACAATATAGAGGGATATCCTCAAATTCAATTGGATATTTTCTATTGTTTGATATTGAACCAAGCCTAATGTATTGTGGCAGAGGCTTCAGTAGGTCAATTTCAACACAGAATTTTATGGCCGATGGCCTAGTAAGCATCTCAGTGGCATAATCATTCTTTATAAAGTTACCAATATTGTTACCAATAGCTTCAATAGATGAGGAGTTATAGTAATAGAGTGGTACCTCCCTAATTGTACACCAAATGGGGACAATGGGGGATTCTCTTTGCGTAGAGAACTCCGGAGTCCACTTAAGCATTTTCAGTGAAACGCCATTGAAATTCCATATGCCTTTCATCCAACACCTTTGGTAATCGTTAACCTGTTCAAAACGAATTAGTATATGTTTGTAATCAAGAGATCCCAATTGGTACTTACCTTCGAACCCAATAGTTTTAAGGGCCACCTCCATCTGATCCATTGAGATTCTACCTTTGGTAAATTTACCGACCAATGCATTGGAGTAATGAGCTGATAATGTGGCAATTTGTTCCTCAGAGTATAAACAGGCAATATCTCCTAGGTGGGAGGATTTCGGGATTAACTCAGGGTTATTGGGAAGATGTGATGACAATGGAGGAGATTTTGTCTGAAGAGCGGCCGCAAAAGTTTTAGGTGGCGGTGGCAGATTAGAGTTGGAGGAAGCTGCCATCGAGCGTGGAGGGGAGACCCCGCCGAGTGGCGGAGAAAAAGCCGTTACCAGTGGCTGTGTTACCGTTGCCGGCGAGTAACGGTCGGAAGAGAAAGAGAAGCGGAGGGAATAGATGAACAGTATTGAAGCCTAAATTTTCGCACACACTTTCGCACCAAAATATCGCACACACAAAATATCGCACACACTTTTAAATCGTCTCACAATTTGCTAAGGTGAAATGGTGTTATAGGAGATTTTCTCTTTCATTGCAGCACACTACCTCATTAAAAATTTTATCCGAAAAATCCAATAAAATAAAATCACGGTTAAAGAAAAAAAAAGTATAGTGTCTTAGATTTGTAATCATAATCTAATGAGCTTTTGCATATAAACATGCATACATGCATATCAACTATAAATAAAAATCATAGAAACAGTATAAAATACATCTAATTAAATATTCCCACACCAAAATTGTGATTGCGCTCAACCATGTAATATCACAAAATCAATATCACGGTGTGTTTGTGTTCATGAAATGAGCAAAGGTAAATATCAAGCCTGAACAAAAGTCTTAAGATGTGTTTTGAAATGGTGGCATGTGCACATAGTGGATCTTAACATTTTGGGGGCTGCGGGCAATTGAAAAAAATAGTCTCACATGTACTAGTATTTAGCGTACGTTATATTTGTAAAAGGGCAAAGTTTTGGGAAAGATTGCACTTCCATTGACTTATAGAAAAATAAAATTTAATTAGAATAATAAAACGTAAAGGTCTTAGTTGCATTATTAAAAATTTATCGTGCAACATATAGTAGTTATAAAGTTTATAACCCGATTCATGCAACCCAAAAATTTTATCTTCATTTTATCTAATTTGCACTTTAAACCTTGGTTTTTCCATGAGTTCTGGAAAAACTATTTTTCAAGAGACGGACTCTTTGTAAAATGAAACTTTACATGAGGAGAAAATAAGATTATTGATACAGTTAACTAAATATGTAAGGTAAAGTATTTGGATATATCTTCTTTCCATAGTTTATGGAAAGACGCGATTTAATTAGAAAAGGTAAAGGGTTTAATTGTAATATTTAAAATTTATTATGCAATTTATAATAGTTATATAGTTTATGACCCGATTAATGCAATCCGATCTTCTAAATTGTATCTTAAACATAGGTCTTTCTATAACTTATGGAAAGACGGTCTTTCAAGAGACGAACTCAACATGTAATATTTTTTTTCTCTATATTATAGTAAAAAAAATTAAAAAACGAGAGTCGTATATTATAAATAAATTGGGGGTTGAGGCAAACATGTCATTTGCCTCATGACCGGGTTTACATGTGCAAGATATTTAGAGCATCTGCAATGGTAGTGAACTTAAAAAACACTTCTTAAGTACCACATCATCAATTTTAATAAAAATTAGAAAAGAAGCAACTACTAATGATAAACCTCTTTAGAGCAAACTGATTCTCTAAACTTTTCTCTAGAATAGGGAATGAAAATCAATGTTCCCTGTATTTTTTTTAACTCAACCAGCAAATTCCATATTTTGCATAATCTAGCATTTATTCTAGTTACCTTTTAATTTAAAACTAGGAGTTCATTTTCAGTTACTTCAAAATATATTATAAAAACTAGCGGGAGTAGCACCACGTGTTGTGTGGTGTTTTTTATATATAATGTTTTTAAAAATTAACATGTAATATTTTCTTTTCACATAGAAACTAATAATATAATTTTTCCATCATAAAAAAACTATATGAATTATTCCTGGTGAAAACAAATAAACTGAAAGTAAGCCAAATAACCTATGACAACAAAATATCCAAATAATCAGTTATTCAAATAATCAGCTATTTGTTAGCCAATTTATAACAGATATTTTGTGGTTTTTAGTTTTTGTATGAAGGTTTTATTTGTATTCAATATATATTTTTAAAAAATTTGTGGTCATTCCATTCTCATATATTAAATGAGATTTAAATCAACACCTAAACAATTTGAAACGATAATGTACCTTCTACGATACAATTATCAATTATCAAGTGCTTAAACTAAAATAATGGGCGAAAGACTTGAGAGACCTTTGAACTCCTTCCATTGCCTCATTTTAGCCCCTTATCTCTTTTTTTAACACTTTTGGTCCCTCAACTAACAAAACTGCTAAATCGCGGTTCTTCCATCCAATCAAAACGTTAACTTCAGTAAAAAATGTTAATTTTAAGGACAAATTAATAATTTCATAATTTTCTTTTATCATTTTCCTTTTTATTTTCTTATTTCTCAATTTTCTTTTCTCCTTTTCCTTTTTTCTTTTCTCAAATCCTTTCCCAATCCCATTTGACCTCGCCCGCTGAATTTCACCACCTCTGCTAATTTCTCTGCCACTTCCGGCCACCCCACTTCCACCACGTGTTAATCCCCTATCAAGATGCAAGAAGAACATCTGACTCAGGGCCTTCACTACCGTATGTTCAACTTATCAGATTTCCAAACTACATTTCTTCAATGAACAAATACTTCAGGTTCTATTACTTCACCAATCTCAAGCACTTTACATCTGTTTTCCCTCAACAAATCCAATTTAGGATCCACGCCACTACTCTCTTTGTAAAGTCAAGTGATATTCATTGAATATTTTAATTGGCAATTTTGTGAATATATTTGGAAACGAAAGTCTTTCCATGTTGGAACATGCGGATTAGAATAAATACGCCGATCAGATTTTAAGAGGAAAAAACCAGAATATTATGTTATTTGTGATTTATGGAAATCTGAATATTATGTTTTATCTCAGGCGTGTAGAAGCATAGTTGGTTTATGGAAAATTCCTACAAATATGGTGTTGATATTATCGATTATATGGGAGATATTGTGATAAGGAAAAACCCTTTATTTATGAGATTTGGATATGTTTCAAGAAGTAGATAAGAAATAGGAATATTATGGAGATAATCATGGAGAGTTCCGATCTGCTCATGGCTTTAAAAGGGGACACCATGGCTGCATTCAAGACATGAATTAAACAGAGAAACTCTGCAGACATATTTTCAATCTTTCGAGATAATTGCAAAGAGCCAGAATTCTATGTTCCAACATACGTGACCTACCGTTCAAAATTCAGAATCATATGCCTTAATTCCTCGGGAGGAGGAGACCCATCATCGACGAGTTTCGAGGTCAGAGCGAGTCTGATTAAGGCAGATTGGTAGCTAGGGGAGATAGTAGAATTCACACGTTTAATTAGTAAAGATAAGTATTCTATATGGTGTACTTTGTATTGTATATATCTGATTAGTGGATTCATTCTGAACTGGGCCAGACCCCACAGATGTAGGTGGATTTCAGCGAACTGCGTAATCAAGTCTTGTGTCTTTAATGCTTTACTTTATTGCATACTTGGTTAGATAAGTTATGTTGGAACATAATAGTAATAATTAGAAAATTTTGGTAATACCAAATTTAATTTGGTATCAGAGCTTGGTCACTTATTTTTCCCTTGGTTGTGTCAAGGAAAGTGTGATCCGGTTTTACCATGGCAACCAAAGAAGGAGCTTCGGTGTCTCGGCCACCTCTACTAGAAAGCAATAACTACAATTATTGAAAGGCATGCATGAGAGTTTTCATCAACTCACTGGATGAACTTGCGTGGTACTATGTTGAAAATGAGTGAAATCACCCTATTAAAGATGCTAATACTAGCTCTAATGAAAATGAAGGAGAGTCAAGTCAAAGGGAACTATAAAAATCAAAGACAAATCTAATTGGACTCCCGATGACCGCAGGGCATCTCTGGCGAATTCAAAGGCGCTAAACGCTATCTTCATCGCGGTTGATGAAAACCAGTTCAAACTCATCTCTATATGTCATCAAGCCAAGAAAGCATGGGATATTCTGCAAACTGTTCATGAAGGAATTAGTCAAGTTCGAGAATCCAAACTATAGATGTTGGCTACTAAGTTTGAGAAACTCAATATGGAGGAAGATGACTCTATTGCTATATTCAAGGGAAAACTAAGGGACATCTCCAATATGGCATATCAACTTGGAAAGGTCTACAAAGAGGTGAAGTTGGTGAATAAGACCTTGAGATCACTTCCTAAAAGGTTTACAATAAAGGTTGCGACAATAGAAGAAGCGAGAGATGTAGCCACCACGAGCTTAGATGAACTAATGAGATCATTACAGACGTATGAGATGGCGTTTCAAAAAGCTACAAAAATGGTCCAAAAGGAGTTGGCATTCAAAACATCTTCATCAAAGGACAATCACGAATCTGACAGTGATGATGAATTTGAAAAAATTGTACTTATCATAAAGAATTTCTCAAGATTGCTGAAGAAAGTAGTAAACAAGAAATATCATGAGAGGTTTGAAGGAAATAGACCAAGGCCACAGGATTCTGGGAATAATCGTGGAACGAGATTTGAGCAAGGAAATCAGCAGTTCTCCAGAAATCAAAGTAGTGAACCAAAACAGCCTGGACGAATTCAATGCAGGGAATGTGAAGGATATGGTCATATTCAGGCTAAATGTGCAAATACCCAGAGGAAACATGGAAAATCTGATGTCACCTCATGGAGTGAAGATGAAGATGAAGAAGAAGAGAAAGACGAAGAGGAACTTAGAAGCAACTATATCGCATTTGGAGTAAAAATTCATGATGCATCGGAGGATGGATGTTCCAACACACTGGATAAAGTTGAAGCTGTATGTTCTAACATAGATCCGTATGAAGCATCCAGTGATGAAGACAATGGAATAGCACCGGTAGATAAATCGGTGCTAAAACTTAAACATCGAACCGGTGCATAAATTTATCCCATTTCCCGCATTTTCCAGATCTTCACTCAAAAGCACTGGTACATATGACCGGTGCTCTAATATTTTTCCCATGTTTTAAATTTAAGCACCGGCATAACTCGACAGGTGCAGAATTTGATACTGGTGCTTAATCCTTTCCCGCCATATTGTTCCTAAACGTACTGGTCCCCTAAATTTACCGATGTGTATTTTATGATTTCCTGCATAAATTTTTTAAAAGCACCACTTTTCAGCACCGTTATGAAATGTACCGATGCTCAAAACTACCTAAATATTCTTTCTTCCACAAATAGGCACCGGTATTTAGTGCATGTATGTTTTGTTCTAGTTCTATTAACTTATAGGCATCGATTGTTTATTCATGGATTACTGTACAAGTGCAGTAGGTCATTATTAGCACTGGTATGTCAGCACCGGTACTTATCAACTGGTGCCTATGTACCTATTTTCCAGTAGTGATAGGAAAGGTAGTGAGTCACTCATACCACACCATTGGTGCTTGTTTTGATCCATACAGATGCTTCTTGAGTCAATGATATACTTCCTCATTAACCACACCATTTAGGAGAGCACTCTTGACAACTATTTGGTACATCGTTTAATTCATAGTACAAACCATAGCAAGGAGAATGCGAATAGATTCTAACCTGGCAACTGGTGCGAATGTCTCATCAAAATCAACTCCTTCAACCCGAGTGTGGTCCAGAGGAACTAACCCTGCTTTTTTATCATTGTGTTCAAATTGACCAAGCTTTTCTTGCATTGCCCCTATCCAATACTCATCAAGTAGAGCCCTTTTGTAATTCTTGGGTTCAATGAGGGAGAGAAAACCTTGTAGACCAAAAAGTTCCCTATAGTTAACCCGAATGATCGATTGAGTCCTTCTTATGCTTGATTCAGCCTACACTGATGTTGGAATATGCAAGAGTTCTGGGAAGGACAATGTTCCAACATTGCTGAGGTTATAAGAGGCATCCGCTTCATTTGTAAGATCTCCTTATCCGATGTTCTAACATCATTACGTCCTTGATCTGAGAAATCGTCTGATGTTGGAACATGGTCACCCATATGATCTACTTCATCATATTCAACATTCAAGAGTTCACTTTTTGTTCCTACAAGTAACATTTTTCTGATGACTAGATACCAGTAAACACTTTGTTGTTGCCATGTTTCACGATACACTTCTCCTTATGGAATTCCACAGTCATATTATCATCACATGGCTAGCTGATACTTAGGAGATTATCCTTTAGATCTCCCACCAAAGGAACACTAGTAAAGGTTGGAAATTCCTCTATCAATAGCTCACCTTTTCCAACTACCCTGCTTTTCTTTCCATCGTTGAAAGTAATAAATCTACCCTTATAGGGTTTGATATTATTTAGGTAATCTTGTGATCAAGTTATATGTTGAGAAAATCCACTATCAAGGTACCAATAATCTCTAGGGTGTGCAATAAGGGAAGTGTGAGCAACAAAGCATAATTTAGAGGTTTTAGGGATCCTTACCTTTCTGACCATCCTTGACTGTTGCACTTGATCCATGTTGGAACATGCTGTGAGATGATGTCCACTCATAATATCTCTAAGAAGCTTAAAGCAATGATCCTCTGTATGACCTTGATAGGTACAATAACCACACATTAAAGCTTTTCTTGGGCGTGTTTTGACCACTTTTATCTTTATAACTTGAACCTCTGTTTTGAATACCTCAGTGTTGGTAGATGGTTTTTCGTAGCCTATCCCTTGTTGATTTCCAGAACTCTGACCCATGGTGAGAATGTCATCCAATTTTTCTTTTCCAGAATTCAATCTTTTAATAGCCGTCTCAGTAACTTTAGCCCTGATTTTCATCAAACTCATAATTAATTCTAACAACTTAATTTTTCTTCGGAATCATTTCACTGGGGATGTCATCTCTCTTCCTTCTTCAGCTAAAAGGTTTTTCTCCCTTTTTAAGAGTTTGTTAGCATCATCAACTTTTAACCACATTTCATATCATAAGAAGCATAGACATCCTCATCACTCACAATTTTGTCTTCGTCATCACTCGAGGAGTATTCTTCACATACCTTCTTTGTGTTGGAACATTGGACTTTAGCAACCAGAACCATGTTGGAACATAGATCCACTTCTTCTTGTCCAATGTTGGAACATCCGATAACAATTTCTGAATCTCCATGAAGTTTTGCTCTGAAATCCATATAATTACTGATCAGTTTCTCTTCATCATCTTCATTCCATGGAGTAACATACGTTTTTCCTTTCTTCTTACAAGTTTTGGCACATTCAGCCTGGATATGTCCATACCCTTCACATTCTCAGCATTGTATCCTTCCTGACTGCCTCAATTTTCCATTTTAATTTCTTGAGGATTGCTGAGTGGTTTACTCTATCCATGGTCCATGGTTGCTGCCAAAGTCTTGAAGTTATGATCGGTTCCCATTAAAACTTTCATGAGAATGATTATTTACCACTATCCCCAGCATCCTTGAGAAATTATTTGTGATAAAAGAAAGATCTTCATTTACATCAGCGTTATGCTCTTCATGATTGTTTCTTGATGGCGAGTTTTTGAATGTCAACTCCTCTGTTCAATGTTCCAACGTTATTTCATAGGCTTTTAGTGATCCCATCAACTCATCTAAAGTCATTGTGACCATGTCCCTTACTTTTTCTATTGTAGTTACTTTATTGGAAAATCTTTGGGAAGTAATCTTACCATCTTCTTCACCAGCTTAGACTCTTTGTAAAATTTTCCCAGTTGATGCACCATATGTGTAATGCCTCTGAGTCTTCCATTGAATATTGCAATAGTCCCATCTTTTTCCATTTTCAGCTTTTCGAATTTTGTGCCCATCATTTGTAGCTTTGATTCACGTACACAATTTGTCCCCTCATACACAGTTTGTAGGATATCCCATGCTTTCTTTGCTTGATGACACGTAGAGATTAGTTTGAACTGATGTTCATCTACTATAATAAAGATAGCATTTAATACTATGGAGTTTGCCAAGTCACCCATTTTCTGAACTGGCGTCCACGACTCTTTAGGCCTAACTACTGGCTCTTTAGGCCTAACTACTGGCTCTTTAGAACTAGATTCTCCTTCTTCAAAAATTCAAACAACTGGGGGTTTCCATTCCGTTTCAACATAGTGCCAAACAAATTCATCTAATGAATTTATGAACACCTACATCCAAACCTTCTAGTAGTTGTGATTTGTTCCCTCTAGCAGCGGTGGCCGAGACACTGAAGCTCCTACTCTAGTCGCCATTGGTAAAACCGGATCACACTTTTCTTGTCAAAACCAAGGTAAAACAAGTGACTTAGCTTGGATACCAATTGAAATTTGGTTTTACCTAATTAATTCAATAATTACTACCATGTTCCAATATAACATATCTAACCAAGTATGCAATAAAGTAAAGCATAAAGACACGAGACCTGGTTATGCAGTTCAAAGAAATCCACCTACATCTGTGGGACCTAGCCCAGTTCAGAATGATTCCACTAATCAAAAAGATATAATACAAAGTACACCATACAATTATACTTATCTTATCTAACTATAACGTGTGAATTCTGCCAGCTCCCCTTGCTACCGATCCACCATGATCAGGCTCCCTCTGACCTTGAAACTCGTCGACGCTAGATCTCCTTCTCCCAAAGAATTAAGGTATATGATTATGAACTTTGATCAACATGCTACATTCATGTTGGAACACCGACGAATGACTTTGTAGTACTTCTTCTAAAATATGAAAATTTGGATGCAGATTTTCTTCAATTAAATCTGTGAGTCGCATAGCCGTAATGTCCATCAATATATATACCATGAGCATATTAGAATTCTCTACATTTATTTCAAAAGATTCTGTTTCCAAATCTATTTCTGAAGCATATCCAAATCCCTTAAATAAAAGGATTTTTCTTATCTCAATATATCACATAATATTCCATATATCCAATTCCTTAAGAATACAGATGTTCCATAAATCCAATATGATTCAATCACTCACCTAAAAGAATATATTGCAAAATCTCCAATCTTCCATAAATCAATATCCACACAATATTTTCACTCGATTAGATCCTTTTACTCTTCAGTTTTTCGTATGTTACAACATAGAAAGTCTTGTGAGAATATAATTCCTTCTCCGTTTTAGATACTGATTTTAATCAAATCTCTTGTAGATAGGAATTATCAAATTTAATCCCTAACAAAAATGTATTAATATATTCCATCCAATCATTTCCAAAAAGATATTTATCAAATCAATTCCAATTTCAAATAAATCCAATCCAATCTCATAAATATAGGAATTGATATATTCTGAAATTAAAACCATGGACAAAACATGTCATTGGATTTCTTCATGTCATTTCATATATTGATGTTTCAACCCAACATTTTCATATATGTATAATTTCCACAAATTACCAATGTAAAGTCAAGAGTTTGCATTGAATATTTAATTGGCAATTTTTGTGAACATATTTGGAAACAAAAAACTCTCCACGTTGGAACATGCGAATTAGCATATTCACGCCAAGATGATTTTACGAAAAAAGGGAGATAGAATATTATGGTATTTATGCTTTTATGGAAATCTGTATATCCTTCTATGAGGCATGTGAAGTATATTTGATTTATGGAAAATCCCTACATAAATTGAGTTGATATTTGCGATATAAGGGATATATTATGATAAGGAAAATCCCTTTATTTATGAGATTTGGATATGCTTCGAGAAGCAGATTTGGAATAGGAATATTGTGGAGATAATCATGGAGAATTCCAAACTGCTCATGAATATAAAAGGGGACGAACACAGCTGCATTCTACACGGATTGAATCGAAAAATATCTGAACACATATTTTTTATACTTTCGAGAATTACAAAGAGCTAGATTCCTATTTTCCAACATACCTGACATGCTGTTCAAAGTTTAGAATCACATACCTTAATTCCTCGAGAGGAGGAGATCCAGCGTCGATGAGGTTTGAGGTCAGAGAGAGTCTGATCAAGGCAGATCGGTAGCTAGGGGAGCTAGCAGAATTCATACTTTATAGTTAGCAAAGATAAGTATTATGTATGCTGTACTATGTACTGTGTCTTTCTAATTAGTGGATTCATTATGAACTGGGCCAGGCCCCATAGATGTAGGTGGATTTTACCGAACTGCGTAAACAAGTCATGTGTCATTTATGCTTTAAATTATTACGTACTTGGTTGAATAGGTTAAGTTGGAACATATTAATAAGGATTAGAAAATATGGTAAAACCAATTTCAATTGATATCAGAGCACGGTCACTTATTATTCCCTTGGTTGTGTCATGGAAAGTGTGATCCAATTTTACCATGGCGACTAAAGAAGGAGCTTTGGTGTCTTGGCCACCTTTGCTAGAGGGCAACAACTACAACTATTGGAATGCATGCATGAGAATCTTCATCAACTCGCTGGATAAACTTGCGTGGTTGTATGTTGAGAATGAGTGGAATCACCCTGCAGAAGATGTTGAGGCAATAGAAGGAGAGTCGAGTCAAAGGGAGCAGAATTGCAGAGACAAAGTTAGTTGGATGCCTGATGGCCTCAAAGCATCTCTGGAAAATTCAAAGGCACTGAAAGAAATCATCACTGCGATTGATGAAAACCAGTTCAAACTCATCTCTACTTGTCATCAAGCCAATAAAGCATGGGATATTCTACAAACAGTTCATAAGGGAACGAGTCGAGTTTGAGAGTCTAAACTTTATATGTTGGCTACAAAGTTCGAAGAACTCAAGATGGAGGAGGATGAAACTATTGCTTTATTCAACAGGAAACTCAGGGACATCTCCAACATGACATATCAACTTGGAAAGGTTTACAAAGAAACGAAGTTGGTGAAAATGACCTTGACATCACTTCTTAAGAGATTTGCAATGAAGGTTGCGGCAATAGAAGAAGCAAGAGACGTAGCCACCATGAGCCTAGATGAACTAATGGGATCATTACAGATATATGAGATGCCTTTCCAACAAGCTACAAAAAGAGTCCTTAAGGAGTTGGCATTCAAAACATCTTCATCAAAAGACAATCAAGAGTCTGACAGTTATGATGAATTTTAAAAACTTGCACTTATCACGAAGAACTTCTCAAGAATGCTGGAGAAGGTAGTTAACAAGAAATATCAAGAGAGGTTTGGTGGAATAACCCAAGCCACGGGATTCTAGAAATAATCGTGGAACGAGGTTTGAGTTGGGAAATCAGCAGTTCTTTGGAAATCAAAGTAGTGAACCAAAACAGCATGGACGAATTCAATGCCGAGAGTGTGAAGGATACAGACATATTCAGGCTGAATGTACAAATACCAGAAGAAACAGGGAAAATCATATGTCACCTCATGGAGTGAAGATGAAGAAGATGAGAAAGATGAAGAGGAACTTACGAGCAACTATGTGGCATTTGGAGCAAAAGTCCATGATGCATCGAAGGATGAATATTCCAACACACCAGACAAAGTTGAAGTTGTATGTTTCAACATAGATCCGTATGAAACACCCAGTAATGAAGACGATGGAATTTCTGTAAGTAATGAAGAAATCTACAGCACTTATGAGAAGATGTACGCTATGTGGGTTCAAGTTGTTGACACAAACAAAAAGGTGACAGAAGAAATGATGAAGTTGATAGAAATAGAAACAGAATTGCGTATTAAAGTTGCTGAACTTGCAAAGAAGAATGAAGTAATAAATGGGAAACTTATATTAGCGGTTAAGAGAGTTGAGACTTCTGAAGCAGTAATTTCTAAGCTAAACGCTGGAAAAGCACAACTTGATGATATTCTGGACATGGGAAGGAACTTTGGTGATTGACACGGTATTGGGTATTGCATCACACACAAGGCTGAATTACTAAAGAATCCAATAACCCTCAAGACCAAGATCCGAGAAGTAAAACAAAAGTTTGGCAAGCCTCATCAAAGAAAACTGCTTATCTGCAGCTACTGCACATATCAAGGTCATTCAGAGGAATAATGCAGGAAACTGATCAGAGACCAAATGTCAGGACAGCAACTCTTGGTATGTTCCAACATAGGATAAGTCCAGAAAATAAATTTGGCAAGAAAGGTATGGGTTGTCAAATGATCTGGCACATGTCTGGTCGCACACAGTTCGCTTATATCATGTTTTAGAGATTCATGGTATTTTGATAGTGGCTATTCTCGACATATAACTGGCACTCCAGAATTTCTCACAAATATCACACCATACGATGGTGGGTATGTGACTTTCGGTGATGGAGAGAATAGTAGAGTGATTGGAAAAGGTGAATTAAAGATTGAAGGTTTTCCAGTATTCACTAGTATGCTGTTTGTTGAAGAATTGAAGGAAACTCCATTGAGCATAAGTCAGTTGTGAGATAACAATATGACAGTAGAATTTCATAAGGATAAATGTGTTGTGAGACACGGATAAACCAAGGTTCTTTCAGGAATAAGATCATCAGATAATTGTTATCTATTGGAACAAGAAGTACGATGTATGATCTCGAAGCAAGATGAAGGAGTTCTATGGCACAGGAAGCTCGGTCACATAAATAATAAAACATTGGTGAAAATTTTAAATGTAAAAGATGTACGAGGTATGTCTATCTTAACCAGCAAGGACAGAATTATTTATGGACCATGTCAGCAAGGTAAACAAATTCGATACCCTACTCTTCAGTTCAGTATATAACTACTTCTAGAAATTTGGAATTATTGCATATGGATTTAATGGGTCCAGTCAATACACCTAGTATAGGTGGAAATAAATATATCTTTGTATGTGTTGATGATTTCTCCAGATTTACTTGGGTAGCCTTTTTGAAAGATAAATCTGATACGTTGGAAGTATTTAGAAGTCTGGTAGTAAAGTTACAAACTGAAAAGGGAAGTCCAGTTGGAAAGATTGTTTGAATTCGTAGTGATCATGGTAGAGAGTTTGAGAATTCTCAATTCAGTGATTTTTGTAACGAGCTCGGGGGTTAACATGAATTTTCCGCAGCTATCACTCCTCAGCAGAATGGTATTATAGAACGGAAAAATAGAACCTTGCGGGAGATGACTCGAGTCATGTTAGCTTAGAAAGACATTCACAAGAAATGGTGGGCAGAAGCTATCAATACAGCTTGTTATACAATTAATCGAGTATATCAGCAGCCATTCACCAGCAAAACATCCTACGAGATTTGGAAGGGCAGTAAACCTAATGTCTCATACTTTCATGTGTTCATAAGCAAGTGCTACATTCTCAGAGACAGAGAGCAGTTGGCACAATTTGATAATCGGAGTGATACAAGAATTTTTCTTAGGTATTCTATCAACAGCCATGCCTACAGAGTTTTTAATCATCAAACCAACATTCTCATGGAATCCATAAATGTTATTGTGAATGATTCAGAGGAAGAACAAAAGTCAGATGTTGTAACAAAAGATCCCCTTAACACTCATATTCAAACACATGCATCAACCTAACAAGGCAGATTCATTAGTTGAAGATGAACCTCATCAACATGCTGGAACAACTGAGCAGATTGGTACTGAACCTGTCGAAGCTGAATATATTGGAACATCGTCCCCCGCTAACGAACCCTATGTTCCAACACAGGACCAACCTGAATCCAACATGAGAAGTACTCGATAAGTTCTTCGAGTGGATTACCGAAGGCTAGCTGGATTGCATTGCTTTGTTTCTCTCATTGAACCCAAGAACTACAAAGAAGCCTTGCTGGATGAGTATTAGATTGTTGCTATGCAAGAAGAACTAAGTCAGTTTGCTCGAAATGATGTCTGGTATCTTACTCCTCGCCCCAAAGGCATTAATGCCATTGGCACGAAGTGGATTTTCAAGAATAAGTCTGATACGGATGGTCTAGTTACTCGAAATAAGGCTAGACTAGTAGCTCAAGGATATACGCAAGTGGAAGGGGTCGACTTTGATGAGACATTCGCACCAGTTGCTAGGTTAGAGTCAATTGGAATATTACTTGCTATTCCTTGCTCTATAAACTTTATGTTGTATCCAATGGATGTCAAGAGTGTGTTTCTAAATGGAGTGGTGAATGAAGAGATTTATGTTGAACACCCTAAAGGCTTTGAGGATCCTCATTATCTACACCATGTGTATCGCCTCAAGAAGGCTCTATACGGTCTAAAGCAAGCACCCAGGGCATGGTATGAACGACTTACTAACTTTCTTCTTTAGAAAGGCTATCATCGAGGGGGAGTAGATCGCACTTTATTTGTGCTTGAAAAGTTATCAAAATTTTTGAATGCTCAAATATATGTTGATGATATAGTATTTGGCTCTACTTCGTCTTCTATGGTACAGGATTTTGTTACCATTATGCAATCTGAATTTGAGATGAGCATGGTTGGAGAACTAACATACTTTCTGGGATTGCAAGTCAAGCAAGGAAGAAATGGTCTATTCATAAATCAGAGTAAGTATGCTCTAGGTCTAGTGAAGAGGTTCGGCCTGAGCAATGCTCGAGCAGTTCGAACTCCTATGGGTGTTTCTAACAAATTGGTAAAGGATGAGAAAGGAGTTGCGGTTGATCGGAAATTATACAGAGGTATGATTGGAAGTTTATTGTATTTAACAGCTAGTAGACCAGATATATATTTCAGTGTTGGGATTTGTGCAAGATTTCAGGCTGATCCAAAGGGATCGCATCTCACTGCAGTTAAACGAGTTATTTGATATGTAAGTGGGACTTCTGAGTATGGTGTCCGGTACTCTAAGAGTCAAGATTCTGAGTTGATTGGGTACAGTGATTATGATTGGGCTGGTAATGCTGATGATCGAAAAAGTACCACAGGTGGATGTTTCTTTATTGGTACGAACTTAGTGTCCTAGTATAGTAAGAAAAAGAACTTGATCTCTTTGTCTACTGCAGAAGCTGAGTATCTTGTAGCTTGAAGCTGTTGTGCATAACTATTATGGATGAAACAAATGTTGAAAGACTATGGAATTCATGAAGGACCATCGAAGATTTTATGTGACAACACAAGTGCTATTGATATCTCGAAAAATCTAGTTCAGCACTCGAGAACCAAACATATTGGCATAAGGCATCACTTTATTAGAGATCTGGTAGAAAGGAAGGAAGTGGAGGTAGTCTATGTTCCAACATATGAGCAATTTGCTGATATCTTTACAAAGCCATTGGACACTGCCACTTTTGAAAATCTCAGACAACACTTAGGTTTTTGTCAAATTTGAGGTAATTCTTGCCTTAATTTTATTGTAAATATTCTGTTTATTTTTTTTAGAAAATAGAAAAAGAACCAAAAAAATTAGAAAGAAGAAAAGTGTACAAAAATAGAAGATGACTTTTATGGTATGTTGGAAGTTATTTTTGATGTGATATCTCGAGTTGACAAGAGGTAAAAGGGTCATCATTATACCTCTTGAAAAGCCAAAAAGGAGTTTCACGGGAAAAGAAGAGGAGAGTTGAAGAGTTGGTGTTGGATTCAAAATTTTCCAAATCCTTTCGAATCCCTCTTTCTAGGCCATCTACCATTTTTCTTGGCATTCTTCGAAGACGAGCTGTAAATTATCCCCACGATCTTCCCCACAACAACTTCATGTCAGAAAATGTCAAAACCCAATTCTCCCATATTTGTAGAAGAAATTCCAGAAACTTCTCGACCCTTAGAAAGCATGGAGGATTAATCAATGATGAACCAAGTTGAGGCCAAAGCACTTCTCGAAGAAAATCTTGGTCAAGGTGAAGAGCATGATGTCGAGGAAGAGGCAACAGATGGCGGTAAAGAGCCCAGTGGTTCTGGCATCTATGATGACGGACATGAAGAACTCACCGGGGCTAAAAGAAAGGGCCTGTTTGGAAAGGTAACTGGTCCTGATCCTCCCTCTTTAAGATTGATGAGTATGGAGTTTAAGATCATAGATGAAATTTTTGAATGGCTAGAGGCAAACAGAGTCGCAGTTGATTTAACCAAATTTAAAAGTATAGAGGGTGAATACCTGACTGTTAAGGTTAAAGAACTAGTGACGGGTGATATAGGTGATATGTGGAGTATTAAGAATTGGAAGGTGAAATTTCTAAAAGGTAAATATGCGCAATACAGAGGAAAGGATAAATTCCATGTGTACTATCAGATTCCTTATCATAGTTATGTATTTCTAAGGGAGATAAGTGATGAGGAAGCTGAAGGAAATGTGGTTATAAAGTATACAAACAGATTACAGGTTAGGTTCTTTGACTCAAATGTTGCTCAGAGGATGGAAGAACTCAGGAAGCCAAAAATAATTGAGTTGTCTGATAGTGATGAAGAAGACAGGGCTGTGTATGTTCCAACACAGCAAGTAAAATTAGAAAATACTGGAGATATGGATGTCAGTGATGAGGACATTGGTGGAGAAGATCAAGGGTCAAGTGATGCTGAGCAACCTGGAGGCCAATGTCTTGACAAAATGAGTCAGATCAAGACCAGCACTGTGGGACACAATCTGAGAAAGAGGACGAAGCTAAAAGTCTAAAGAAGCTGAAAGTCCTGAGTATGTTCCAACACAGGAACTTCCTGATTTGAACTACTCGTGTGATGAGGTACTTGATGAGTTTTTCCAGATGGCAAAGGGCAAGAGGAAGGTGACTACTTCAGAGGTTTCTTCACCTGCTAAGAAGCTCAAGACAGATCAGAAATTACCCAGGAAGAAGGCACTGCCACCTGTAGCTTTAAGTGATACTTTGTCATTCACTTATTTTGATTTAAAATGTGAGGAAATGGGTGAATTGTTTGTTGAGAGGAGGTTTATCTCGGAGAGACCCATAGACTTAGAAGTTTATAGAGCAAGTGGATTTTCTGATTATCTGGAACAAATTGGAAAGAAGAGAGCTGCAACCATTCAGCTCCAGTATAATAGACAGGTTGTGATAGAGGCTTATGCAAATTTGATGACTGAGAATCTGGATATTGAATCTCTCTGGTTTGGTAGAGTTTATTTAAGAGGGAAGATAGTGGATTTTTCAGCTACTAGGATAAACAAAATTTTGGGGTTGAAGACACCAAATTTGAGGGGGTATTTCCTGATGAGTTAGGAGTAACTGATGATCAAGTTCTGGAAATCATCTCGGGAGGATACAAATCCAAATGGCCCAAAACAGGATATTCACAGGCTTTATGCCTATCTTCAAGATTTTTTGGTCTGTACCAAATTGCTGTTAACTGCTGGATGCCTTCGTCAAACACAACTGCTCTTACCAAGGAAATGACAAAGCTTCTGTTCTATGTTGGAACATAGGAGAAAGTGAATCTTGGCTTGTTCATTCAGCAAAACTTGGGGAAGCATGCGACAGCTCCCAAGGCTAAAATGCCATAGTATATCCCTGCTTGATCTCAGCAATGGCTAAAAGTGCAAAGGTGAAGGGCAAGGACAAATATTTGATCATAGATGAAGACTTCCCGAGGCCGAATAAGAAAACTTTTGGAATGAGGCACATTTATGATTTACCCTGGAATCCAGAAGGCTCTACATCAGCAGCAGCAGGAAAGGAGGCTAAACTTGTGCTTCTGAATGCAAGATTGGGAGCCATCACCATTCAAATGGCAGCGCTGGAGGCAGAAAAGACAAGCATGGAGGAAGAAAAAGCACGGTTGGAAGCTTGAACCTGATCTGGATTTCTGCTCTATGTTCCAACATAGAGGTCAAAGTCAAGGGGAGCATACTGGATGCTTGTGTTTTTGATTGGTTTTTTCTTTCTTCGGCATATGTGTGTTCCCAGGGGGAGAATTTTGAAGTTTTTTGAAGGTTGATTATGTGTCTCTGTAATCCGAAGTTTATCTTGTGGTGGAATTCTTGGATTTCGGATATTCGGATATTCGGTTTTTGGTTTTCATGTTTTATGGGAATTCTAGTATTCAATTTTTGTTCAAATTCAGTAGTATACATATTGTGCATATGTTCCAACATAGATGGAGTTTTGGAGACCTATGCATATGATGATAAGTTTTTTTGGTGTGTGATTAATGGTCAAAAAGTTATGGGTCCACAAAATGCCAAAGGGGGAGATTGTAAAATCAAGAGATTTGCATTGAATATTTAATTGGCAGTTTTTGTGAACATATTTGGAAACGAAAAACTTTCCATGTTGAAACATGCGAATTAGCATATTCATGCCATGATGATTTTACGGAAAAAGGGAGATAGAATATGGTATTTATGATTTATGGAAATCTAAATATTCTTCTATGAGGCGTGTGAAGTATATTTGATTTATGGAAAATCCATACACATATGGAGTTGATATTTGCAAATATATGAGATATATTGTGATGAGGAAAATCCTTTATTTATGGGATTTGGATATGCTTCAAGAAGGAGATTTGGAATAGGAATATTGTGGAGATAATCATAGAGAATTCCAAACTACTCATGGATATAAAAGGGGACAAACACGACTGCGTTCTACACGGATTGAATCGCAAAAAATCTGCACACAAATTTTTTATACTTTTGAGAATTGCAAAGAGCTAGATTCCTATGTTCCAACATACCTGACATGCTATTCAAAGTTTAGAATCACATACCTTAATCCCTCGGGAGGAGGAGATCAAGCGTCGACGAGTTTCGAGGTCAAAGGGAGTCTGATCAAGGCAGGTCGGTAGCTAAGGGAGCTAGCAGAATTCACACTTTATAGTTAGCAAAGATAAGTATTATGTATGATGTACTTTGTACTGTGTCTTTCTAATTATTGAATTCATTCTGAACTGCGCCATGCTCTGCAGATGTAAGTGGATTCCACCAAACTGCATAACCAAGTCGTGTGTCGTTTATGCTTTAATTTATTACGTACTTGGTTGAATAGGTTAAGTTGAAACATTTTAATAAGGATTAGAAAATCCGGTAAAACCAATTTCAACCAACTAGATAAATCTAGACATTACCCTCATCAAAGTACCGATGGCTCTGTACTTCTTCCTGCAATGCTCGTACAGGTCAGCATCAAACATCCTCCAGAAGTTATTGTCGGTCAGCTCTGCACAGCATACTGCGATTGGAATCCTTGTTTTCAGTCAACCTTCCTTTCAAACGACGCACAGCCTCAACACTGGTCCAGGTGCATAATAGTCTCCAATTTTGGTATACATTTGAGCATAATGTGTGTCACCCTGCCTATATTGATGCTCAAATCTTGGCTCCGGAAAGATAATTGTTTTTACAGGCAATTTGAACATTCGGTATGGGCAGAGCCAAATAGGATACACCTCCATGTCACGATCAACCCACTCAAGTGCAGCTCCAACCTTGTAAACAGGATCAAGCGAATCCCAAATATCATGCATATGATGATAATAGTTCTCGATAGCATCACCCCTGAGCAGCTTTAAGCAGAGAAAACCTTGGGAGGCATCAAGCAACCCAAGAGAAACCTAAACGATCTCACCTCTCTTGAGCGACGTTTGAACATGTTGATAAAACCATGGTTTGAACCACCAACCAACATTATTAATTTTGTTGCCCTTCTTTCTGGCTTCCTCTTCTGAAGCATATTTACCCGTCATGAAAACACCTTCAGTAGGAGAGTATACCATGCCTTCTACGAAATTAGGAACCTTGTCCGGATTGTCCTGCTCTCGATCTCTAGGGCAAAAGGAATTAGTGTATTCTAAGCAAGATCTTGAATATTCCCTATCACAGGTGTGTAGGTCAGTTTCATGCACTCTTTGACAGGAATGAGTTTATTCTCAGCAGCTACAAGAACCCAAACAAGAAATGATCTCCTGACAAAATGGGATGTTAATTTGCTAAAAAGAAGAATCGGTAAAATTCAGATTTGGTTAATTGGCAATTTGTAGTAATTATGCAAATATGGTACTATTGAGTTGCAAATTAAAGAAGGAATTTTGGTGAAATAAGGAAAGGTTGAAGACTAAATCTGAGAATGATACATCTCGTCCAAGTTGTATTTGAGTTGGAAAATATATCAGTTCCTAAATCCGTGTGATTTGATTAATGTAATGGAATTGGAATATTCAGTTATGGTTAGGATATGGATGAGATGTTCTGGTTATTCTAATTCCTTACTTAAAGGGATTAGATTTGGTAATTCTTATCTCCAAAGAGATTTGATTGTAATCAGAATATTATGTGGAGAAGGAATTACATTTGCACAAGACTGCATGCGTAAGAAGACTTTCCATGTTGAAACAAATTGAAAGGTGAAGCCTAAAATGATTTAATCAGTTGAAAATATTGTGTGGATATTGATTTATGGAAGATTGGAGATTTCGCAATATATTATTTTAGGCGAGTGATTGAATCATATTGGATTTATGGAAAATCTGTATTCTTAAGAAATTGGACTTATGGAATATTATGTGATATATTGAGATAAGAAAAATCCCTTTATTTAAGAGATTTGGATATGCTTAAGAAATAGATTTGGAAACGGAATCTTTTGAAATATATGTAGAGAATTCTAATATGCTCATGGTATATATATTGATGGACATTACGGCTATGCGACTCACAGATTTAATTGAAGAAAATCTGCATCCCAATTTTTATCTTTTGAGAGGTACAACAGAGCCATTCGTCTGTGTTCCAACATGAACTTAAAATGTTGATCAAGTTCATAATCGTATGTCTTAATTCCTCGAGAGGAAGAGATCCAACGTCGACGAGTTTCGAGGTTAGAAAGAGTCTGATCAAGGTGGATCGGTAGCAAGGAGAGCTTGCAGAATTCACATGTCATAATTAGTTAAGTATATTGTATGGTGTACTTTGTACTGTATCTTTCTAATTAGTGGATTCATTCGGAACTGGGCATGGCCCCGCAGATTTAGGTGGATTTCAACGAACTGCGTAACCAAGTCTCGTGTGTTCATGCTTTACTTTATTGAATACTTTTTTAGATAGGCTATGCTGGAACACGGTAGTAATTATTGAATTAATTAGGTAAAACCAAAATTCAATTGGTATCAGAGCTAAGTCACTTGTTTTACCTTAGTTTTTACAATGAAAGTGTGATCCGGTTTTACCAATGGCGACCAGAGAAGGAGCTTCGGTGTCTCGGCCACCACTGCTGGAAGGAACAAATTACAACTACTCGAAGGCTCGTATGCGGGTGTTCATAAATTCACTTGATGAATTGGCTTGGTACTATGTTGAAACAGAATGGAAACCCCTGTTGTTAGAAGTTCTAAAGGAGGAGAATCTATTTCTAAAGAGCCAATAGTTAAGCCTAAAGAGTCGTGGTCACCGGTTGAAAAAATGGTCGGCTTGGCGAACTTCAGAGCATAAAATGCCATATTTACTGCAGTAGATAAAGATCAGTTCAAATTCATCTGTACGTGCCAACAAGAAAAGAAAGCATGAGATATCCTACAAACTGTACATGAGGGGACAAGTCGTGTACGTGAATCAAAGCTACAAATGTTGACCACAAAATTCGAAGAGCTAAAAATGGAAGAAGATGAGACTATTGCAGTATTCAATGGAAGACTCAGAGACATCACAAATATGGCGCATCAATTGGGAAAAACTTACAAAGAGTCAAAGTTGGTGAAGAAGACACTGAGATCACTTCCCCAAAGAGTTGTCATGAAAGTAACATCAATAGAAGAAGCAAGGGACGTAGCCACAATGACTTTGGATGAGTTGATGAGATCACTACAAACCTAAGAATTGACGTTGGAACATCCAATGAAGAAGGATAGCGATGATGAAAATGAAGACTTTGCCTTTATCACAAAGAATTTCTCACGGGTGCCGAAGAAAGTGGCAAATAATAATTCCCAGGAAAGGTTTGCGAATTGAGGCAGTCAGAAAGGATAAAATGTAGAGAATGTGAAGGGTATGGACATATCCAGGCTGAATGTATTGACACTCGGAAGAAGCATGTAAAATTATATGCAAGCATGGAAAATTATATGCACCCTCATGGAGTGAATATGAAGAAGAGAAGAATCATGAAGGGGAACTAACCAGCAATTATATGGCTTTTGGAGGAAAACTTCAAGGAGACTCAAAACATGGTACTGAATGTTCCAACATCCGACAAGAAGAAGTGGATCGATGTTCCAACATGGTTCAGACTGTTGAAGTCCAATGTTCCAACATAGAGAAGGTATGTGAAGGATACTCCTCGAGTGATGACTAAGACAATATTGTGAGCGATGAGAATGTCTATGTTTCTTATGAAATGATGTATGAAATGTGGCTGAAAGTTGCTAGTACTAGCATATAAAAAGGGACAAAAACCTTTTAGCTGAAGAAGGAAGAGAGATGTTATCCCTAGTGGAAGAACTCCAAAAGGAAATTAAGATGTTAGAATTAAATCTGAGTTCGATGACAAAGAAGGATGAAGCTGCTGAGACAGCTATTAAAAGATTTAATTCTCGAAAAGAAAAATTGGATGACATTCTCACCATGGGTCAGAGTTCTGGAAATCGAAAAGGGGTAAGCTATGAAAAACCATCTACCAGCATTGAAGTTTTCAAACCAGATGTTTATGAAGAGAAAAGTTGTCAAAACACGTCCACAAAAAACCTTAATGTGTGGTTATTGTACCTATCAAGGTCATGCAGAGGATTAATGTTTTAAGCTTCTCAGAGATATTATGAATGGACGTCGGCCTGCAGCATGTTCCAAAATGGATCAAGTGCAATAGTCAAGGATGGCATGAAAGGTAATGATCCCTAAAACCCCTAAATTGTGCTTTGTAGCTCACACTTCCCTTATTGCACACCATAGGGATTCTTGGTACCTTGATAATGGATGTTCTGAACATATGACTGGATCACAAGAGTACCTAAATAATATCAAACCCTATGATGGTGGATTCGTTACATTTGGCGATGGAAAGAAAAGCATGGCAGTTGGAATAAGTGAAGTAGATCGCACCTTTCTTGTTTTTAGAGAATCATAAAATATATTGGTTTCTCAAATCTATGTTGATGATATGATCTTTGGGTCTACTTCACCATCATTGTTACAAGATCTTGTGACTTTGATGCAAGCTAATTTGAAGATGAGTATGGTGGGAGTATTAGTAATATTTCAGGACGATCATAAGGAATCTCACATAAATGAAGTCAAATGGATAATTCGGGTTGAGAGGAAAGAAGTGGTGGTTAACGATGTTCCAACATCGGGACTATTTGTGGATATTTTCACAAAGCCTTTGGACTCTGCAACTTTTGAGCTCCTCAAACAACACTTAGGTTTTTGTCGAATTTGAGGTATTTATTTTTTTCCAAGCTTTGTGTGAATTTGTTTTGTACATTCATTAAAAAAATACAAAAAAGGGAGGCGTGGTTGGACATGTTGGAAGTTGGTGTTGAAGACATTATGGTGACTAATGAGATGCATATATCTGAGAGATGGTTCCTTCTGGTATTCTGGTTTATTATGATGAGGAGTTGGAAGGCAGTGATGATGGCTATGTTTCAACACTAGACATGGAGATAGGGGGAGAAAGTACTGATAGAGTGAAGGAAATTGAGCATTGTGATGTTCCAACAACGATGCAGACTGAAGTTGTTGATTTAGAAGCAATTAAAGGATCCTATGTTCCAACATCAGAGAAAGCGGGTGAAATTGAGAGCTGTTATGTTCCAACACCAGTGACTGATGTTCTAACACAAGTTGAGAGTAGATTCTTGAAAGCACTACTGATCAGACTACCATGAGAGATATGGTATTAGCTAAGAAGAAAAGTGATCTAGGTGTATACGAGGAGCGTGGATTTACAACCTACTTGGACTATTTGGGTCTCAAGACTGCCGCTTCAATCTACATGGAGTACAATCGAGATATTTTACAAGAATTACAAGGGAGGCAACATTGATCTAGATTTTGAGTGATACAACAGAGTTTACATCAGAGGAAAGAAATTACTAGAGGATTTCAATCTCAGTGACCACTTAAGGGAACGTTACTGTATCTAGCTTGACTACTAGGCATTTCTGTCTATTCTAGATTATTACAAATTGTTGGATTCCATTTTGAAATACTACAGCTCTTACTCAAGAAAAGTCCAAACAAGAGGACATTTGATTTAAGACATGTGCATGATCTGTTATGGAATCTCGAGGCTACAACTTCTGATGTTGATGAGAAGAAGGTCAAGTCTGTGGCCATTAATGCAAAGTTGAGAGCTCTAGCCACTATGATAGAAGTTTTGGAGGTAGAAAAAAATGCCAGATTTAATGAGGCATAGATAGCTACTCCTAAAAAGGTTTGAAGGTTCTGCTATGGCTATTTTCCAACATATGCCAAATATTTGCTTTGGGGGGGGGGGGGGGTTGCAGTTATTGGATATACTTTTAGTTCAATGCATTTGGCATGTTTATGGTCCCAAGAGGGAGATGGTTTTGGATTTCTGGATTTTTGGGATATTCTCGGATTTCTAGGTAGCTAAGTACTGATTGTGAAGTTTATGTGAATTTGATGTTCCAACATGGATGTTGAAATCTTGATGATTTAGAGTTGTGATATTTAGGGGGAAGTTAAAAGTGTTTCCAGCTCATGTTCCAACATCCATATGGGGTTTACTTGATGTCTATATATTTTCATAGTTGTAGCTTTGAAAGTTCAAAAGATTGGTGGGTCCACAAAATTCCAAAGAGGGAAATTGTAAAGTCCAGATTTGGTTAATTAGCAATTTGTGTTAATCATGCAAATATGGTATTATTGAGTTGCAATATCAAAGAAGGAATTTTGGTGAAATAAGGAAAGGTTGAAGACTGGATCTAAGAAGGATACATCTCGTCCAAGTTGTATTTGAGTTGGAGAATATATCAGTTCCCAAATCCGTGGGATTGGATTAATGTACTGGAATTGGAATATTCAGTTATGGTTAGGATATGTATGAGATATTCTGGTTATTCTAATTCCTTACTTAAAGGGATTAGATTTGGTAATCCTTATCTCCAAGAGATTTGATTATAATCAGAATATTATGTGGAGAGGGAATTACATTTGTACAATACTGCATGCGTAAGAAAACTTTCCATGTTGAAATAAATGGAAAGTTGAAGCCTAAAAGGATTTAATCAGTTGAAGATATTGCATGAATATTGAGTTATAGAATATTGGAGATTTCACAATATATTATTTTAGGCATGTGATTGAAGCATATTGGATTTATGGAAAATCACTATAAATATGGATTTGGATTTATGTAATATTATGAGATAATTGAGATAAGGAAAATCCATTTATTTATGGGATTTGGATATGCTTCAGAAGCAGATTTGGAAACGTAATCCTTTGAAGACAAATGTGGAGAATTCCATTATGCTTATGATATATATATTGATGGACATCACGGCTTTGTGACTCGCGGATTAATTGAAGAAAAATCTGTATCCAGATTTTTATCTTTCGAGGGGCACTATAGAGCCATTCGTCTGTTTTCCAACATGAACTTAAATTGTTGATCAAGTTCAGAATCGTATACCTTAATTCATCGGGAGGAGGAGATTCAGCATCGACGAGTTTTGAGCTCAGAGGGAGTCTGATCAAGGCAGATCGGTAGCAAGGGGAGCTTGCAGAATATGTTATAATTAGTTAAGTATATTGTAGGGTTTACTTTGTACGGTATCTTTCTAATTAGTGGATTCATTCTGAACTGGTCATGGCCTTGCAGATGTAGGTAGATTTCACCGAACTGCGTAACCAAATCTCATGTATTCATGATTTACTTTATTGCATACTTGGTTAGATATGTTATGTTGGAACACGGTAGTAATTATTGAATTAATTAAGTAAAACCAAATTTCAGAATCAAATAAAGCTTACATTAGCGTTTTGAAACTGAAGCCAAGCTAGAAATGCAAACTTCATGTTATAATAGAACGGGAACCTGTTCAAACAAACCCTTTCACATTATTACCACAATTGGGGGTGTGAGAATTATTACCTCAATTTCCTTTTCCTTTAAATCCTTTTGTAAAGCTTCCAAGGATTTCATCAAAGCAGTAACTCGGGAATTAACCACATCTTTGATTTTCAGCTGTGACTTTAATTCATTCTTCAGTATCATTTTCTTTCTGAAGAGTACATCCTCGGAGCAGAATAATTTTCTCCTGCAACATGGGCAGATATTATAGATTAGACACTACAGCAAAGGCAAGAGCACCATAAGAAAAGAAAATTATAAAAGAATAATCATGTCCATAGGGTAAAAGATTATGACCATAATTTTGTAAGGTTATTCGACAATTGAAACTATGGCTAGGATCTTCCAGGACTTTAAAAGGGAAACTATGGGAAGAAGAACATTAAAATCACAAAATAATTACACAAACATAGAAGAGAAAGGTAGGTGGTCCATACCAAGGCCAAATAAGTAAAAGGCCCAGAACACTAGTAAAGTCATTTGGGTTGAGTGAAGAGCAAAAGAAGGTGGAGAACAGCCTACGGATCGATAATGTCAGAAACCCTTATCAGTTATGCCTCACAAACCGGGTTTATAGGAACCACGATCACACACACGACAGTGATGTCGGACACACGACCATACACACAATGCCAACTCCAGATAAAGCAGAGCCACGACCATCGTGTATTATAAAAGGAAGAAGAGAAGATGGAAAAAGGTAAGTGCAACTAGACTATAGCAAGTTAACTGGAAAGGTAGATTACTGACTTGAGCGTTGGAGTGTCTTCCCCGGAACCACTTCTGGGACTCCTTTTACAGGTGCACTTTGGTGATCGCAATCAACTAGCCGGGCGAGGGAATAACACAACATTTGCGCAATCAGTGGGGATGAAATTTTCTTTTGTGTCGGTCATTCCCAGCGGAGTTGAAAATGGTGTTCACTAGAAGTGAAATAAGTCATAATCATCACACACAAAAACAGCTAGTGGGGAAAAATGGAAGTGCGCATCCCCACAAGAGTCAATAATTCATACCAAACAATGAGCAACAACACATCAATGATGACATAGAGGAAGAAGAAGCAAAGCCTCCTAATATGAACAAGGAAAAAGAAAAAAAGTGTTCGCATCATTTTAGAAGCGCACAAGGAGAAATTGTATAACCAGCTCCTAGCGACTCTCAAGCCTACACCCTCAGAGGTAAGTTATAAACCTGCTCAAAATAATGACAACCTTAAATACGGGGAGGAATTGAGAGACATAGTTGCGGAAGACGATGCAGACAAATCGTCGCTCGCGCCACATCTTTGCAACTTCAAGATGCCCAAGACTTCAAGCTTCCATTGCATGTCAAAATTTACGATGGGACAACTAACCCAAAATAATATTTGCATTCCTATTGTAACATCATGAGGTTCTGCGATGACGAAGTTGAGCTGGTCTATAAAGCGTTCCCCATATTCTTATCACGGACGACAATCACATGGTGTAAAGACTTACTAAACGGAAGCATCATATCTTGGGCACAACTCTCAGACTTATTCTTAGGTGGTTTCTACCAGAAATAGAGGTTCACAAAGACAATTGCAGGTTTGAACAATATAATACAGCGAAGCGATGAAAGTTTGGTAGAATATCACAGTGGGTTTGTTACAGAAAGCCTGCAGGTTCGAGATCTATCTTTCCAATCCTCTTTAGGTGCATTCACGGGAGGTATGCGATCTGGGGAGTTCTACAAAGAGCTAACCAAAAATATACCGGAAACCTGAGAGACCTGTAGAGAATGATAGAACAATATGTGCGAACCGAGGAAGCCAATAGTTGCAAAATTGAGAGAGAACGAGGCAAGAAAAGGGGGATAGACGACTCTTAAAGAAACTTTGCTAAGAAAGGAAAAGGAAATTTCGCCATTAATGGAAGAGAAACTAGAGCGCATAGCATTCTATCTTAGGACACTCCGCTAACAAAATTGCGGAAAGAGATTTGGCTGGCGAACAAAGACCTATTCCGTGAATCGGTGCCAATGGTAGCGCCTCCGAAAAAAAGACAAAGAGAGTATTGTTGCCTTTTCCACGAAGACCATGGCCACGTTATTGAGTATTGTAGAGATTTATGGAGGCATATAGAGGAAAATCTATGAAATGGATACCTCGGACAGTACAGAGAGGAAGAAAGTGTTGAAAGATATAATGAACCAAGCAAGGTTGGGAGCTCCATGCCTAAGGCACAGGCTACAGCAAATGTTCTGGGCTGAAATTAGAAGATGACAGTTGTCGTAGACTACGAAGATGATATGCCCAACGAAGCTCCTAAAAAAGTGGTCTTCTCTGTACATGTGTCAATAGAGTCCCTATCAAATAATGTATGGAAAGCTAAGGTCAGATATTCACCTCCGCGGGAGCCTTTGGATAAAAGACTCCGTATGGAGTAAACAATCACGTTTAACGAAGATGATGATGTCCCTAATGCTTTGCCACACAATAACCCTATTGTCATTATTTCTAAAATTGGGAATGCGATTGTTCATAGAGTCTTTGTGGATTATGGAAGCGCGGTGGAAATCCTTTTTGTAGATTGCTTTGAAAAACTTGGATTCAAGAGAACTGATTTGAAAAAATCCACATATGCACTCATGGGATTCACAGGAAGGGCAGAAACTCCACTGGGCAACATTCAGCTCCCCATTACAATTGGTGAAAATGGCAAGAACTACACCATAATATGTGACTTCGTGGTCTTCGATGCCCCAAGTTTATTTAATGCCATCATTGGTAAAACATGGATGAATAGAGCAAAGGAAATATGGTATCAATATCACCTGGTCATAAAATTCCCAACCCCACATGGAATCGCAACGGTAAGGGGAAACTAGCACACTGCCAGTCACTGCATGGTCATCACAATGAAGGCAGGTAGAATAGTGAAACAACCAAAAATGGTCAGCACCATTACCAATGGGCACTCATTAAACCAGATCTACCATCCACTAGAATTGGTGAAGAAATCGAAGATATCATTCTAGACAGTGATGATGAGTCCAAGCACATTAAGATGGAAAAATATCTCCTGGAACAGGAAAAGAAGAGAGTGATAAAGATCCTGAGAGAACACAAAAACACGTTTGCATGGAGGGTGCAAAACATTCCTTGAAACTCATGGACGTGTCGACCCAAGCGTAGAAACTCATTCCTTGAATATCGCTGAATCAATCAAAACAGTCAAGCAGAAGAGCTTTACCAGCGATAGACAAAAAACAATTGAGGGTGAAGTGATGGCATTGTTACAAGCAGGGATAATAAGGGAGGTGATATATCCAACATGGTTGGCCTACCCGGTAATGGTAAGAAAGGGAGACTCGGGTTAGAGAATATGTATATACTTCACCAACCTAAACAAAGCATGCCCAAAAGATGGTTACCCCCTGCCAAAGATCGACCAACTGGTAGAAGCAATCTCAAGTTTGAAGTCCTCGCATTTTTGGATGCTTACAAAAGCTATCATCAAATATTGATCCCAGTAGATGCAGAAAAAACAATCTTTATAACAAGTTTTGGGATATTCTGTTATGAAAAGATGTCGCTTAGGTTAAAAAATGCAAGGGCGACATACCAGAGAGTAGTTGATTATGCATTTCGTAACCAGATCGGACGCGGTGTGGAAGTATATATGAACGATATGGTTATCAAGAGTAAGCGAGCAAGTGACTTTGAGAATGACTTAAAGGAAATGCTTGATACATTGAGAGCAATTGGAATGAAGTTGAATCCTACACTATCACAGGAACCCCCCTTTAGCACCGGTTATTTTTGTTCTAGCACCGGTTTTTTTGTTAAAAAAAACTGATGCCTAAGTAACCGATGAAACGGTTTCACCAGTTGGCAAAAACCGGTGCTAAATCCCTACTTTTAGCACTAGTTTTTTTGTTAGCACCAATTTTTTGATTAGCACCAATTTTCAACCGGTGCTAATTTTAGCCTTGGTACCGATGCTAAAATATTTAAGATGACTAAAAAAATCCCTTCGTCTGTAAGCTACAGCACGCTGCAGCTTTTAGAGGAAGAGATTTTATTTTTGTCATAAATGTTTTAGCACCAGTTTATTTGTTAGCACTGGTTTTTTAAACGGTGCTAAAATATTTATGACGAATAAAAAAATCCCTTCCTCTGAAATCGACTGCGCTCTACAGCTTCTAGAGGAAGGGAAAAAGACCAAAAAAAAACAATTTAGTAAGACATCCCTGCGACTAAATTTATGCTTAGCCATAAACAGAAACTTTTGGAATGTAAGGAATGCCTATTTTTGTGCCACGGAATACATGACTAGGGATCCATGAAAGCATTGATGCCAAGCTAGTACTTCAAACAAATTTCTAAGGAACTACAAAGTTCAGAAACCCACTACTGACCGCCCATGAAGATCCAAAATGAGTACAAGCAAAAAGCAACTCAATAATATTATATTGATTGCTATAGGGATGTGAAGATACATCACGCATGTCATAACTTCTACTGAACTACTTCAACTCACGAAGCGTGACGAATCTAACTCAAGAGGCCAGGAGTATGAATATGGATACATAAATAAACGTTACCATGGCAGAGTCATTTATATGATGAATGTTGGAACAACCACCTAGACCTCTTGAAAGAATTCTGTCAGTTTGATCCAAGTTCATCATATCCTGGAGGTATCATTCCATAGTAAAGAAATAGTCGGCACATCAGTTCTACCATTTTATGCTCTTCTCCATGAACAAGATGTAGTGTTGATGCGTCTAATAGCACAACAGATATTTCTATCATTACTCTTATCCAACTAATGAAAAACAAGGTATGTACTCTTCCCCAAGTTCCAATGTTACTTTCAGATTTTCTACTTGGAGTTAAAAAAGAAAACACAAAGTTGAATCTACATGACTAATATTTACCTTATCAAATGAGAAGAGCTTCCTGTGAACACCTTCCTTCGATAAGAGGTCCCATTGACAATTAGCTAGTGCAAATGAAAAATTATTCCTTGGCATTGTGAACTCAATTCCCTAGAAAATACCAAAAAACATTTATCCATTAAAACCGAACAATTGAGCATATATACAATCCACATACATATGGTATTGGGCTTTACCTTAGGGTGTCCAAATTCATTTCCCATGAAGTTGAGATATACCGAACCACCACTTGTGAATGTAATAAACCTTATGATATAGATGGAGAGGGTCACAAATCAAACCGAGAAATAATTATTGCATACAATACCTTTAATATGATGATTGCATGACAAAAATTATGGTAGTTAGTTCTTATCATTTAAAGTAGCTTAGAATCAGAGCATCTAGATAATAAGATCTCCTTGAATTTACCCAGTAATTTGTTTGAACCTTTTCTGGTTACAGGCTACCTATGTAATACATTTGATTAGTTTCTTAGAGAGGATCTATAACACTAGCTTACTTTGTGCAGTGAACAACCTCTGAGCAACTCCTTTGTAATAGAAGATGAGCCTACAACTTTACCAAGCATAACTTCTGTCAGGGACCACCCTCCTGATATGGACTGGCAAGCAAGGAAATGATAATCAAAATGGTACCATTACGCAATTTCAGATAGTCAGAAGTGATATCAGCAGATGTAAAAAATTTCTACAAAACAATGGCATGCAAGAGTTAAGTACTACTTCAAAAGAGTGGGTTTCAAAAAATAAACAAAGAATTTACATGTCACCTCGTTGTGATTTTTAGCATACAAAAGCACTGTATATGCATTATGTTTGTCCCCAACTAATGTGCTTACAAGCTTGCCAAAAAAAGAGTCAAATGTAAGGAGTCAACACTTATCTTACATAAAATTAGTCACTCATATATTTACCTGTGATAAAAAAACAAATTCTTAGGGAGAGATATTCATATAATCAAACATGTAAAACCATGTTCCAGAAACTAACATATATAATGTCATACGAGTTTAACATGGCACAAACCTTACTCATACTTCATTCATGATCGAGGGAATTTTTAAGTAACGAAACCCACATGTCAGGTGCAGAATGGTTAACAAAATAATCAAATCCAAGTCCACCTTGATAAATAGGCTCACATAGTCCAAGATAAAAAGTTGCCTGAGAAGTGAAAGAATTGAATCATCTTAGGCAAAAAAGAAGAAGCTTAGTCAAAAGGGTTACACAAGATTAAAAAAAAGAAGAAAAAGAGGTTCAAAGAATAGCTCATGCCCTGAATCACTTAAACCAGCTTCTAAATTTGCTATTTCCAGATATTACGAACATGGATCTTAGGCTCACATGACTGCAACAAGCCTACAATGTAAATAAACCAATTTCCCAAGATCAAAGTTATACCCAGCATGTAAAAAGGTCCATGAAACCGCAACTGACATTTTAAAAAGTAAAAACAAGACCTTTAGATTTCCTTAAAACAATGAAAAAAATTAAACATGTGAACCTGACCTATAAATATTTAATAGACTTAAAAAAAATAAGCAAGAGTGCTCATATCTTCGGCAATTGTGATTATGTTTGGATGAAGAGAAAGCAGTATGTCATTCGCCAGAATGAGATATAACAAAGCATCCTTGTCAACGTATTGGTTGCAGTACCTGCAAAAGATGCTATCTGTTATGAAAGGAATAATCTCCGGCAAAAAACTGTCACAGCATGATAAGAGTACACATCATCCTTAATGTGGATTAAAACTTAATACAGCCAATATAGCCAGAGTTATAATTAAGGATGGGAAAAAAATTTCTAGTGACACTAGGTTGCAGCTTTAAGTATGTAAGTAATGAGTACATAAACCACATGATAATCAAAGTAAAGAAAAATTTACTTAAATCGATAAGTAAAAAGACTTACTCCTCCATGTCACCCGTAAATGAAGCAAAAACCATTGTGTGTGTACATCATTGATGGAAGTGAGTGAAAGCTGAAGCCATCAATATGATACTCCTCCACCCACCTGAGAGGCATTAACCCAGAAATCAGCTATAGCACCAGCTTCTGACAAAAAGCAAAGCCTATTATACAGACTTGAGGAAGGCCAGATATGCTACCAATTTAAATTTGAAAGAAGGAAGTGTAACACATTTTGGTCTCCATAATTGAACATTCTCGTACCCCATAACTTATGATTGCCTCGCTTACCTACAATATATTAAAATTGCTCAATAAGATATTAGCTTGACAATGATTTGTTTTTTAATAGCAATATAACACATACATATGCCAAAAGATTCTTGTGACTAAATGAGTACAAAATGTTCACAAAATTACATCAAGAAAGGTATCATATCATTCAACTTTGAACCATTACCATGTGCTACATCAACCAAGCGCTTCAAGTCCTCTGACTGAGACAAAAGATAGGGTATGTAAATAATATCTTAAGCCTCTTACTTAATTATTGTATAAAAGCTAAAATTGTTCTCTAGAAATGTGAAAACATTGATGAATCAGACAAGTTGTAAAGTTCATCAGCAAGTTTTGCTATGCTTGTTCAAAAGAGCAAGAAAAAACCAGGACTTTATTGGATAATATGATATGCTAACATCTCCACAAGCCCAAAAATCACAATAAAACAAGAAAAATTCATAAAAGAATATAAACCCTAGAAAATTCACCCCCAATCGCACGTTTTACCCCAAAATTTTAAAAAAATAACAAAAGCAACTCCATAAGGGAATCAGAGGTAAAGAATGAGGCAACATCGAAGACTTATTGATAATTTATTACCATTTTGGATGAAGCCTTGTTTTAGGGGGTGATAAAACTGGAGTCTACCACCACCGCCACCTCGTCCCGCCGTCACATCTGCCTCGTGCCGTCACCACTATCGTTGTTTGACCTCACTACCTCACCACCTCTGCTGCCCCTGCGCCACCACATCGATGTGTCTCCGCCTCACCTCCTCCTAGATCCGCCTTAGCTCTACCAGAAACCCAGGCCACCAGTCACCAAAAAGAACCGTGCCCCTACCTCCGCCCTAGCTCTCCCACCTCCTAGCTTCGCCACCTCCTAGCGCTACCCTAACTCTGCCAAAAACCTGCACCACCAGCCACCAGAAAGAACCGTGCGCCACCACTGCCCTACCTATGCCCTAGCTCTGCCACCTCCTAGCCTCGCTAGAAACTCTATCCCCCGCCGCACCGCACCGCTTTGCCGCCCCTGCTCCACTACTGTTCTAATCGAACCACCGTCGCGCCACCGCTAACTCATCTCTAATAGAACCACTGTGCCCACACCAATCCACCACCGTCGATTAGTCGAGCAGCGGCGAGGAAAATGCAAAGGATGAATTTTGGGAAGAAAGAAAGAAAATGCAGAAATGAGGGCAGGGTTTCCTTTTTTATTTTTTTATCACGGGGGTATAATAGTTGTTTCACTTATTTCCTGCCATTTTTTAATTTGTATTTATATATACTAAAGCAAATAAAGTTTGACCGTCGATTAGTTAAAGTCAACTTTGTTATTAATGTTTATATAGTGAAAATCGAGTAAAGTTAGACCGTTGATTAGTTAAAGTCAACTTAGTTACTAGTGTTTCTATACAGAGAAAAAGAGTCAAGTAAAGTTTGACCATTGATTAGTTAAAGTCAACTTAGTCACTAGTATTTATATATAGAAAGTCAAGTAAGGTTTGACAGTATATTAGACAAAGTTAAACATTATTATTAGTATTTAATATTTACTAATTCAAATAAAGTTTGACCGTTAATTAGTTAAAGTCAACTTTGTTATTAGTGTTTATTTATTGAAAGTCATGTAAAACTTGACCGTTAATTAGACAAAGTCAACATAGTTGTTAGTGTTTATATATTGAAAGTCGAGTAAAGTTTGACCATTGATTAGCTAAAGCCAGCTCAGTCACTAGTATTTCTATATAGAGAGAGAGTCAAGTAAGGTTCGACCGTTGATTAGACAAAGTCAACCTAGTTATTAGTATTTATTATATACTAATTCAAATAAAGCTTGATCATTAATTAGTTAAAGTCAACTTTGTTATTAGTGTTTATTTATTGAAAGTCAAGTAAAGTTTGACCATTGATTAAACAAAGTCAACCTAGTTATTAGTGTTTATAGATTGAAAGTCGAGTAAAGTTTGACCGTTGATTAGTTTAAGTCAGCTTAGTCACTAGTGTTTCTATATAGAGAGAGTCAAGTAAAGTTTGACCGTTAATTAGTTAAAGTCAACTTAGTCACTAGTATTTATATATAGAAAGTCAAATAAGGTTTGACCGTTCATTAGACAAAGTCAAACATTTTTATTAGTATTTATTATATACTAAATCAAATAAAGTTTGACCATTAATTAGTTAAAGTCAACTTTGTTATTAGTGTTTATTTATTGAAAATCAAGTATAGTTTGACCGTTGATTAGTCAAAGTCTGTCTAGTTATTAGTGTTTATATATTGAAAGTAAAGTTTGACCGTTAACTTGTTAAAGTTGTATTTATGTATACTAAATCAATTAAGGGTTAAACATTAATTAGTTAATATAAACAAATTTTATTCTTATTTGTATATATTAGGCCAGTAAAGGTTGATCGTTGATTAATTTAACTTAACTTAGTTATTAGTTAAAGTGAACAAAAGAAGTGAACGATTTTAAAAGTTAAAAAAAATAGCTTAGAGCAGTTGTGCAGCTGCTCCCAGCTCATGAAATTCCTGGAAAGATTATTTGACGCTTTTGGCAATTTTTTTTGAATTCTTTGGCGGAAAATTGAACTTAAAAAAATTTCGATGGATTTTGAGAATTTTTGGCAGGAAGATAGAGTTTTAAATTTTTTGGCGATTTCTTTGGCGGGAAAATAAAAATTTTAATTTTTTAAAAAAATGGGTTTACACGGGTGCTATTTTCTTTTAAAACCAGTGCTATTTTTTAATTTTTAGCACCGGTTTAAACTGGTGCTATTTTCTTCCAAAATCGGTGCTATTTTTAAATTTTTAGCACCGGTTTTATTTTTCCAAAACTGGTGCTATTTAAATTTTTTTGTCTATTTTTTTGGCGGGAAAATTCATTTTGAAAATTTCTAGCACCGGATTTTAAAAAATCGGTGTTAAAGTTTAAAAAATCGGTGTTAAATTAAAACCGATTTGAAAAAATGGTGTTAAAATTTTAAAAAAACTAGTGCTAGAGGGGGATCTCTGTGGTAGTGCTAAGAAGTGCACAATTGGGGCAGGGCATGTAAATTTCTGGGATATAAAGTATCCTCAAAGGGGATCGAAGCTAACCTAAAAAGATACAAGTGATCATCAACTCCCCCCCCCTTTCTAAACCTCGAACAGTGAAGGAAGTCCAAGTCTTAATGGGATCACTTGCTGCACTGACCAGGTTTGTCTCTAAAGCAGCAAAAAGACACTTCCCCCTTTGTAAAATTCTCAAAAAGTTAAGAAAGTTTAGTTGTAGCGAAGAGTGCCAAACATCATATGGATCATTGAAAAGTAAACTTCAGGAACTCCCGACGCTTAAACTGCTAATTCAGGGAGAAACGTTATACTTGTATTTGACAGTTTCGGTTAATGTTGTAAGCTTAATATTAGTAAGACAAGAAGGCTAGAAACAGATACCAATCTTCTACACTAGCAGAATACTGCAGTAGGCAGAAATGGCATACCTCCCTATTGAAAGGTTAACTTTAGCGTTGATATATTCGGGTAAGAGGCTTAGAAAAATATTTACAGAGTTATGCAATTGTTATTTATACTGATAATCCGATCAAGAACATCTTAAGAAAACATGAGTTGTCTGGGAGAATGGCCAAATTGGCTCTGGAATTAGGGCAGTATGAGATTCACTTTAAACCATGAACATCGAACAAAGCGCAAGCGCTAGCAGACTTCATTGCTAAAATGGTAAGGGTGTGAGAGTAGTAGGCGAACGCACCACAATTTTAGGAGGAAGATGAAGGTAATGCTAAGTGGGAAGAAGTCGCATGGAAACTATTCGTAGACGGGGCATCGAGTAAGAATGGTTGCAAAGCGGGACTGCTGTTGAGCAACCCAAACAAGGGGGGAATACAGATATTCACTTCACTTTGAATTCTCACTCACCAATAATGAAGCTGAGTAAGAAGCATTAATATGCGGTCTAGATCTCATGATGAGTATGAAATTAAAAAACGTACAAGCATTCAGTGACTCACAGATAGTAGTGTAACAAGTCTGTGGTGATTATGAAGTATGGTAAGAATAATTGATGAAGTGCCTTACTAAGGTTCGATAGCTCATAGCTAGTCATGAATATTTCAACATCCAACACGTCCTAAGAAGCGAAACATGAAAGGAGGTGCTCTAAGAAAATTAGCAACAATGGGGTTTGAATCACTAGCTGAACACAAGGATGTTAAGGTTGAGGTCATTCCAATTAGAAGTACGACAAAGACAACGGTATCAGCGGTTCAAGAGCAAAACAAAAATTGGATGACACCTCTTATTCAATACTTCGACAAAAGATAGCTACCCAAAGACAAGGTTCAAGCAAGGAAGTTAGATATATGGCCCCACAATTATGCCTTCGAAGATGGGAATTTGTAAAAAAAAGAATATTTATCGCCATGGAAAAAGTGCATAGGACCGTGCAGACAGGTGAAAATTTAAGGGAAGTACATGAAGGATTGTGCGGCACGCACCAGGGATCTTGAACGATCGTAAAAAAAGATTATTCGAGCTGGGTATTATTGGCCAACCATGTTCAATGATTTGTACAACTTTACCTCAAATGAAAAACCTGTCAGATGAATGCCCCAATATCTCATAAGCCACAGTCGGTATTAGCAGGTGTATACGGACCTTGGCCTTTTGATAAATAGGGAATTGACCTCATTTGCCCTTTTCCAAAAGGCGCTAGTGGCTCGAAGTTTATTATCGTAACAGTCAATTATTTCACAAAGTGGGTAGAAGTAAAACCTCTAGGGTGAGTAACAGCGGAGGTAGCAAGGAAGTTTGTGTGGAAGAATATAGTTTATCGCTTTGGGGTACCGTAAACTATCATCACCGACAATGGCACTCAGTTTACAAGTTGAATATTTACAGGAAGGTGTTCCAAGCTTGAAATCACACAGATGTTCACTTTAGTAGCTCATCCTTGAGTGAACGGCCTAGTGATGTCACTAATAGAACAATTTTTCAGGGCATTCGGAGAAGACTGATGGGAAAGTAAACAGGCTGGGTTGACGAGATAACCAACACTTTATAGGCGTACAACACTACGGTTAGAGAACCAACTGGAGAGACACCGTACAGCTTAGTGTATGGACATGAAGCAGTAATACTGGTCAAAATTGCATAAGCAAGCCTTCAAATTGAGCAGTACAAGGAAGACGCCAACCCAGACAAAGTAAAGCTAAATCTTGATGGGCTTAAAGAAAAGAGAGACAGAGCGGCAATCAAAGAAGCTAAGTTCAATGAAAACATAGCTAAAGCTTATAAACACAAGGTGAAAGAAAGGGATTCCAGATCGGTGATCCTGTGCTAAGAAAGAATGAAGCTAGCTTGGTGCAAGAACATTGGAAATTTTGCCCAAAATGGGAAGAGTCGTACAAGATAACAAAGGCGCACAGATAAAACTGGTACGAGTTGGAAAGAATGGATGGTAGCAGCGTTCCAAACACTTGGCACATAGTTAACTTGAGGAAGTTTTATGTGTTAAAGAGTTGAGGCAATAGGATAAGCTAGCCCCTATGTACAGAAACCATGAAATTACCATGGTAGGTGTTCGTTTCAGCATTTTGTTACAAAGGCAATATTATCGCAGTTTCAATTTTCTAAAGTAAAATCATTCTTTCACAAAACTTCTTTTCGAATTTTCAAGTTTTAATCCCAGTTCCGAGCAGTTAGTACCATAAATACAACTAACTACATGGCTTCAAAGGAGACACGCGATTAAACAAGTCTTGAACTTGTGAATAAGGCAGATATGTCTACAAATGAAGTGAAAACGAGCTATAGATCTCGTAACTTTGCAAGAAAAATAAAATGCAAGCTATATATATTGTTATTAGGTAAATTTGCATACAAAAAATCGACAAAAGCAAGTTATAGATCTTGTGGATTTGCATATTACTGAATATAGCAAGCTATAGACCTTACTCTAAAGCAGATATGCCTACAATAAAGGCAACAAAAGCAAGCTATAGATCTTTCGAGTTCGTAATAAAAAGGTCTTTCATGTTCAAAGATAACAACAACAAAAATGTGAAACAATTTTTATTAAAACAAGACAAGTTACACATTATCCGAAAGTTTATACAGTCATATCAAACTGTGAAAAAGACATTGTTGGTCAAAGAACAAAAGTAGCGTACACTATCTAAGCCTAGAGCTTCACAATGGTCCAAACGAGGAAGAACCACTGTGACGGTGACTATGCTAAACATCGCGAGAGGAGCGCTCTGCCTTGCAAGGGATTTGTTCAGCTCTGCGAGAATGGTGCTCAGCCCTATGACGCTTTTCCTTAGCTTCACCCTTCTCACTGATTAAATGTTCATACCTCCATTTCATGTGCAGATAGGTGGGATGTCGGATCATACCCCTTCACTCCATAAGATCAAGATACATAGCATAGTATGCTTTAAAATCAGTTATCAGACCAAATTCCTCACGGTCAAACTGCATGCTCATAACGTTAGCAGTTTCTTCATATGGCTCCACTCTATCCTTTAAGTTCCGCAATTCCTCTGCCAAACAATGAATATGCAAGTGGAAAACATCAAATAACTTGATTCCTTGTCTACCAACTCCCACAGTCAAATCCCCACGACTTGCGAATCGGTGCGAAAACGATGGAAGAGGTTGTAGCTTAGCTTTGTAATCCATACAAGATTGGTACAGTTAATGTACAAATGATTCAAGGCAATTGCATTCAGTACGAAGTTCATCATTCTCACCATGCAGTTGCGTATTTATGGTGAACTATTTTTTGAACTTAGTTTGCCAACCAGCAGTAGAAATCGGTAAGTGATCACATTTGTTTGACTTTTTCATGAGCTTAACCAGCAAATCATCAATACGAGCACATTACTTGTCGACAAGCAATGTCTTTTGATGAGGTTCACAATTCTTTCTCACGTTATACTCTCTAGCCTCGACTTGTTGGCGAAGCATCTTTACCAGGTTCAGCTGTTACTAGTGAGACCATTCTGCTCATTCAAAATCCTACGTAAATCCCTCACAGCATCCTAAGTGTCCTTTACAATCACATTACGTTTCTTCTCAAGTTCGTTAATACCCGTGCTTATATATTTCAAACAAATACCTAAACATAAAGCCCACTATTCGACACACAGAGGAAGGTTAAGTGTTCATAAATACTTGCCAACATATTCAAGATCAACGAAACCATGAACAATATCTTTGCCTAGAGACTCCATATTGTACCCATCAGGGATAAGCTTTTTGCAAGAACAACTGGCAGGCGAGGAAGTAGACGATGTCAGAATAGGAACTTGCCACCCGATAGATAAAGGAAGTGATTCAAGATGCAAAAATAGATTGGAAGAAAGAACCTTCCCAGACTCTTTGACAAAGAATTGAGCAGTGCAAATCAAATTAATTGACTCACAAAGAGGATTATGCCCCATAAAATCAAAGCTTTTCAAAAAACCTACGATCAACTAGAATATTGAAGGTATGCATGCAAGATTTGGAAATGAGAAGTACGAATAAAAGGAAGTAAATGGATGTTCATAGCCAAAATACATTAACAGTACAAACATACACCAACATATTGTTTTAGGGTTACAATCTAAACCCATAGAAACCAAATATACTAAAAAATTAACCAACTTCAGTGTTCGGCAGAGGCTGAGCTGTGATCGCAGAAGCAGCTTGGCTTGGGGGCTCTCTGTGGACTTAATGGCTCGACTGCTGACCAGGGGTCTCAGTGTTCGTATTTGCCTCGATGACCACACCAGCATTAAGATTTTGGGTTGAGCTATCGGCACTAGATCTAACCGATAGATATTGTAGATGGTCCACCTCACACATTGAGGGAAGACCGGGAAGAATAGCGAGATGAGTCAGCAGATCAAAGGGATAACCCCCATCAGTAATATTGGCGGTGAATGCGTTGTTCAACTTTTCTCTCTTCTTTGTCAGAGTCTCAACACAGTTCTTCATTAAAGGAATACTCTTCAAAGTGCAACTGGGGTTCCATTCGCGCTGATCTTTCACAGCCTCACAATAGCCAATGGTGTGAGCATTCTGTAGACATCCTCGAAAAGTTTATAGAATGACTTGGTTTTCAACAGTTGATCTACAACAACCTGAGAGTACCTGGGGTTCACATGCCCATTTGTGTGCAGTTCATCCAACTAAGAACGAAGCTGAGTCATTTCCCTTGCGACATCCTTAGATTGATCATCAGCATCAGTGGCCCTTTTCTCAGCATCAATTGCCCTTTTCTCAGCAGTGGGTGCCTTGTACTTAGCGGCCTTCAGTGAAGTCTCCAACTTCACACATTTTGTTTCCTGGCTTTATATTTCTATTCTTGGGCCTCATCAATGGGGGGGATTAGAAGCCTCTCACTCGCAAGTAGAAGGCTTTCGCCAACCTTATAAAAAAAGTACAAACATATCAAAGTTAATAAACATATTACACACAAGAAGTCAACCTAAAGGATAAGAAAAAGTCAATAAAATTCAACTTCGATACTTACCATGGTCAGTGTGTCAGGTAGGGAGAGGTTTGAGAAGATGTTCGCCCTTTTTTATAGGGAGGAAGCGAATGACTCAAATGCCCTTCACCCGTACCCCTTTTGTGCTTAGGCTTTTGTGCATCGGTGGGCCGATGTCTACCTGCCCCCCCCCCAACTTTAGCCTTGCCCTTACCATCATGGCCAATTTTCTTAGCACCCCCTCCCCCCTGAGGGGTGGTACCAGTAGCAGTGTCATTTGGCTAAACAATGACTGCAGTCATCTCCTCATCGTCGTCTTCGAGGAATAGGCTAACAATATCACCTTTCGACAAGTCCATGTCTGAAACATAAGAGCCATTATAAGTTAAACAAACACAAGGAAGAAATAGATTGATTCAGAAAAATAACAAAGGTTGTAGAACGAGCACATAAAAGCACGACTAAATTATTTTTTTAGTCCCCTGCATATTCTTCAATACCTTATTTTGGTCCCCGGCTCCAAAACCGCGTTTAATAAGCTACTAACATTCTAAAAATGAATCTTTTGGTTCCCTGAGGCGGTTTTCAGGTAAATTCAACGGTAAAATTAGTCAAAATATGTAAAATGACCACTATGCCCTGGGTTTAAAAAAATAATAAAAAAAGAAAATTAGAAATGCTCGCCAGATTTTCTTCTATGCTAGATTGTAGTCAGAAATACTTGTGGTTTAATCGATGGAGCTAATTAAACCATATTTTCTTGGGGAATCCATTCCCTAATTAGGGCGGCAGGGTTGGGGTAGCAATGGCGCAATTATGAGCAGGGGGCTACGTAAAAACCGCCGATTAAACTATGCTCCACATAATTACATCAAATTTTCTTGAGGAGCGGGGCAAGTCAATAGAGCGGATTCCCCAATTTGGGAGCAGATCGATGCAATGAGCATATTCCCCAATTTGGGAGTGAAGAGATGCAGAAGATTGAGGAAGGCTCTCCATCACTGATTTGTTAAAAAAGGCTCTCTATTTCACTGTCGATTGAAGAGTAGCGGTGTCGGTAGTGGTTTGAATGGGTAAGGGATCGACGATAGTCGACGACGGGGGTGGTTTGAATAGGAAAGGGACCGGTAGTAGTCGGTGATGGTTTGAATGGGCAAGGGATCAGCGGTAGTTGGCAGCGATTGTGGTTTGAATGGTCGCGGTAGCATTTTAACAATTCCAGAGTAAGGTCTACGTTCACTGCATCGTACACTTGAAGAAATCCCATTATGATAGCAATACCCTTGGGGTGGAATTTGGAAAGTGCTATTTTGTACAGACACAAAATATCTATCACAGGTTGTGGAAGAGGGAAGTAAAGGCCAAAATTCAAATAGGATAGATAGCACAATGTATAGTCAGGAGGGGAAGTACGAACACACTCATTGTTCGCAAGAGCACGAAGCTTGAAAGGGACTTAAATATGGGAAGTACTTCCTTAACTCGTCCACATACAACCTATTAAGCATACTAGGTATGGAACAGGGTCCAGTGGCTTTGCTGGATTCCTCGCTGGAATAACCATTAGATAGGAGGGATTCAATATGATCACGGTAAGACATGATGATAAATAATAAGCCTAGATTACTTGAAAACAAAAATAGCTTATTCAGGGGACTAAATAGTACCTAATAGTCCATCGAAATTAAAACTCAGGGGGAGTTCACCGGAGTAGGTGACTAGAAGGTTACACAGCACAAACTGAGCAACTACTATTATAGATAGGCTACAAAGTTCAAAGCATATAGTAATAAGATGGAAGACGGAAACAAACCTTGCTCTTCAAAATTGTAAGGAAAGCTGATGCGCAGATAACCTAAAGTCGGCCGGAGAACTGGAAAAGACAAAGATTTTTGGCAGATAACAGCGGAGTAACTAAGGAAGAGAAAAAAATCTTGGTATTTATATGCAATGAAAGAGGAAAGCAAAACCTAGGAAGATAACAGTTTTGAAAGCATAATGATGAAAATCTGACAAAAGTAAATTACCTTTAACAGATTTCAAAGTGACGGCGACAGATGAAAAGAAAGCTCACTAAAGAGTAAAATGCATTTAAAATACCTATTTATGAGATGGATTTATAGCAGCCGTTAGAAAAATATGGAAACGATAGCGAAAAAATAGGATAAAATCTCAGATCTTTCTATCAATCACAACAAGAATTTGAAAATTCAAATTTTGAAAATGAAGGACTTAGCGGACAAAAGATTTATCAGCCATGAAGCTATTGCCACTTGGTGATTCCTAAAGTGACGAACGAACCTTTTATAATAGCTCGGTTTGTATTCAATCACTTTGACAGGATTTGCTCCATACTTTTTAGTCTTCATAGCTGGAGGGGGCTTATGGTTCATACCAAGCCCAAATGAGTAGAAGGCCCAGAACAATAGTAAAGTTATCTTGGCTGAGCGAAGAGCAAAAGAAGGTGGAAAACATCCTACGGACTGATAATGTCAGAAACCCTTATCAGTCGTGCCTCACAAACTGGGTTTATAGGACACACAATCACGCACAGGATGGTGATGTCGGACACACGATCATACACCCAATGCCAACTCAGGATAAAGCGGAGCCACAACCATCGTGTATTATAAAAGAAAGAAGAATAGATGAAAAAAAGCAACTGCAACTAGACTATAGCAAGTTAACTGGAAAGGTAGATTACTGACTTGAGCGTCAGCGTGTCTTCCTCGAAACCACTTTCAGGACTCCTTTTGTAGGTGCACTTTGGTGATTGCAATTAACTGGCCGGTCGAGGGAATACCAAAAAATTTGTGCTGACTGTGGGGATGAAATTTTCTTTTGAGTCGGTCATTCCCAACGGAGTTGATAATGGTGTTCACTAGAAGTGAAATGAGTCATAATCATCACACATAAGAGCAGCCAATGGGGGAAAATGGAAGTGCGCATCCCCACAAGAGTGAAGAATTCATACCAAACAATGATGACTTAGAGGAAGAAGAAGCAAAGCCTCCTAATATGAACAAGGAAAAAGAAAAAGAAAAGAGTTTGATCGCTTTTAGAAGTGAACTAGGAGAAAGTGTATAACCAGTTCCTAATGACTCTCAAGCCTACACCCTCATAGGTAAGTCATAAACCTACTCAAAACAATGACGACCTTAAATACAGGGAGGAATTGAGAGATATAGTTGCGGAAGATGATGCAGAAAGGAATATGAAAAGGCATTATGAAAAGACTAATGAGATATGAACCAAGATATTTATCAAAACGCTAAAAACTGTATTTACGCATCCCGTAATAGTTCGTACATACAATAATCAAAAGTATACCATCAGCACATTAAGGGCACATTACCTCAAACACACAACCCATAGAGTCAAAATAAGTAGAGTAGTACAATAATAGAAATGACAGATCATAGCATATAATATAGAACCAACAATACAATATTCAACAATCGCACGATACTAAGTATGATTTTAAAATTTTTACAATGAAGAAGCCAAAATAAGTTTCCATTAGGCATGTAATCATTGACCAAGAGCTTCTCATCCTAGCAAAATAGTAAGCCTTCAAGCTAACCAAATTGGGAAATGTAGATGATTTAACCTGTTAATATATGATTTAACAATGTAGATCGCTATGGAAATGACATAGACGTACTACACAAGAGCTTAGTATATTAACCAGAAATTAGTCCACACTCTCGTACTTTCTAAAAATCCTATGCACATAACAATGTAGAATAATCAAACAGCACAAAACAAATATCAGTAACCCCAGAGTAATTATTAAGACTTTTCCAACACACCGAATACACCCATATATATAATGACAAATTAACCATTAGGAAACTACAGCTAAAACAAGCTCGTGCATACCTAGTTCAAATAAGTAGTAAACCCAAAACCACAAGCAGGCATGAAACGAACTAGTGAAGTGATCTGGGACCAACAGACGCAGAGAAAGTGGAGTCAACCCACGAACCAAGAATAGTGGGGACCTTGATCAACTGTCAGCCATGAATGGTGTTTCTCGGTCCCACAATCAGACACACGATGGAAATTCTAGATAAAACATTGCAACGTTCGTAATATACTATATAAGGAAGAAGAAGAGTACAAATCTAGGTAAGTGCAATCTGACTAAAGAAGCTTGATTCTGAAAGGAAAGTGACTGACTTGAGCGTCAGAGCCGTTTACCTAGAACCACTTCTGGGATCTCTTTTGCAAGCACACCGTGGTGAATAACAATCAACTAGATGGATTGGGAATACTACAACATTTGGCGTTGTCTATGGGGATGGAAATTTTTTCCAGTCGTTCATTCCCAACAGGATTAATAATGGTGTTCACTAGAAGTGAAAGAAATCAAACCACCACATAAGAGCAAACAACTAGAATAAATAGGAACGTATATCCCAGCCAAAACTAGGATCACATCCTTGGTAAAGAGCATGAACATGTCAAGGATGACATACAAGATGAAGAAGAAACTGAATCTCCAAATATAAAGGAAAAGGAAAAAAGAGCGTTCACATCATTTTTGGAAGTGAACAAAGAGCAACTGTATAATCAGTTCCTAGCTACACTCAAACCAAAGTCGCCAAAAGTAAGTCAAAAATTTGTTCAAAACAACGGTGGCCTTAAATATGAGACGAATTGAGAGACATGGTTGCAGAAGACGATGAGGACAAGTCGCCACTCATAGCACATCTTTGCAACATTAAGATGCCAAAGGACTTCAAATTACCATTGCAAGTCAAAATCTATGATGGGACAACTGACCCGAAAGAATTCTTACATTCCTATCGAAATAGCCTGGGGTACCACAATGTTGATATTGAGTTGGTATGTAAGGTGTTCCCCATATTTTTGTTGGGAAAAACGATCACTTGGTATTAAGATTTACCAAGCGGAAGCATCACATCTTGGGCACAACTATCATATCTGTTTTGGGTCGTTTCTACCAGAAGCAGAAGTTCACCTAGACAATTGCATATCTGAACAATATAGCTCAACGAAGTGATGGAAGTTTGGCAGAATATCACAGCAAATTCATTACAAAAATTTTGCAGGTGCGAGACCTATCATTCCAATCTTCTTTAGGTACATTCACGGGGGGCATGCAATCGGGAGAGTTCTACAAGAAACTAACAAAGAACATGCTAGAGAACCGAGGAAGCCAATAACTGCAAAATAGAGAGAGAGAGAGAGAGAGAGGAAAGAAAAAATGTAATAGAGGACTCGCAAAGAAATTTTGCAAAGAAGGGGAAAGGAAACTTTGCTTTGAAAGGTAGAGAAGCCGGAACACAAAAAATCTTATCCCCGGAGACACCGCTAACAAAATTGTGAAGAGAGATCTGGAAAGGAAACAGAGATCTATTATGTGAACCAATGCCAGCGGAAGCACCCCCAGAGAAGAGATCAAGAGAATACTATTACGCCTTCCATAATATCACAGTCATGATATCGAGTATTGCCGAGATTTACAGAGGCAGATAGAAGAAAACCTGAGAAATGGTTATCTTGGACAATACAAGAAGAAAGATGGCAGTAACGGATACAATGAAGCAAGAAAAATAGGAAGCTTTATGGCCAAACCCAGGCCACTGTGAACACTCAGAACATAAATCAAATTATGAAAGTTGCGGTAGACTATGAAGAAGATGTGCCCAACGAAGCTCCAGAAAATATAGTCTTCTCTATACATGGATCAATAGAATCCTTATCAAATAATTCCTAGAAAGCTAAGGCCAAGTATTCACCTCCATGGGAGCCCCTGGATAAAAGATTGCGTATTGATGAAACTAATGCCTCACCACACAATGACCCCATGGTCATTTTTGCTAAAATTGGGAAAATGAATGTTCATAGATTGTTCTTAGATGATAGAAGCGCAGTAGAAATCCTTTTGGTGGATTACTTTGACAATCTTGGATTCAAGAGAACATACTTGTAAAAATCCACATCCCCGTTTGTAGGAATCACTGGAATAGCAAAAACACTGCTTTGCATCATTCAGTTAACCATGAAAATTGGGGAGAATGAGAGGAACTGCACTATAATCTGTGCTTTCATGGTCATGGATGCTCCAAGTTTGTTCAACGTATTATTGGTAGGGTGTGGATGAACAGACCAAAAGAAATACGGTCTTCATACCATTTAGTCACGAAATTACCAACCCCAACAGGGGGTCGAAACGGTGAGGGGAAACCAGCAAATTGCTAAATAATGTATGGTCATCACAATGAAAGAAGGAAGAACCGCGGAACAACCAAAGATGGTTAATTCTATCACCAACAGTGACTCACTGAATCAGGTAGATCATCCAGTAGAAAGTGGAGAAGAAACTGAAGATGTCATTTTGGATGACAATGATGCATCCAAGTATGTCAAGATACAGAAATATCTTCCAGATCAAAAGAAACAGATAGTGATACAAATTCTCAGAGGTCACAAGGACACGTTCACATAGAGTGTACAGAGCATGGGAGAAGTTGACCCATGTATAGCAACTCATTCTTTGCACATTGCTGATTCGATTAAGCCAGTCAAACATAAATAAATTGTTTTTTCCAGTGATAGAAAAAAGGCAATTGAAGAAGAATTAACTTCATTGTTGCAAGTTGGGATCATAAAGGAGGTGATATACACAACATGGCTAGAGAACCTAGTGATGGTGAAAAAGGAAGCCTTGAGGGTGGAGAATGTGTGTAGATTTCACCAATCTAAACAAAGCTTGCCCAAATAATTATTACCCCCTACCAAAGATCGATCAACTTGTGGAAGCAATCTCGGGGTACGAAGTCCTCGCATTCTTGGATGCCTATAAAGGGTATCATCAAATATTGATGAACCCCGTAGGTGCAGAAAAAACAGCTTTCATAAAATGTTTTGTGATATTCTGCTACGAGAAGATGTCGTTCAGATTGAAAAATGTAGGGGCAACATATCAGAGAGTGGTTAACAATGCATTCCGTAGTTAGATTGATATAAAGGTGTATATAGATGATATGGTCATCAAAAGTACGCAAACATGTGACTTCGTAGATGACTTAAAAGAAACCCTAGATACATTGAGTGCAATTGGAATGAATCTAAATCCAAAGAAATGTACAATCGGGGTTGGGGCAGGTAAATTTATGGAATACATGGTATCCTCCAAGGGGATCGAGGCCAATCCAGAAATATACAAGCAATCATTAAACTTCCCCGACGACGAACAGTAAAGGAAGTCAAACTGGACGCACTCAATAGGTTTGTCTCGAAAGTAGCAGAAAGACACTTCCCACTTTTCAAAATCCTAAAAAAGGCCAGGACGTTTAGATTGAATGAAGAATTCCAATTAGTATACGAGTCACTGAAGGATCAACTTTAGACACTCCCAACATTGAAAGCACCGGTTCAGGGAGAAACACTATACTTATATTTGGCAATTTCAACAAACATAGTAAGCTCAGACCTGGTAAGGTAAGAAGGCCTGAAATGGATACTAGTGTTATACAACAACAGAATGTTATAACAGGCCGAGATGGCGTATCTCCCAATTGAAAAGTTGACCCTATCATTGATATATTCGGCAAAAAGACTGCGAACCTATTTCACAGTCATACAATTATTGTTTATACTGGTTACCCAATCAAGAACATCTCAAACAAGCGCGAGTCATCGGGGAGAATGACTAAGTGGGCTCTTGAATTGGGACAGTTCAATTCAATTTCAACCACGAACTTCAATCAATGCATAAGGTTTATCAGATTTCATCGCCAAAATGACAAGCCTAGGGCTGCAGCAGGAAAAAATTACAACGGTTTTTTGATAAAGATAAAGGAAAGGCCAAATGGGAAGACACCGCAATGAAGTTGCTTGTAGACGGGACATCTAGCAAGGAAGGATACAAAGTAGGATTGCTGTTGATTAACCTGAACAGAGGGGAATACGAATATTCACTTCGCTTTGATTTTTCACTCACCAATAACAAAGCTGAGTATGAGACGTTAACATGTGGCCTAGATCTCACAGATAACATAAAGGTGAAGAGTGTTCGAGCATTCAGCGATTCACAAATAGTGGTCCAACAAGTACATGGAGATGCTAAGTGCGGGAAGAGCCATTGATTAAATACTTAACCATGGTTCGTCAAGTAATCGCTAACCTTGAGTACTTCAACATCCAACACGTCCCAATAAGGGAAAATATAAAGGAAAAATCCTTAAGCAAGCTAGAAACAATAGGTTTTGAGTCACAAGCTGAACACAAAGTTGTGAAGTGGAAGTCATTCCAGTTAGAAGCACAGCAAGGACAACTGTGTCAGCTGTTCAAGAACAACAAGTAAACTAGATGACACCATTTTTTGAATACTTTGACAAGGGAAGCTACCGATGGATAAGATACAAACCAGGAAGCTAGAAATGCTAGCCCACAATTATGTTTACGAAGACGGAACCTTGTACAAGTAAGGTTATCTATCTTCATGGATAAAGTGTGTTGGGTCATCGCAAACAAGCAAAATCTTGAAAGAAGTACACGAAATATTGTGCGATTTTCATTAGGGGTCTCAAACAATTGCAAAGAAGGTCATTAGAGCTGGATACTACTGGCCAACCATGTTCAATGATGCATACAACTTCATCCTCAAATGCAGAACCTGCAAGATGAATGTCCCAATATCAAACAAGCCGCAGTTGTCATTAACATGAGTACACAGAGCATGACCTTTTGATAAATGGGGAATTGACCTCGTTGTACCTTTTCCAGCAGTTCCAAGTTTCTAATTGTAGCGGTCGACTACTTCACAAAGTGGGTAGAAACGAAGCCCCTTGGACGAGTGATAGCAGAAGCATCAAGGAAATTTGGGTGGCAGAACATAGTTTATCATTTGGAGTACCACAAACCATTTTCACCAACAATGGCACGGAGTTTACAATTGGGGTTTTTATAGAATGGTGTATGAAACTGGGAATCACTCTTAAATTCCCTTATGTAGCTCACTCTCAAGCAAACGATCAAGTAGAAGTAACAAACAGAATGATCGTTCAAGGTATCCAGAAAATATTGGAAGGAAAGTGAGCAGACTGGGTTGATAAGATACCTAATACTTTGTGGTCATACAAGACAAGAGTGAGAGAACCAACAGGAGAAACGCCATATAGTCAGGTATACGAGCATGAAGCAGTAATTCCAATTGGGATCGGACAATCAAGCCTTCGTGTAGAGAAATATAAGGAAGACGTTAACCCAGAGAAGGTGAGGTTGAACTTAGATGAACTCGAAGAAAAAAGAGAGAACGCGGCAATCAAGGAAACTAAGTACGAGGAAAAGATGGCCAGAGCTTACAACCAAAAAGTTAAGGAAGCATAATTCCAAATTGGCGATCTGGTGGTAAGGAAAAATGAAGCTAGCCTAGCTGAAGAAAAAGAAAAGTTATGCCCGAAGTGGGAAGGGTCGTACAAGATAACGAAGGCACAGTGATCCAACTGCTACGAACTAGAGAGAATTGATGGTAGCAGTGTCCCTAAAACTTGGCACATAGTTAACTTAAGAAAGTTTTATGTGTAGAATTAGCGAAGTGGTAGGAAAATCTAGCTTCCATGTATAGAAACATTGATATGATCATTGGTTGTGTTCATCCCCTTATTTTATGTTGAAGGCTATATTATCACAGTATAAATATTTTGGAGAACAATCTTTCCTTTTCAAAGATCTATACTTTGCATTCGCTTCACTAAGTTACACATTCTCATCAGGCCAACACATGGAGTTAGTGGCATAAGTATTAATTATGAATGCCACTCAACTAACCTTTTAAGAAAACATACAAGAAAGCAAGTCATGAACTCATCTATAGGGCAGATTTTCCCGCTATAGGGAAGATTTTTCCACAACAGAGCAAGAGCAAGCAATAGATCTCGCAAGTTTGCACTCTCAATAAAACACAATGTATAGATCTTGTTATTAAGAAAACCTGCCTCAAATACAGCGAAAAAAATGAAGCAATAGATCTTACGGCTTTACACAATACATATTCTCAGTAAAGCAGGCAATACATCTTGCTACACGTAATATATGCCTACAAAATATCGACTAAAACAAGCTATAAATCTTGTAGCTTTGCAATAAACAGATTTTAAATATTCAAAACCACAACAATAGAAACATAAGAAACATATCTTATTAGTAAAAGAGAGTTATGAAGTCAAAGAACATCGAAAAGTATGAAGACAGAAAAAGAACAACACATCATCCCAAAGAAGCAACAAAAACAACACCAACATTCAAGAAAAGAAAATAACTGCATACTATTTATGCCTAGATGCTCGTGATGATTCAGAAGAAGATGGACCACCACAGTGATGACTGTGCTCAGCCTCACGAGGAAGATGCTCAGCCCTACGTTATTTTTCCTCATCCTCACAATCTTCACTAATTATATGGTTATATTGCCATTTCATGTGTAAATAAGCAGAATGGCATTTCAGACCCCTTTCACTCCATATGACCAAGATACCTAGCATAATACTCCTTGAAGTCGGTTATAGGACCGAACTCCTCGCGATCCAGTTGCATATTCATAACATTAACAGTTTCCCCATACTACTCTATTTCAGCCTTTAAACTATGTACTTCATCTTCTAGGCTGCGAATATGTGATTAGACAGCTTCAGACAAGTTAATGCTCTACCCACCAACTCCCACAGTCATATCCCCATGACTAGTAGGTTTGTGAGATGATGATGAGTGAGCTTGAAGCCTATCTTTGTACTCAACACAACTTTGCTCCAATTGGTGAACAGAAAAATCAAGACGATTTCATTCAGCACAAAGTTTCTCATTTTCACTTCACATTTGTGTGTTTATAGCAAACTACTTATCAGACTTACTTTGCCAACCAATAGTTGAAGATGAAAAGTGACCACACTCATCCTACTTTTTCTTTAACTTATCTAGCAAATCATCAATATGGGCACATTTTTTTATCAATGATCGACATCTTCTGATGGGCCTCGTGAGTCTTTCTCACACCATAATCCCTAGCCTCTGCTTGTTGAGCGAGCATTTTCACTATGTTCATTCTACTCGCTTAAAATCCTATGCAAATCACGCAAATCATCATGGGTGTCCTTTACAGTTGTATTCCATTTCTTTTCAAGATCATTAATACCCAGAAGCATTTACTTCAAACGAATTCCTAAACATAACACCCGCTCTTGGACATGGACATGGAGGTTAAGCGACCGTATATACTTGCCAGTAGATTTAAGACCAATTAAACTGCGAACGATGTCCTTTCCAAGAGATTCAACATTATACCCATCAGGAATGAACTTACTACAAGGACAACTTGTAGACGAAGAGGGAGATGAATATGGAATAGGAAGTTTCCCCCAATAAATAAGGGAAGCGATTCCATGCGCAAAAAGCGATCATAAGAAACAACCTCGTCACACTCTTTGGTGAAAGATTGAGTGGAACGAAGCAAGCTAATAGGTTCATAAAAAGGATCACTACATCCCATAAAGTCAAGTCTTTTCAAGGTTTTATGATCAACCAAAATATTCAAGCCCTGCACATTAGTAAGGGCAATAAGAAAACATAAAACAGGAAGAATAAATCAACATTCATAATGGAAGTTACATAAATAATACAGAAATACATCAAAATATTTTCCTAAGTTTACAATTAAAAATCCAAAAAGCCTAAAACACTAGAAATAAACTAGCTTCGGAGCTAGGTGGAGGCTGAACAATGATAGCAGCATCTTTCTAGCTTGGTTGCTGAGTGGGATTCTCCTCACTTGGCTGCTGAGTGAGGGCTTCAATGCTTGCATTAACTTCACTGGACACACCAGGATTAGGAGTTGGTGTATCAGTGCTAGGTTTAAACAGAACATTTTCCAGGTAATCCACCTCACACTCATTTAGCCCAGCCGCAGAGGGAAGACTGGGAAGGCTAGAAAGATGCAAGAGCAAAGCATATGGATGTCCCCCATCAGCAATCTTTTTGATAAAAGCTTCGTTTAGCTTTTCCTTCTTCTTCTCCAAGGTCTTAACACACTTCTTCATAGAAGGCAAACTCTTCAGCGTGTAAGTGAGGCTCAACTCACGTTGATTCTTTACAGTCTCGCAGTAACCAACGGTACGAGCATCGCTAGAAACATCCTCAAAAAATTCATAGAACGACTTGGTCTTGCAGAGTCAATCTACTAGAATGAGGGTATTGAGGAGAAGCAAGTCAATTTTTATGCATCTTTTTTAACTCAACACAAAGTCAAGTCGCCTCCACATTTGCGATCCAGACACGGTCCTCAGCAGTGTTCGCCCTTTCCTCAATAGTGTCCGCCCTCTCCCCCACGACTTTAAGTGAACTTTCTAGAGTTTCACATTTAGCTTCATGTGCCTCATACTTCTCCGATAGTGACTCATCAATAGGAGAATACTTGGAAAGCCGCTCACTCACGATTTGAAGGCTTTTGCCGACCTTATAAAACAAAAACACAAGGGATAAAGTTAGTCAGCATTATACAAACAAAAGATCAAGATATAAAGAACGTCACTAAAGTGCAGCCATGGACTTACCACAGCCAATGTATCAGGTAAAGAGAGGTTGGAAAGGATATCAGATATCATCCCCTCCGCCAAAGGATTCTTAGTTCGTGCCAGAGTTTGCTAACTAGATTGGTTAACACGCCCATTTTTCAAGGGAGGGATTGAATGTCCTGAAGATCCACCGCCTCTATCCCTCTTCTGCTCCTTCTCCTTCTATAAACAATGGGGCAATAACCACTTGTCTCCCTTCTCTTAGTAAACTTACCCTTATAACTAGGGCTCATCTTATTAACACTTTTTTGGAGGGAGTTACTCCCAGCAGCATTATTAGGCTGAACAATAGCCTGAGCCACCTCTTCATCATTGCCATCAAAGAGCGATTTGTCAATATCACCTTTAGCTAGGTCCATATCTGAAACAAAATGAACATCATAGATCAAACAAACACACAAAAAAATATAATAACAGTTCATCAAAATAAAAGAGATTACAGATCAAACACATCAAAACAAGAACAAACAGAGCACCTTTAGCATCAGAGTCAGCATAGCGGTGATGTTTTGTATGAGTACAAAGTGTGCTCACAATCTCCATCTCTTTGGTAAAATGGACATTCAAACTAGGAAGCTTAAACTTAGAAACCTTGCAGTTCCAAGAGGGCACAAAAATATTGGGGTTTTGTTTTAATTTTATAAAAAAATATTTTGTATGACAGAGACCAACATTACTAGGGAAACCGCTCAAAAGCTCAACCCCAGCAATCATGGGATAAAAGGTAAATTCATCTACTGTGTTTTTCACTTTTCAAAGATGATAGAAGTTGCCAAAACTATGCAAGAGTGAAAGGAACGTTCACTTTCTCACACATCTGAAGAAACCCCATTATGATAGCAATGCCCTTAGGGTGAAACTGGGACAAGACCACTTTATACCAACAGAGAATATCAACCACATGTTGAGGGAGAGGGAAATAAAGGCCAAAGTTCATATAGGCTAAATAGCATGATACATAGCCAGGTAGTAGAGTGCAAACACATCCACAATTCGCATGAGCATGAAATTAAAAAAAGATAAAAAAAAATGGGAAGTAGCTCTTTAGTTCATCTAACTATGGTCTACACAGCATATTGCGTATGATAGAGGATCCGGTGACATGACCGGAATCCCCACCGGAATGAGGATCTTCTACAGGGGACGACGTTGTTAGAGAAAGACATGTGGATGGATGAGGAGCCTAGATTTTGAAATAACAACCTTAATTAGGGGAAAGAAGAGCAGATAAATGTTCATTTGAACAAAGCTTAGGAGAAGGTACGCCGGAGAAGATAACCGAGATAATATATGAATAAAGCACAACCAATAAATTGCCAGAAAGTCAAAGAAAATATATATGGCATCGAATTCAGATCATACAATAAACAGATTGAAAATTGAAAACAAACCTTACTCTTCAAAAAGACAAGGAAATGTGATGCGCAGAAAACCTAAACTTGGCCGAAGAGGATGAAGATTTTGGCAAAGGGAGGTGATAAGACTAAAACAAAGAGATTGCTTCAATATTGAAATAGAAAGGAAGGAAACAGCAAAATCGAGGAGGGCAGACTGATCAAAAGCACAATGATGAAGTTTTAACACAAAAGTGAGCAACCTTTTACATATATCGAAGGTGAATAGACAGCGCATTGAATGAAGCCACTCGTTTGAAATTCCCTATTTAAGAGATAGAGTAATAACAAACGTCAGGAAAATCTGGAAACGATCAAATTGCGACTCTTTCGAACATAATCTTCACTACCATCCTTATCAATAAAGATAAGAAATTCAAAATGAAAAATTTGAAAGCTGAAGAGTTGGCATAGAAGGAATTTTATTAGCCACAAAGCTATTAACACTTTGCAATTTCTACGAAAGTAAAATCAAATGCCGACCAAGCTGTTGATATACAACTTCAGTTCGCATTCAATCACATCGATGAAATGGTTTCATGCCACTTAGTCTTCATGGCTGGGGGGCTTATGGTGCATACCTAGCCCAAATAGTTAGTAAGGCTGAAAACCACAAACGGGCCTGAAGTAAACTAGTGAAGCGATCTGGGCCAAATGGACGCAGAGCAAGTGGATTCAACCCACGAACTGAGAATAGTGAGGACCTGATCACCTGTCAACCATGAACCGTAGGTTTTGGTCCCACGATCAGACAAATGATGGAAATTCCGGATAAAATGGAGCCACATTCGTAATATACTATAAAAGGAAGAAGGAGGGTACGAATCCAGGTAAGCGCAATCTGACTAAAGAAGCTTTATTCTGAAAGGAAAGTGACTGACTTGAGCGTCGAAGTCATTTTCCCGTAACCACTTTCGGGATCTCTTTTGCATGCACGCTGTGGTGAATAAAGAACCGGCCGGATTGGGAATACCACAACAAAAGCAAGCACATAATATAAAATTACGTAGGCTTAAAACTTTATCTTCACTAATCATGTAGGAAAAGCTAAAACATATAAAATTACGCTAGATAAGCCGCATATATGTAAGCCATATCTTAGAACCAAACCATGTTAAACCATCCCCATCCATCACAATCGAATCATCAAGCGTCATAAAACCTAGGAACTAATCAAACTCTTACCTCTAAAACAATGACAATAGTTTCTAGCTTATAATAGAACTCAAGAAGCATCTCTCAAGTTTCATAATCAATAGCCAAAGAACACAAAACATTGCACAAGCTTGTCACTCCAAAAGTCTATACCTCAAGAACAAACACTAACCACTTAATATTTAGGTGCATTGGCATGATATTTTAATTTTTATAATACAGAGAGCACCGAGAGGAATAACGGTGACAGACGGAGCGCTGAGATTGGGAGGAAACAAAGATGTTGCAAGGAAATAGAGAGCGTCAAGAGCGAAAATGGTGAGGAGACGCAGGGTAAGGAGAAGGTCTGTAGCAAAACGATATCGTTTTAGGAATTTAGGAAAGTCAAAATGATAGAATCATCCATGGTTGAAGAATCATCCATGGTTGAAGAACCATCCAAATCAAACAATTTCTATTATATTGTGCTTGGGATTAAGTATGTTTTTAAAAACAATCAATATAACAATTTTAAAACTAAAATTTCGATGGAAATTAGATACTAGTTTTCTTTTCGTATTCTTTTTATATATTCACCCGGTTTTAAATAAAAGGTAACAACATCAAAAAATTCAAAATATTATAAAGTATAAACAAAAGAGATTAATTCTAATTTTCTAAACAAATAATTATTGACAAAATTATACAAAAGAAATATATAAATGAGCATCCCACATGAGCTTGAGATTGTAGTAGGTTTATTTAAAAAAATATTGTTCAAAATGAAAGGCACTTTTTAGTTGGAATTGAAGAATGAGGGAAATATGAGAATTAAATTTTTAATAGAAAAATGAATATTATGTTATTGTTTGGTGCATTCAATTGGAATTGCATTAATGTCTCATTCCCTATACTATTTTTTATTTTTCTACAAATTAATATATGGAACCAAATATTCTCTCTCATCAAAATTGCTATTTTAGGGAATGAGATACAGAAGCTGTTGGAGTTGCAAAACCATGAAAAATCTCTATAATCAATAAAAATCCTATAATAGGAAAGTTGTTGGACTTGCTCTTAAATTAGCACTTTTTGGACACTTATTTTTAATTTTAAATTATAATTAATTTTGTAAAGTCAAGGGGTTTTCATTGGTTTAATTGGTAATTAGTGAATAAATTTAGAAATGAAAAATATTCCATGTTGGAACATGCCGGATAGCAGCCACATTAGTGCCTATAAGGTTTTACAGGAGAAAACAGAATATTGTGATATTTTTTTATTTATGGAAATCTAAATATTCTACAATATATTAGGCAGCGGTACAAGCATATTAGGTTAATGAAAAATCCCTACAAATATGGCATTGAATTTATGGAATATATGGGATTTGGATATACTTCAGAAGCATATAAGAAATGGAAATATTATGAAGATAATCATGGAGAGTTCCAATCTGCTCATGGATTTAAACGGGGATATCACGTCTGCATTAGACTTACGAACTTAATTGCAAAAATCCGCACACGGATTTTCTATCTTTCCAAGAGTTTTGCAAAGAGCCAACATATACATGTTCCAATCTACGTGACCTACCGTTCAAAGTTCAGAATCATATGCCTTATTTACTCGTGAGGAGGAGATCTAACGTAGATGATTTTCGAGGTCAGAGGGAATCAGATCAAGGCGGATCGGTATATCGGGGAGCTAGCAGAATTCACACGTTTATTTAGTAAAGATAAGTGTTTTGTATGGTGTATTCTGTAGTGTATCTTTCTAATTAGTGGATTCATTTTGAACTAGGTCGGGCCCCGCAGATGTAGGTGATTTCACCAAATTGCATAACCAAGTCTTGTGTCTTCATGCTTTATTTTATTGCATACTTGATTAGATAGGTTATGTTGAACATAGCAGTAATAATTAAGAAAATTTGAAAAAATCAAATTATATTTGGTATCAGAGCAGGGTCACATATTTTTCTCCTTGGTTGTGTCAAGGAAAGTGTGATCCAGTTTTACCATGGCGACCAAAGAAGGAGCTTCGGTGTCTCGGCCACCTCTACTGGATGGCAACAACTACAACTATTAGAAGGCACACATGAGAGTCTACATCAACTCACTGGATGAATTTACTTTGTACTATGTTGAAAATGAGTGGAATCACCCTATTGAAGATGCATAAACAAGCTCTAAGGAAAAAGATGGAGAGTCAAGTCAGGGGGACCAAAAACTCGAAGACAAATCTACGTGGTCTCCTGATGAACTCAAGGCCTCACTGGCAAACTCAAAAGAATTAAATGCTATCTGCACAGCAGTTGATGAAAATTAGTTCAAACTCATTTCTACATGCAATTAGGCCAAGAAACCATGGGATATTATGCAAACTGTTCATGAAGGAACTAGGCGAGTTTGAGAATCTAAATTACAGTATTGGCTACAAAGTTCAAGGAACTCAAGATAAAGGAAGATGACACTATTCCTGAATTCAATGGGAAACTCAAAGACATCTCCATTATGGCGTATTACCTTGGAAAAGTTTCTAAAGAGGCAAAACTGGTGAAAAAGACCTTGAGATCATTTCCTAAAAAGTTTGCAATGAAGGTTGCAACAATAGAAGAAGCAAGAGATGTAGCCACCATGAGTCTTAATGAATTAATGGGATTATTATAGACTTATGAGATGACATTCCAGCAAACAACAAAAAGGGTCCAAAAGGATTTGACGTTCTGAACATCATCATCAAAGGACAATCACGAATCTGGCAGTGATGATGAATTTGAAAAACGTGCACTTATCAAAACAAATTCTCAAGAATGCTGGAGAAAGTAGTAAACAAGAAGTCGCATGAAAGGTTTGGTGGAAATAGACCAAGGCCACAAGAATTTGGAAATAACTATGGGACACAGTTTGAACAAGGAAATCAGCAGTTTCCCAGAAATCAAGGGGGTGAATCAAAACAGTCTGGACAAATTCAATGTAGAAAATGTCAAGGATATGGTCATAATCAGGCTGAATGTGAAAATACCTGGAATAAAAAGGGAAAATCATATGCCACCTCATAGAGTGAAGATGAAGAAGCCGAGAAAGAAGAAGAGAAACTTAAGAGCAACAATGTGGCGTTTGGAGCAAAAATTCATGGTGTATCAGATGATGCATGTTCCAACATATCAAATAAAATCAAAATTTTATGTTCCAACATAGATTAGGATGCGATTTCTAGTGATGATGATGTACTTGTTGTGAGTGATGAAGAAATCAAAAGTACGTACAAAAATATGTATGCTATGTGGCTCTAAGTTGTTAATACAAACAAAGTACTGAAGGAAGAGAAAAATTATCTGGCCGAGAAAGAAAAGAAGTTGCGTATGGAAGTTTTTGAATTCAAAAAAGAGAATGTGAAGCTAATTTTAGCAACCAAGAGAGTTGATACATCTAAAGCAGCTATTTTCAAGCTAAACTTTGGAAAAGAAAAACTTGATGATATTTAGTTATGGGAAAGAGCTTTGGAGATCGACACAGAATTAGGTATGACAACCCACCTAAGAACACAGTCACGCTCAAGTCGAAGATTCGAGAGGTAAAGGAAAAGTTTGGCAAACCTCATTAAAGGAAAAATCTCATATGTAGCTACTGCTCATATCAAGGGCACAAAAGGGAACAATGCCAGAAATTGCTGAGAGACATCATGACAGAACGATAACTCTTGGTATATTCCAAAATAGAAGAGGTCCAAAAATTAAAGATGTTCAGAAAGGTATGGGTTGTCAAAAGCTTCGGTACTTGCCGTGTTGCACATACTTATCTTATAGCACATTCCAGAGATTTGTGGTACTTTGATAGTGGATGTTCTCACAACATGACTGACACTCAGGAATTTCTCATAAACATCACACCATATGATGGTGGTTTTGTTACCTTTGGTGATGGAAAGAAGAGTAGAGTAGTTGTAAAGGAGAACTACAAATTGAAGGATTCCCAATATTCACCAGTGTTTTTTTGTTTAAGACTTAAAGGCAAATCTTCTAAGCATAAGCCAACTGTGTGACGACAATATGACCTTGGAATTTCAGAAAGACAAATGTATAGTGAAACACGATGAATCCAAAGTCCTTTCAGGCATTCGATCATTAGATAATTGCTATTTGCTGGAATAGGAAGTGAAGTGTATGAGCTCTAAACAAGATGAAGGATCTCCGTGGCACAGAAAGATTGGTTACATCAATTACAAAACCTTGGTGAAAATCACAAATGCAAAGGAAGTACGAGGTATGCCTACATTAACAAGCAAGTGTGGAATTGTCTGTGGACCATGTCAACAAGGTAAACAAATTTTATCTCCCAACTCTTCAGTTCAGTATATAACTACCTCAAGAAATCTGGAATTACTGCATATGGATCTGATAGGTCCAGTCACTACACCTAGTATAGGTGGAAAGAAATATATCTTTGTATGTGTTGATGATTTCTCCAGATTTATATGGGTAGCCTTTCTAAAATAAAAATTGGATACTGTGGAAGTGTTTAGAAGTCTTGTGATAAAATTACAGACTAAAAAGGGGAGTCCATTTGGGAAGATTATTAGAATTTGCAGTGATCATGGAAGGGAATTTGAAAACTCTCAATTCAGCGACTTCTGTGATGAGCTTGGAATTCAACATGAGTTCCCTCAGCAGAATGGCATTTTGAAATGGAAAAATAGGACACTTCAGGAGATGGCTCGAGTCATGTTAGTCGAGAAAAAAATTCACAAAAAATGGTGGGCAGAAACCATTAATACAGCTTGGTATACAATCAATCGAGTGTATCTACGTTCATTCTCAAGTAAAACATCCTACGAGATTTGGAAAGGCGGGAAGTTAAATGTCTCATACTTTCATGTGTTTGGAAGAAAGTGCTACATTCTCAAAGATAGAGAACAACTGGTAAAATTCGACAATCGTAGTGGTATTGGAATTTTTCCTTGTTATTCTGTGGACATTCGGACTTATTGTGTTTACAATCTTTAGACAAATACACTCATGGAATCCATAAATTTTATTGTGGATGATTCTGATAAAGGAGAAGGTTAGAGTGATGGAGAAGATGAACTTGATAAAGACCATGTTCCAACATAGCACAGTCAACCTGATGAGCCAGACCCTTCACACGTTGGAACATCTGTGCAGATTAATTATCCTACTGAGCCTGAGGATACTGAATGTGTTGGAACATCACCCCACATTGCCTCATCGCATGTTCCAACACAAAAGCAACCATAACCAATGACAAGAAGTACTCACTTAATCCCTTGGGTTGATTACAGGAAATTAATTGGATTACAATGTTTCATCTCTCTCATTGAACACAAGAAATGCAAGGAGGCCTTACTTGATGAATACTGGATTGCGGCAATGCAAGAAGTTTGCACAAAATGATGTATGGTATCTCACTCTTCGTTATAAAGGTGTGAATGACGTTGGGGCAAAGTGAATTTTCAAGAATAAATCAGATACTGATGGACAAATCACTCGAACCAAGACCAGATTGGTTGCTCAAGGATATACTCAAGTTGAAGGAGTTAACTTTTATGAGACATTCGCACCAGTTACCAGGTTAGAGTCAATTCAAATTTTACTTGTTATTGCCTGCAATATGAACTTTACAATTTACCAGATGGATGTTAAAAACGTGTTTCTTAATGGTGTGGTCAATGAAGAAGTATATGTTGAACAACCTAAAGGATTTGAAAATCCTCATTACCCTCATCATGTGTATCACCTCAAGAAGGATTTATATGGCTTAAAGAAAGCACCAAGGGTATGGTATGAACAACTAGCTAACTTTCTTCTTAAGAAAGGTTATCGCCAAGGGGGAGTAGATCACACTTTATGTGTGCTTGAAAAGGTATAAAAAATTCTGATTGCTCAAATTTATGTTGATGATATAGTATTTGGCTCTACTTCACCATCTATGGTACATGATTTCAGCACTATAATGCAAGCTGAATTTGAGATGAGCATGGTTGGAGAACTCACGTACTTTCTAGGGCTGCAAGTCAAGCAAGGAAAAAATGGCATGTATATAAATTAGAGTAAGTATGCCCTGAATTTAGTGAAGATATTTGAACTAAGCAATTCCCGTACAGTTCAAAAACCTATGGGGGCTTCTGATAAACTGGTGAAGGATGAGAAAGGAGTCAGAGTTGATCAGAAGTTATACAGGGGAATGATTGAGAGTCTATTGTATTTGGCAGCAACTAGACCAGATATATGTTTTAGTGTAGGAATATGTGCAAGATTTCAGGCTAACCCATAGGAATCTCATTTAACTGAAGTCAAAAGAATTATTCTTTATGTAAGTGGGACTTCTAAGTATGGTGTCTGGTATTCTAAGAATCAAGACTCATATCTGATTGGATACATTGATTCTGATTAGGCTGATAATGCTAATGATCTAAAAGCACTACAGGTGGGTGTTTCTTTATTGGCCCGAATCTAGTTTCTTGGTACAGTAAGAAACAAAATCTGATCTCTCTATCTACTGCGAAAGTTGAATATCTTTCTACTGGAAGTTGTTATGCACATCTATTATGGATGAAGCAAATGTTGAACGACTATGGAATTCATCAAGGGCCTTTGAAGATTTTATGTGTTGACACAAGTGCTATTGATATTTCAAAAAATCCAGTCAAGCACTCTCGAACCAAGCATATTGACATTGGGCATAATTTTATTTATGATCTTGTTGAAAAAAAGGAAGTGGTAGTGGTCCAACATCTGAGCAATTTGCAGATATCTTCACAAAACCGTTGGATACTGCCACATTTGAGCTACTCGGACAACACTTAGGTGTTTGTCAAATTTGAGGTATTTTTTATTTAGCTGTAAATATTTTTTTCCACATTATTTTTGTTCAGAAATTCTGAAAAACAAAAATAAATAGAAAGAAGAAAAACTACAAAAATAGAAGTTATGGTATGTTGAAAGTTCAAGGAGGTGTAAATTGAGTTGACAAGAGAGAAAAGTGAAATCATTACTCTCCTTGGAAAGGGAAAAGGGCTTTCATGGTAAAAGAGAAAAATAGTGAAGAGTTTGTTTTGGTTCAAAACTGTCTCCATCTCTCCATATCCCTCTGTTTTTGGCATACACTCCCACGTTCTTTGGTGTTTTCGGATTTCTTGTTGCCAATTTTTTTTGATCGTGTATCTTGAATAATCTGAGCTAAGATCCTTCTTTTCACAATGAAACCTTTGCCGAAAAAACGTCTTCAAGCCCAAAAGTCTCCATGGCCAAGAAGGATACTCAAGAAAATTCTCACCCTCCAGAGAATGTTAATGGTGGGAAGAAACCGAGGTGTCAATAGAGGGGAACTCAACCGGCGACAGCGGCCAGAATGAAGAACTCAAGGGAAAGGGTAAATCTTCCTATCAAAAGGTAACTGGTCTGGATCCCCCTACTCTGAAGTTGCATGTCATGGAGTTTATATATGTTGATGATTTCTTTGAGTGGGTTGAAGCTAATAGGATCACGATAGATTTGTCTAAGTTTAATAATTTAGAAAGGGAATTCCTCAATGTGAATGTTAAGGAACTATTTTTTGGATATATTGGTGAGTTTGAGGACATTGAAAACCTTAATACTAGGCCGTTAAGAGGAAAAAATGGTGTGTATAATGGGAAGGATAGGTTTCATGTGTATTCATCTATTCCTAGCCCTAGTAATGTTAGAATTGAGGAAATCAGTGATAATGGGGGTGAGGTAATAGAAGTGATTAAGTCCATTAATAAGATGCCCTTAGGATTTTTATGATGCTGAGGCTACCAGGAGACTTGAGGAACTTAGAAAGCCGGTGATCATAGAGATTGCAGACAGTGAAGAAGGAGAAAATGTTTGGTATGTTCCAACACAGAAGGCAGAGTCAGAAATGGCTGAAGATGTGGAGGTTGATGATGTTGATATGGGAGGTCAAGACCAGGTTGACGTTACTGGGAATGCATATGATGACTTGGAATATTCAGAAGGAGGAAAGACAGGAGGTTCTGACTTGAGGCAAGAGGAATCAGGCAATGAGCAGCATGTTGGAACATAGGGTGAAGCAGATACAACTGAGCATGAGGAAGAGGTTGAACAGGTTGAGTGTGTTTTAACACAGGAACCAAACCTGAACTACTCCAGTGATGAAGTATTTTATGAATTCTTCCAAACTGCAAGGGCCAAGAAGAAATGTCTACTGATGAGGTTTCTCTACCAGCCAAAAGGTCCAAGAAAACCCAAGTTACTCCAAAGAAGAAGAATTTTCTTCCACCTCCTTCTGTAAGTGAGGCTTTATCCTTCTCATACTTTGATATTAAATGTGAAGAGATGGGAGAGATTTTTGCTGAGAGGAAGATAATCTCTGTAAGGCCAGTGGATTTAGAGGCTTCTAGGTCTAGTGGTTTTACTGATTTTTTGGAGTTGATAGGGATGAAGAGAGCTGTCATTGTGTAACTTCAGTATAACAAACATGTTGTTACTGAATTTTACTCAAACTTGATTGCTGGAAACCTAGAAATTGACTCCCCATGGTGTGATAGAGTTTATATAAGAAGGAAGGTGATAGATTTCTTTGCTGTCGGGATGAATAAATTTTAAGGCTGGAAACTCCAGATTCTGAAGGCGTCTTTCCGGATGATTTGGATGCGTTTGATGACAATATTCTGCAAGTAGTTTCTAGTGGATACAGGACTGAGTGGCCAGAGACGGGTATTCTATCTTCTAGGTTTTTTGGGTTGTTTCAGGTGGCTGTGAACTGCTGGATGCCATATTCCAACACTGTAGCTCTGACAAGAGAAATGGAAAAGTTGTTGTACTATGTTGGAAAATAGAAACCAGTGAACATAGGGTTATTCATTCTGCAAAATGTGGTTAGGCAAGCTATTGTTCTAAAGGCAAAGCATGCTATAGTGTGCCCACGTTTGATTTCTGCATTGGCTAGGAGTGCAAAGGTGAAGGGTGTCATTATTGATACAGAGTTTCTTCTCCCAAACAAGAAGACCTTTGGAATAAGGCAAGTGCATGATCTACCTTGGAATCCAGGGTTTCCACTTCTGCAGATGCTGAGAAAAAGGCCAAGCTGGTGATTCTTAATGCAAGGTTGGGGGCTATAGCCATCCAAATAGCATCTCTTGAAACAGAAAAGGCCAATATTAAGGGGGAGAAGGCTCTGTTTGAAGCACATGATGCTGCTCCTGAACATAATTGATGGTCATCCAGTGTCTATGTTCCAGGGGGAGCTGACTTCATTTTTTATTTCTTTGATTTATTTCCTTTGGCATATTCATGGCCCCGGGGGAGAGTATTTTGGATAATTTTGGATATTATATTTGATTGGATGACTGTGATTTGAACTATTTTGTTTTTCTGGTATTCTGGCTTTCTGGTGGTATTCTTATACAATCAGATTCAGTATTTGTTATATGTTCTAACATAGGTGGATTTCCGGAAGATTTATGTGTATGATTGGAAGTTTTTCCATTGCGTTATTATTTACAAAATGGTTGGATCCACAAAATGCCGAAGGGGGAGATTGTAAAGTCATGTGGTTTTCATTGACTATTTAATTGACAATTAGTGAACAAATTTGGAAACGAAAAACATTCCATGTTGGAACATGCCGGACAACAGCCACATTAGCGCCTACAAGGTTTTACAGGAGAAAGCAGAATATTGAAATATTTATTGATTTATAGAAATCTTAATATTCAGCAATATATTAGGCAGTGGTAAAAGCATAATAAGTTTATGGAAAATCCCAACAAATATGGTATTGGATTTATGGAGGTATGGGATATATTGTGATGAGGGAAATTCCTTTATTTATAAGATTTGGATATGCTTCAGAAGCTAATGAGGAATAGGAATATTATTGAGATAATAATGGAGAGTTATGATCTGCTCATGGCTTTAAAAGGGGACATCACGACTGCATTAGACTTACGAACTTAATTGTAAAAATCTACACACGGATTTTCTATCTTTCTGAGTGTTTTGCAAAGAGCCAACATACACATGTTCCAACATATGTGACCTGCTGTTCAAAGTTTAGAATCTTATGCCTGAATTCCTCGGGAGGAGGAGATCCAGCGTCAACGAGTTACGAGGTCAAAGGGAGTCTGATCAAGGTGGATCCGCAAATGTATGTGGATTTCACCAAACTGCGTAACCAAGTCTTGTGTCTTCATGCTTTACTTTATTGCATACTTGGTTAGATAGGTTATGTTGGAACATAGCAGTAATTATTAAGAAAATTTGGTAAAACCAAATTTCAAATTTAAAACAAAAAACAAGTCATATTAAGTATCAATCATTGATTGGTTGATACTTCACAAATAAAAAGTTATAAACTCATTAATTAAGGAGTACCTATTTTTTATAGATTGATATTTAAAACTCCATTATAAGCCTCCTTAAATAAGAATTACTCCTTATTATGAAAAGTTGATAACTCTTAAATCTGAACTCTAATCCAGAAAATTCAAATTAAAAGGGGAAAGAAACAATTAGGATAACTAACCAAAACAAGGGGAGCCATATACCTAAGAACTTGACTAGGCCATACACAATTCGATTATGTGTAGAAATGGATGTTTCTAAGCCTAAACCAAATAAGATTAGGCTAGGCTCGATAGCCCATAACAAATCTTATGCTATAACCTATGAGGATTTCCCCCAATACTGTAGAAAGTGTCTTAAGCTTGGACATAGTGAATCTCACTGTAAAAGGGACCAATTGGTGACGAACGTTAACCAAATGGAACATACGGTATAAGAGTTCAAAACACAAAGAAGGGAGCTGATCCTACACATCCTTTGGTAGAAAAGTCAGGGGAAATCAGAGCCTTACCAATTAATACCAAGGAAAGGAACCAACCCATCACCAAGATCTACCAACCTAAGCCTAACCAAAATCAACAAAAAAACCTCCACCCCACTTCCTATAGTTCCCCCTCAAAGTGTTAAGACCACAGCTTCCAATTCTAAAAATAGATTTTCTATCCTGGAGGAATTAAATCCTAATGATCAGACTGCTCAAGCCTTACAAACCTATGATCAACAAAGAATTTCTCCCAGAGAAGGAAAGGCTAAAGAGACAGAGAATAGTGATCATCAGCACAAAGCCCTTTCCTCAAAACCCTTGATGATAGCAAATAAGGTTAACCTTCATGTGGAGCATTCAGATAAAAATCATTCCTCACAAGAATTGATCCACAACCTACAAATCCTTGAGACTGAAAAAATCTTAGAGACGGAAGGAAATTTCTCAGAAGGTAACTCACATAATGATTGCTTAGATGAAGGCTATGAATCCAGAGGCTACAACACAGGTCCATCATCTCCACAAAAGAAGAATATCCTTTTAACTTTTTTTACTGATGATACATTATGTGATAAAGTCAATTCTCCAATAAATTCTAACATCTTCCTTTCTGATCAGTTTTCCTGGACCCCTAACAAGGAAATTATTTCAAATATTGACTCTCCTCAGGTAAAGGAAAAGCACAGAAACATCAACAATCTTAGGGACATCAAGAATGCAAACATCAAGGCTTTACAGCAAGAGAAAAATCACATGGCCCCACCATCAGATTTATCTGACCTGCAAACTTCAACTTAGGTTAATCTCCCTAAAAGGAGTTCCATGTTAGCTTTAAAAAATAAGGTTTCCAATGACAGTTAAATGCATAATTTGGAATGTCAGAGGTTTATCAACTTCTCGGGCTAGGCTAAAACACCTGTCTAGGAAACACAAACTTGATTTACTAGTTATTATTGAACCTAAAGGCTATTTAAATCAGCTAGACATGTACAAAAAGATGTTTTGCTTTCGACATCATTTAGGTATAATTCATAATAAAATATGGATCATGCACTCTGATAGGATTGGCCTAAACCTGATAGCTATCCATAATCATTACATACATGTGGAAATGCACATTAAAATTATGGATAAAAAAATTAAGGCCTTCTTCATTTATGCTTCACACAATAGGGATGATAGACTTTAGGTTTACAGTGATTTGACTACTAGCTATGACAATTCCCCAACCTTGATTGGAGGTGATTTCAATGTCATATGGTCAATGGATGAATACTCCGGTCCTAGCTCCCCAAATTTGAACTCTATCTCAGATTTTGATACCTTTATAAATGATGTCCAAATATCAGATCTGAACACAGTAGGAAACCATCTAACATGGAGAAATCACAAATCTATAAACCCCACCTCCAAGAGACTAGATAGTGTTATGGGAAATAACAGTTTCTTTAAATTATTTAACCACTCCTCTGTCCAAATCCTAAGTAGAACATCATCTGATCACTGTCCCATGTTACTGGACATTTCAAACTCAGACATCACATCCCCTAAACCCTTCAGGTCTCAGGAAATGTGGTTCAATAGAAATGATTTCATAGACCTAATCTCCAATAACTGGTCCCAACCTATTCAGGATCAGGGCTCACTAGGCTTCTCCTCAAAACTGAAAAGACTTAAAAATGAAATTAAAACATGGAATAAATTGGTCTTTGGTAATGTTTATGATAACATTACAACATCAGAAACTGAAGTTGCTAACCTGGAAACCCTGTATGATATATTACATTCAGTTTCTGACAGAATCAATCTTAACATGGCTAAGGCTAAATTAACCAGACACCTAGTTGAACAAAATATTTTCCTAACACAAAAGACCAAGATGGAGTGGCTTAAAGATTGAGATTTATATTCTAAATACTTTCATAAGTCCATCTCTGAAAAACATGCAAGACTATCGATCATGAAGATACAAGACCAGGAAGGAAACTGGTTGAACTCCCAGCCACAAATAGGTGATGTTGCAGTCAATTTTTTCAATACACTTCTCTCTGATGAAAATGATGATCCCTCGGGCCAATGCCTCTCATTCCTAATGAAGGAAATCCATCCTTCTATTTCTGATTAGGATTCATTCAATTGTTAAAACCTATAAACATGGATGAGATCAAATCAGCAGTTTTTTATTTATCTCCAACTGCAGCCTCAGGGCCAGATGGCTTCCCAGGATTTTTTTATAGGAAAACAAGGGAGATAATAAAAAAGGATGTTCTAACTGCAGTGCTGGAATACCAAGCCGGTATTCCCATACCAAAATCAGTGGCAAGCACACTGATTGCACTAATACCAAAAACAAAAACTCCTAAAGCCTTTAGTGAATTCAGAACCATAAGCCTCTCCAATTTCATCAATAAACTCATGTCAAAGTTTATGGTAGAAAGGATCAAACCATTCATGAGCTCCCTAATTTCAGAGGAACAGTCAGCATTCTTAAACGATAGGGACATTGCAGATAATATCCTGATGATAATGGAAGCAGTTAGACTGCTTGACAAGAAAAATGAATCTTTAAACCTAATTCTTAAACTAGATATGATGAAGACATTTGACCGAGTTTCTTGGTCAACCATTAACACTCTACTCTTAAAATTGGGTTTTCATAGCCATCTAGTAAAAATCATAATGAACAACATCAACTCTACATGGTTTTCAGTTCTGATAAATGGATCACCTTGTGGTTTTTTTAAACCTACTAGAGGTTTAAAACAAGGTGATCCATTATCACCTTTCCTCTTTAACATCTTGACAGAACTTTTAACTAGAAACCTTAGTATCCAATTTTTAAATGGAAACATTAAACAATTCCAAACACCAGGACCATCAATCACAATAAATCAGCTATTCTTTGCTGATGACACAGTGGTGTTTCTAAAGGGGACAACTAAATCCCTAAAAAACATAATGAAATTTCTGGAGATTTATCAAAAAGCTATGGGTCAGGAAGTTAATTTTCAGAAAAGTGACTTTTACTCAGGGAAGTTAAGTGCAAAAAAGAAAAAAGAGATTAAGGACATAACTAACATGACCCAAGGACCACTTCCTTTCTCTTACCTAGGTGTTATAGTTTTTAAAGGAAGAAAACTAAATCTCCATTTCAAAACTCTAATAGACTCGGTTAATAACAAAATTTATAACTGGAAAAATCAATGGATTTCAGGAAGGGGTAAGATAATTTTGATAAATCATGTCTTAACTTCTATACCTCAGCACACATGGGCTATAACAGCACCAACTAAGCACACAATTCAAAAACTTAAATCCATTTTTAGTAACTTCATGTGGGGGAAAACAGAACATGGACAAAACAAGCACTGGATCTCTTGGGAAAGAATCTCATACCCACATAAAGAACTAGGTTTAGGTATAAGGGATATTCAATCCATAATAAACTCTTTCTCAACTAAAATCTGGTGGAAACTCCAATTAGGACAATCATCTTGGTCAAAATTCATGTGGTCACTACCTTCCCATGCTAGAAAATCTGGAACTTGGACTAGGTTTAAGAAAATAAATGAAAAGGCTGAATCACACTCACAGGTTATCATAGAGAAGGGATCCTCTAATTTTTGGATAGCTAATTGGTTAGGTTCGGGTTCTCTTATAAATCAGGTGGAAGACTCCCAGGTACAAGTCCCATTTCCTTTCCTTACAGTATCTGAATTTCAGATAAACAAAGGTATGCACATCCCTCAATTCTCCAATCTATTCAATTCTACTATAAACTCATAGCTCTTAAAGGATGTGACATTAATAGACCAGCAGGATTATATGATATGAAAACCTGATACTTATGGCTCTTTTTCAATCAAATCAGCATATCAGTTTCTTCATGTGGAAAATGCTACTGCATGCTTTACCTTTTGCTGATATTCTCATGAAAACTGGTCTTAACTTACCTTTCAAATGCACAGAATGTGCGAGCACAGACTCCTTATCACATTATTTTAATTCATGTGCCACAACTATGTCTTTATGGAATAGAATGCATGAAGCTCTTAATATACCAACTAGATTCTTTAATACCATCAGGGATAGATTGAAATATTAATGGTCTCTGAAATCTCCTTCATCTGCTCATCACTCTATATTTATTGTTCTTCCCTATTTAATATGCTGGGATTTATGGAAAACAAGAAATAAACTGATCCATGAAAACAAGAAGAGTCATGTTCAGTCTCAATGGAAAAATATCTCTAACCTTAGCTTCATGATCTACTCAGTTTATCCTTTAGTTTCTTGTCATACACAATGTAATCTGGTTAATAAGGGACTAATGCCATCTTCCAAAAGGAAAAGGCAAAAAAGGCTCAATCTAATAAAAATGGTACCCTCCTGACCAAGGCCTTAAGGTTAACTGTGAGGCAGCTATAGAAGGGAATATGTTAGGTTTAGGGTGTGTCATTAGAGATACCAATAAATAGGTAATACATGTTGTATCATGTTGTATGCAAGTGACTGATAACTCTTTATTGCCTCACCTTGTAGTTTTAAGGGCTGAAATGATGTCTTCTTCACAGGATTAGAAGTTGCTAGAGGAAGAACTGATCATGTGCAAATTGAATCAGATTGCTCTTCGGCGATAGAAATCATACATGGTCAGCCGTGCCCCTAGCCTCTGAAGCAGCTCTTGGACCAGATTAAATCAGCAACCTCAACATTTCAAAATGCAAGCTTTAGCCATATTCACAGAGAAGGAAACCAATCTCCTGATTTTCTAGCAAAATTAGTTGTTAGAAGAGGATACACCACTCGTTTTGAAGAAATTCATGCATCACAGAGATTCTTATTTCTCAGCCGTAGGGAAACCTTATTCCCTCAGTTCAGATGGAAACACCACTTCACTAGTTAGGCTCTATTCATATCACAGGAACCATGTTGTTTGAAATCTCTTGATAGTCTGGCCTTCATGAGCTTAACACAGGGGTTGAGGGTTTATAGAAGGAAACATAGTCAAGGGATTTCAATCAACAGGAGCTTCAAACATTGATATACGATCCTTTTTTGGATTGATTTGTAAATTAACAATCCTTTTGCTCTCTATTAGGGTGTGGGAACCCTTGATATATAAAAAAAAAATTTCCCGCTCATCGATGATGGGTGTTTTGAGGTAAAAAAAACAAACAAAGGGGGCCATATACGATAAGGGAGAAATTGCAATATTGCATGGAGAAGTGGAAAAGATAATACACGCTCCAACTCTCAATTAAAGATTTTTCCTTTTTTCAAGAATACACTGATTGAATTAGCTGCCCTGGAAAATTGGAGAGAATTTTAAAACGGAATTGGAAAATGCCTACTTTAAAAGCCATTTAATAATCAAACTTGAAGATAATATTGCACTAATGGCACTCAGAGCATGAAATCAAGTTAATTGGCATACCGGAAACTTGATGGCGCGATACAAAGTACCTCCTTGGGATATCAACATGTAATTGACTTCATTCTCGGAATATGTACCGGCATCCACTCATTATCTCAGACGTACATGTATCAACTCCACAGCTGAGAAGTTTCAAAACCTGTCAACGATGAATACCGAAGACTCAGCGATCTCCAAACTGCATTCAATACCATATTCTCTCCTTTGTTCCCACAAAGGATGCTGCATGACATCTTTAATGGATTTATGCATCAAACTCACCCTCATCAATAGCATCATAAAAGGCAGCACTGCACTTCATTTAATTTTACAGCAGATTCTATACTAGAAACAGTTAGTTAGTTAGCCTTAGTTAGTTGGAGATTTGTTGTTAGTTTCTTAGCTGATTTGAGAACAAGATAAATGTACACCTTGTAAACCATTTCAGTAAGTTAACAAAATATTTTCCACCAAATTGCACCTCCATTGTATGTTCTTCATGTTTCAGTTTTCTCAAGCTTTATCAGTACTTTCTACTGATTTGTTCATGGTATCAGAGCTTCAGGATTGCTAAACCTGAAACTCGGAGCTGTGTTTCTTTGATACGTGATTTGTTTTTCCTCTTTTTGAATCTTGTTTTCTTGATCTGAATGGCGTCCTCTTCCTCTTCTTCAAACTCTGCAAGTCCTAGAAATCCGCAACCGAAATATGTTGTGGATGAGGAAGGATTTGTCAAGATTAGAGTGGAGGATTCTCCTTATCTAACTGTTGCAGATAACTCAAATCTGAGTCTTGTTGCAGAAATGCTCAACGAGAAGAATTTTTAGATCTGGAATAGAGCTATACTCAGAGCTTTGAAGGCGAAGGATAAACTGGTTTTCATCACAGGTGAATTGGAACTCCTCAACCTGAGTCTCCGATCTTCAAACAATGGGAGAAGGTGAATTCCACTCTAATTTCTTGGATCATGAGTTCTATGACTCCAGAGATAGCTAAGAGTTTTGCTTTTATTGATAATGCACGAAAACTTGGAGTGAGATTCAAGAAAGATATTCTGTAAGCAGTGGACCAATGTTGTATAAACTCAGGAACCGGATTGCAGAATTCAGGCAAGGTCAGAGTTCATCTAATCAGTATTTCTCAGATATGAAATGTCTTTGGGATGAAATTGAATGTTTAAGGCCAAAACAGAGATGTCTATGCCTTTCAGTAGCCTGCAAATGTGGTTATGATGAAGCTGTTGCACACGATGATAATGAAGACAAAGTGTAGCAGTTCTTGGTTGCTTTGAATGAAGAATTTGAGGTAGTTAGGGATCATATCCTAACAATGGAGCCTACTCCTTTAATTGGGAAGGTTTGTTCAATTGTTGCAAAGGCTGAGAGTCAGAAACACACAATCAGCAGTTGTGTATCTTCAACTGAACATTCTGCCATGTTTGTTAGGTCAAATTCTGATACTGCAGGTTAGAATTATGGAGTAAAAGGAAGTTTCAAGAAAAAAGGATTGTCAATACAAGAAGCTCTTGAAATGTGATCACTATCACAAAACTGAACATGTTTAGGATTTCTGCTTCAAAATCCATGGCTATCCAGATTGGTGGAAGGAAGGAAAACTTAGACCTAAGAATGTTGTGGCTAATATGGCCAGAACACATGAGCAAGATGATACTCCATTTGATGTTTCTGATGTGCAAAATGGGAAAAATATGCAGGCAATTTTTGCATCATCCATGAAGATGATAGAGTTGAACAAAAAGCAGAATGGAAAAGGTGTAGAATCATCAATAGGAGAGGTTGTCAACCTAGCTGACTTTTCTGATTTCTCAGGCAGTGTTCTAACTCAATAGATAAACTTAGCTTATCAATTTTATGATGATACATGGATTCTAGATAGTTGTGCATCAAGTCATGTGCGTAGCAATAAAAATCTTTTCCAAACATGTACTCCAAACTCAGTACCTATCCCAGTTCATTTGCCAAACAATACCTCACAACTTGTCACTACCATAGGATCAGTTCATCTCACACCATCTCTCATTTTGTATGACTGTTTATATGTTGATAGCTTCAAATAAAATTTTCTTTCTATGAATAAGCTTGCTCAGTTAGGAGATGTCTATTTTAACTTCTATCCATCTGTCTGTTTCATTCAGGACCTCAAGACTAACATAGTCATAATGGTGGCTAAAGCTAGCAGAGGACTATATCTCATTAATCCTGCTTCATTTGATCATAACTTTATTTCATCTTGTATTAAATCCTTCAATTCATTGGTTTTAAAAAGGAAAGAAACATCTGTAGTAGCAAATAGAGTCTCAGTAGAAGATTCAAACATATGACATTTAAAGCTTGGGAGTGCATCTGATGTAATCATGAAACATCTTGATATAAAAAAATAAAGACAATTTTCAATGTCATATCTGTCCTTTGGCTAAGCAAACTAGGCTCAGCTTTCCTCTATCTCAAATTAAAACATCTGAATGTTTTGAACTGATTCATGTGGATCTCTGGGGTCCCTATAAGGTGGCATCTACAAGTGGATACAAGTACTTTGTAACCATAGTAGATGATTTCAGCAGATCCATATGGACTATTCTTTTAAAGACAGAAGATAGAGTATGTGATTCTTTGCAAAGTTTTATACAAATGATCAAAACATTGTTTGAAAAATCCATCAAGATCATTAGAACAGATAATGGAACAAAATTTGTAAATAGCAAATGTCATAACCCTTTTGATAAACTTGGAACTGTTCATCAAAGAAGTTGTGCTTACACTCCTCAGCAAAATGGAGTTGTTGAGAGGAAGCACGGGCATTTGCTAGAGATGGCTAGAGCTTTTATGTTTCAATCTGGTTTGCCAAAGCATTTCTGGGCTGATGCCTTTTTAGCCTCTACATTTACAATTAACAAATTTCCTACATTAGTCTTAGGATGGAAATCTCCATATGAGTTCCTTTTTCACAAAAAACCAGATCTAACAAACTTAAAAGTATTTGGAAGCCTTGCTTTTGCTTCTAATCTATTACCACAGAAAGATAAGTTTTCACCAAGAGCTTTTCCTTGTGTATTTTTAAGATATCCATCAAATCAAAAAGGTTTTAAACTCTTTGATATAATAAATGCTAAATCAATTGTGTCTAGAGATGTTTCTTTTCATGAGAAAATTTTTCCATAAAAGATGAATTCTAATCATGTATTTCATAAGTCTACCACATCATGTCCTACTTATAAGTCCTCGCCCAATACTTCTTTGGTCCAATACATTGATGATTCTTTTGATATCCTTCCACCTGATTTCCTTAATCAAAATATTCTTCATGAAGCCAACATTTCTGATCACACAACTGATCCTGACCTTTTCCAAAATTTCCATACTGCTTCTATACATTATTCTGATTCTGATCAACACTCTAATACTACGTATTCAAATTATGCTTCTGATAGTGAGTCTATTATACCATCTCCTGATTCATCTCCATCATTTCAACCAATTCAGCCTAGACACAGTACTAGACCTAAAACTAAACCAGTATGGTTGAAAGACTTTGTTACTAATTCAGTTCATGATTCCTAATATACACCTTTTTTTTGCTACACATATTTCTTTTCTCACCACTATAGCTCAGATTCCAGAACCATCTTTATACAGAGAAGCCATTCTTTATCCTAAATAGATCACTACTATGAATGAAGAATTGCAAGCTTTAGAAGACAATCAAACTTGGGACATGGTTTCTTTACCGCCAGGAAAGAGGGCTATAGGCAGTAAATGGGTGTACAAAATAAAATGCAACCCTGATATATCAGTTAGCAGATATAAGGCCGATTAATGGCTAAAGGCTACAGTCAAATTGAAGGTGAAGATTTCTATGAGAGCTTCTCTCCGGTTGCAAAAACTGTCATAGTGAGGTTGTTTCTTGCTTTAGTTGCTGCTCATAACTGGTTTCTTCATCAATGTGATGTGAATAATGCCTTTTTACATGGCTATATTGATAATGAGCTTTATATGCTGCCACTTACTGGTTATCACTTGGCTCAGAAAGGTACAATTTGTAAATTGGGGAAGTCCTTATATGGCCTTAAACAAGCCACTAGGCAGTGGAATCATGAGTTTACCAAGCATTTGAAACATCTTGGATTCCATCATTCTTACAATGATTCATGCTTATTCATCAAATTCACTGGCTCAGTTATTCTAGCTCTTATAGTCTATGCGGATGATGGTCTCATTGCTGGAAATTCAAAGGTAACTATTCAATCTGTGAAAGATTATTTACATAAGGCTTTTACTATAAAAGACCTTGGCCCTACTAAATATTTTTTTAGGAATTGAAGTAGCCAGATCAAAACATGGAATGTTCCTCACTCAGAAAAAGTATATTTCAAATTTAGTTTCAGATCTGAATCTTGATCAAGTTAGGGCTACAGCTTCTCCTCTTCCTATGGACTGGATTTGCACTAATAAAACATCTCCTATGCTACTAGATCATGGTCCCTATTGTAGACTAATTGGCCGTTTGCCTTATCTGAATTTTACTAGACCAGATATCACATTTGCAGTGCATCAACTGAGCCAATTTGTCCACCAGCCTACTCAACACCAATGGCTTGGTGCTCTCCATGTTTTCAAATACCTGAAACATCATCTTTCATTTGGCCTATTCTATCCATCTCAGTCACAGCTCCATCTTTGGAGCTATTGTGATGCTGATTGGGAAACCTGCAAAGAAATAAGGAGATCAGTGACTGGTTTTGCCATTTTTCTAGGATCATCCTTGATCTCCTGGAAATTGAAGAAACAGTCTACTATATCTAGATCCTCTGCTAAGTCTGATTATGGAAGCTCGGCTATGACTCTCTGTGAACTGAAATGGCTCAGTTATCTTCTCAAGGATTTTAGGTTGCAGCTTTCTCTTCCCCTACTTGTTTACTGTGATAACAAGGCTGCAATTCATATCACTGAGAATCCGATCTTTCATGAATGAACTAAACACATTAAGATCGATTGCCACCTTGTTTGAGATGCATACAAGGATGGCTTTATTACTCTTCTTCATGCCAGTTCTTCATCCCAGCTTGTAGATGTTTTCACCAAGCTTCTATCTTGCACTTAGTTTTTGCCTGTTTTGTCCAAAATAGGCTTTTACGATTCTCGCAATAGCCTCATTTTAATGGGGGGTGGGTGGGTGGGTAATGGATTTATGCATCAAACTTGGTCTCATCTTCATCAACCCTCAGCAATAGCATCACAAAAGGTAGCACTGCACATCATTTTCCAGCAGTTTCTAGACTAGAAATAGTTAGTTTGCCTTAGTTAGAGATTTGTTGTTAGTTTGTTAGCTGATTTGAGAACACTATAAATGTACAGCTTGTAAACCATTTCAATAAGTTAATCAACAAAATATTTTCCACCAAATAGCACCTCCATTGTGTGTTCTTCATGTTTCAGTTTTCTCAAGCTTTATTAGCAGTTTCTACTAATTTTTTCAATATGATCTTTCTATAAGGTGGAAGTACCTTTTCCAAGGGTTGATAGATATTCATATTGATTGCAATTTCTCTTTAGGTCCTGAAAGAGTACTATTTTCTGGAAATGATGCGTGTAACATAAGTGTCATTGTTTTTGTGAATGGGAGGCTTATGCTTTGTGAAGCAACTCCTGTCTCTAAATTTCATTTGAAATGACAAAGTTTGCCCGAGCCTCAGTTGATGAGTTCCTGGCTTACTAGTCTACTCTCCTGTCATATTAAAGTTCTTGAAGTCAATGCATTTCCCAATGTTTCTAGGCAATTCCTTCCGGCTGCAACTTTTGAGTTGTCGACGTTGGAGATGTTAACAATATGTGGAGAAGGCATGATCTTCAGAAATCCTGAATTTTCCTGGCTTCCTAACTTAAGGTACTTAACCTAAGATATATAGAAATGCAGTCTGAGTCCAACAATTACATGTTTACTTGTGAAACCTATCCCCTGCTTCAGGAGTTGAGATTGGCCAGAATTCGTATCCCATTCCAAAGGAATAAAAGTGTTGATTCTATCCTCAAAATTTCCTTGGACACTCTTAAAAAGTTGGAGAATATCGATGTCTCTAAATTAAGCGAAATTCACGTTCATGCTCCACATCTTCAGCATCTCAAGTACAATATGTATGATAGGTCAAACATAAAAAATTGCAAGTGTGAATCTCTCGTGTCAGCACATCTGACTCCGTTCAGTTCCAATGAGTGTTACACTATCGAGGTTTTAAGAAACCTAAGGAATGTCATACGACTTCATCTATATGGGGTAAGTTTTTATCATATGTGAGAGTTCTTTCTATATGATGCAGCCACATTATTTAAGTTTGAGTAAATCTTAGGAAAGACAGTCTATCCATACAAGGACTACATTATAAAGTGGGATTTTTCGTAATTAATTAAAATTTAAGTCTTTAACCTAATTCCCCTAATTTTCCTGAATTTTTCTACATTGTTGTTCATGATACTTTTTTTCTTCCTCAATTTCAGTGAATATGGGGTTCCAATTTGAGTTGTTGCATTTGCACTGTTGGTGTCATTGCTATTGCTTACTCTGGTTCTCTGCGCTCAGATGACAAGCTGTTAGAATTGGACTGGAGAAGATTAGATTCTATCAGAATAACCACCTTGCTTCATGGCTTGAGTCCAAGGAAATGGATGCTTTGAGGGCTACTATCAGGAAGTACAGGCTCGGAGGTAAGCTTGGGGATTCTGAAGATGCTGATATTGTTGATAAGCTGGGGAGCTCCATTATGGTTCTCTTTGGCGTCTGACATAAGCCCAAGAATTTTTAAGAGTTCAAACGTATGTACAACACTATCCAGTGTTTTTCTTATTGTTATCATGCTAAAACCCTCATTTTCTGCCTTGTTTTTCAACGGGTTTTGTTATTTTCACCCTTGACACAATATGTTCTAGGTAATATGCTTCTACTTGTTTAGCTCTGGAATTACATGGATGCTCAGTATTTCGATGATTTAAATTGTGCATTCAATTAGTTTTAGTTTTTTTTAAAGGTGTAGTCTTGCTTTAACTTGGTGAAGTTCATTAGGTTCCAAGGTTCAATTTTTTCTTTAGCTGATGATTTTGGTATGAATTCATGTTAGGCATAGCATTCTATTTTGGATGGAGGAGTCAGTTATGAAATTCATTTTGAATCTTTTGTATATGTATGTGTTGTTGCTTGCCTGCATAGAGTAATTACAATTCTCGTGTTTTGACTTTTGCCAAGCTTTGTGAATGTGTTGTAATTGTGGGTTGTAGTTGTTGTCTGTTTGTGTTTGTATATATTACATGTGTTAGACATCGTTGTTCTGTGTTTTGAGTTTGATTTGTGTGTTTTTCTGTAATATGATTTTGAATTGTCCTCTCGTTGTTATAATAAACTTGTTGATTATTCGTCTTGAATCACGAGCTGCATTTGTTTACTTATATGTTACATTTATTACTATCCAATGTCTAGTTGTTAGTTGTTATGTGAATGGCCTTTTCCCCCCATTTTACTGATTTTTCATTTTTATTTATGAGGTGCATTAGTTTGTTCATGTGTTGCATCTGTTATTATTCAGCGTGTACTTGTTAGTTGTACCATGAATGACTTCTTTTTTTTCCATTCGTTTGCTGATTATATGTTTTGAAGTACGAGTTGTATCTGTTTACTTATATGTTGGATATGTTAGTATTCAATGTGTACTTGTTAGTTTTACTGTCTATGATCTTTTGTTTTCATTTGTTGTTAGTTGAACATTTTGAATAACGAGTTGCATTTGTTTACTTACATGTTGCATCTATTAGTATCCAGTGTATAATTGTTAGTTGTGTTGTGTGTGAATTTTTTTTAATGTTGCTAGCTATTTGTTTTGAATTAGGCACTGCATCTGTTTACTTATGTATTGCATATGTTAGTATTCAGTATGTACTTGTTAGTTTTATTCTGTTTAACTTTAATTTTCATTGTTGATTATTGTTCTCTTGAATTAGAAAGTGTACATGTTTGCTTATATGCTGCAACTGTTAATATCCGGTAAGTATGACTTTTTTAGGAGTTTGATCTATACTTTTTTTTGTTTTAACTTTTAAGGAATCGAACAACATTGAACATTGGACTACACAAGAAGTTCCGACACGAGGATGATTCAGACAAAGATGGCACCAAACTTTTAAGGAATCATATGCATGCTTTATTTTAAACAATACATGTTGTAAAGTAATTAATGCAGACTTTATATGACAATGTTAAATTGTCAAATTTTAGTCTCATCTACCCGTTTAAACTATAACATATACTAGTTGTAGACTAATATATGTCTGTTTTAACAAAACATAAACGATTCATAACTTAACTTATACATGATCTCTTGGAAAAGTTTAAAAAATCATATTCAGAACTTTTAAAACAAAGTGCATGTTTTAATACAAACGATACATATTGTAAGGTAACAGATGCACAATTTACTATAAAATTTTCAACAACATTTAGTTCATTTTTCAAATATTTGTCACATGTTTTTTACATGTTCATAGCAGCAAAATTCATACATTCAGAAGTTTCAACAACTATTTCACAGCGGTCACCTCATCTTCATCATCCAAACACTACCCAAATGGAAAATGTACAAGCACAACAACATGGAAGTCAAGATTTTCAATAGAGCTTGAATGACGGAATAAGAGGTCAATAGGAAAGAAACAAGGCAAAACTTATGCGGTGCAAACAAAACAATGCACTACTTGAAAATTGTGAAACACCACCAATGTCAAAAATTTTAGGTCAGGCGTTTAATTTCAACCAAAGAAAACAGTACTAGAGGCTCATAACACAGTGCCGGAGACTGCAACAGCAGCAGGGTGTCCAGGAACAGCTGCAGTGTTAGAACTTCCGGTAGGATGACTCTGTGGTTAACCTGAACTAGAGACGTTAGATGGCTCCCCTTGTGCCCCTACTCCATTGTTCATCCCGACTCCAGCACCAGGAACAACAGGACCCCCTAGAGATGCTCCGGTGACCAGAGCATTTGATACCAGCTCTCCGGTGACAGGAAATCTTCCAAGAATCATCGCGTCCTCCAGGGTAACGGTGGCCTCACCCCATGGGAACACGAAGGTGTTCATTTTCGGGCACCAGAACTCGACTACCAAATCATAATTCCAATGGACTTCGTAGGTTTAACTCACGACGACATCGACAATTCCGGCTTGCTTCCATGAAGTTGCGTTGTTAAGAGCTAAGCGATCGACCAAATTCTCCCATTCCGTTCTTGAGTAATCCCAACGATTGAAAGTGATCTTTGAACTGTCGCCGGAGGTCAGTTTCCGAGCGGCAGCTTCGGTTTGATTCCGGGCACAACATTGCGATTCTGCAGGTGCATTTTCCATCTTTTGGAGAAATAATATCTTCATAGGTGAAATGTGAATTTCCACCTCTTGTATCCATGAATCTTTGTGGAATGATGAAATGCACCTTTTCAATGAATAAATAAATGCTCAAAGTTAAGAGATTACTCAAGTTGTTGTGAAGAACTCACCTTTGATTTTGGAGAAAGCAAGTTTAATTGTAGTGGATGTTCAAATTGTTAAGAAGAACACACTTTCAATTTTGGAGAAATCGAGATTAATTCTAGGAGTCAGATATCTCCGGTCAAGATGTTGATATAGAAATTACATAAAAGTCAAAATTCGGCCGTGGAATTTAATCTTTTCACCTCAACTTTTTAAATCTAATAATCTCTCATTTTGAAAGCCAACCTAATAGGAGTCTTATTAATGAATATAGTATATGAAATATATGATTGTGGAGCTATAAACTAGAAAATCCTAAAACAATTGGGATTAGGTTTTGAAAATAAATTTACCTTATAATTTGAAATGTTTGATAAATGAATAAATTATATATTTATAAAATACATGAAAGTCTTAATTGTCGGTAAATTAGGTTGAATTTGTCGTCGATTTCTTTAAATTTGAATTTTGTCTAATCAAATATTTCCTCCAGAGACAACAGTTAGTGGTGTCACAGTGATATTGAGTTCATGGAGGAAGATGATGTGGATGATGAAGATTCATATGCCTCATAATAAGTAATGTGATTATCTGCATTCCACCGATCGAGTCTGGGCCAACACCTCTCTTACTTCAGATAATTCATATCTCATAGCTTGTTGGAACAACTCTAAGTTTTTTTTGTGCCAAATACACTTATAACCCTAACTTTTGGCTAAAAGTGTCAATATAACCCTTCGAAATGAGAAAAATATCAATCCAACTCTAACTTTTGTATGAATTGTGCAGTTAACCTTTTGGGTCATTTCTAGTGATGACCTGGAAAATCCAGCATTAACCATCCCATAAATGACCAAAATACCTCTGATTAATTTTCTGTGAAATTTTGGACAATTTTACCCTCCTCATCTCAGAACCTAACAAGAATTCTAGGGTTATATCAGCACTTAATTTTGATTTCTAGGTTTATTTCATCACTTAATTTTTAATTCTAGGGTTGTATCAGGACTTAATTATTATTTCTAGGGTTATATCTGCACTTTTTGAAAAAATGTAAGGTCGGATCAGTAACTTTCTAAACATGGTAACTGAACAATGGTAACCTAATTTTAAAGGTAAAATTGATGTTGCTTTCCATACAATCACTTCCAATAAGATATCTGAAGACAAAATACTGATGTTTACATATCAATCACTTTCAATAAAGGACTAAAAAAATTTTGTACTTAGAAACTACTTAAACACTAGGTGACAATCTCAAACCTTGACACGATAAGAAATATGAACTCTCTCAGAAGTTGAACTGGTAGCCGGATTGTTCCAGCTCAAAATTGACCAACATTATGTAACATAACAGATCATATAAATAGTGTAACCTATTATAACCCGAAAAAAGAAAACCAATGAAGAAGTTCAAACTACATCATTTGCATTATATAAGACTCTACCAAATTAATTAAAGAAAATAAGAGATAAAAACCCTCGTTTAATAAGTCGGTCGTAATCTTGACCACCGAATCTCCTCAGCCACATTTCCTTCACTTGAATCGAATCCCGAAACCCTTTTTGGCCCATTTGCCTACTTTTTCACCTTCAAGAAATTTTCAAGTCCAATACTTGTAAGCATTACCGAGGCTCCGAAAGTCCCACCAACAACCAATCTGGAATGGTTTCTCAGCGCTGACAATGCAGGACGAGCTGAAGAAGATGGCGACATATGAGACCGTGAAGCTGGCCCAATCAAGCAGGTGCTAGGGTTGGGGATGAGTTCCACCGCGAAGCACACCGTGGAGAGAATCAGAGAGCTGCTAAAGCAAGGTGCTTTAGGCACCATCGTCAGACTTCCCACCTCAATTATGACCCAAGACTAGGACATCCGTCGTAGTTCCGCTATTGGATCTCGACACCCACCCATCATCGACCTCGCCTGATCCATCGTCGATCAGACCACAACATCGAGTTGCGGGGTGGACAAAGGTGGTAATACCCATATGGTTAAGGAGGGGAAAGGTTTAGCGGAAAGAAGAAGAAAGAAGAAATAAGATGAAAATGGGGGAACCGTGGGTGAACAATTTTAGTCTTTTCCATTTTTTTCCTTTTCCTTTTTTTTATTCCAGGGGTTAAATGGTCATTTAATTACATTCCTGCCAAAATTCTCGTTGACAATTGAAGTCATCGGTGCTCAGGGTTAGTTTGACACATACATCAACAAATTAGGGTTAATTTAACACTTTATGATTTTGCAATATTATATTGGCACTTTTGTCCAAAAGATGGGGTTATTTTAGCATTTTTCTCTATTTTTTAATTTATGAGAAATTTAAACTGAATTGTTGGATATGGTGATCGGTAAGTGCTCAAACAAAGATATTTAGAAGAAACATGGTGATATCATTTTCCCGGATATTTTTAACTGATTAAATTCGAGAGTTTTTAAATCATTTACTTTAACATTTAGCGGGCTTAACCGATAGTTACTGCTAGTTTAGGGTTTACTTGAGGTGATTTCAATACTTCAAATAACTTGAGTCCATCCCACGAGTTTTGACATAATTAATGTTTTCACGGTAATTAATAATCATGTTTTACCGTCAATATCTCTAACTACATATAACAATTCTGCATAAAATATTATATTAAAAAATAGATGTTAAGATAGTCTAACAAGATCTCACATGATATTTTTATTATAAGTATATTAATTTATATATATGGTCAAAAATTACAAAGTTTGAATTGAAAAAATAAACATACTAGAACTTATGAGAGGAAAGGTGTATAAAGTAACTGAGGGTTAAAGGGGAATTTTTCTTTTTTGTACTGTTAAAATTTTAATGCTTTTTAGTCATTTCACTATTATTCGGTGTTGTCGCAAATTTCAAATAATTCAAGTTATTTTACCACTTTTAAAAAAACAATTAGGGGTTATGATCAAAACTCAAGTTTTTGGAAAACAAAAATCATTACCATTCTCTCATTTTATGACCCTACCTAATTGAGTTGGTCGGGATTGATTCTAGTTGTATCAAGGTGTACTTCCCTCATCGTGTCGCGAGGTAGTTTGGGTATGATCAGGACGTTCCAGGTTCAGTTTCGTGGGCTGATTCTAGCCAGATTGTGGATTGGGATAGTTATTCACGCGACGTTGGAGATGAGATGGTGTATATTCAGCGTGGGATGTATGAGGCTGGTATTACCACTAGGTACGCTATATAGTGGACCAGAGGTGCATCTGAGTCATCAAGGCGACCTGAAATTCAAAGAAACCTCAAGGGTCTTGACATCACTTTTCCTCCTCCTGGATTCCCTCACAAGCGTTGAGCGATTATAAGATGGGTAGATTATTAGTGCTGGAGTATTGACTAAACTGAGCATGTTGAGTGCAAATTGTTTCTTGATATGTGTAAATAGTATCAATTTTTGTGTGTATCATTTTCTAAGTTCAACATATATTTTGATAAACATTGATGCAGGATGTTGTCTTGTAAACTAATAGGCAGGATGAGTGCAGGTTTAGTGCAGAATGAATTCATGATTGTTAAATACATTCTTTCTTTTGTTTTATGACTCAAAACTAGTTTGCTCTTGCTTTTGTTGTTGTTTTAAAGCCTCCATTCATAGATCTTGAATCCATCCTTATGGCTAACTAGTACATCAATATAATGTGCTTGCATAGCTTATTAGTGCTAGAGTATTGACTAAATAGGGCATTTTGAGTGCAAATTGTTTCTTGACCTGTACAAATTGTATCGATTTTTTTGTGTATCATTTTTCTGAGTTCGGCATCTACCTTGATGAACATTGATGCATAATGTTGTCTTGTGAACTAATATGTCGATATAATGTGCAGGATGAGTGCAGAATGAGTGCAGGATGAGTGCAAGAAGCATTGATTATACTGATCATTTGCACAAGGATGGTTTCAAGAAATAAGTAATCACCAAAATGGAGTTCTAATTCTCAACCGCATCAAAACACAAGGGAAATAAATGCCATAAAACTTCGACCGCTACAAAATCTTCAACACTTCATAATCAATACTGCTCCTTCTTGATTGTCCTGAGGATAGGAGGACAACCTGAAGAACTCTCTCCAACCTCCCTGACAAACACAAAAGGAAACCAATGTCATAAAAAAATTCAACCACCACAAAATCTTCAACACTTCATATTCTTATCATTTCCTCTTCATTTTCTTAAAGGCTGGAGGGGGACAACCTGAAGAATTTGGCCCAACTGGTGGGACAAACTTCCTAGCAGTAATCGGAGGGTCCTCAATCCTCTTACGAGAAAAACCAGGAGAAACATAGGGGTCCACTGGTTCAGCAACCTTGGATAGGCACAACCTGCTGCACACGACGCAACTGCTCCTCTCCTATCTTGACGCATGAACCTGAAAACATCGCACTGTAGTAGCATGCAGTCCTCCGACTACCCCCGGAAAAGGCTGAACCAAAGCCACCACTGATACATTCAACCATTTCTTGTAGTCCACGCTCAGGTCCCCTTCAAAAGGCCGTGTTGGGAGGTACAAGTTGAAATCGCGCGTAGACGCCATCCTTTAATCGTCCAACGCGTCGACTCAGCCTTCCGAGAAATGAAGGCAACGCTGTATACAAAAGATGGTTTATCGTATATTGTCAAAGGTGCATACGTTTTGTTATCATTTTTTAACTCTACACCATCCCTCCCCCCTAATTCGTGTGTATACTTTAAATTGTTAAAAAAAAAAAACGAATCAATTTTCTTATACCCTAAACTCTCCCACGTTCTTATTAAGTTGGTTGATAAAGATCTTTAAATCTAAATTTGACTTGATGATGATTTTGGAGAGTAGCGAAACTTAGGGAAAATTAAGCAGTGTCCGATTTTTCTCGATTCTTATTTTTTTAAGAATGATTTGTGTTAAAATTTTCAAATAATAAGTATAACTTGGTTTAAAATATATTTAGCCCCCTCAAAATTCAAATAACATGTAGGAGAGGAATTTAAATTCTTAGTTTACTTTTGTATTCATTAGTTCATGTCACTTTTTAGTTATATAAAGAAGTTATATAATCGCTCATTAACATTATAAATAATCTTATTATTTAACTTATTTTACATAAAAAGTTATATCTAAAAATTGCGTTTGAGTAATTTTAATAAAATCATTCCAAACAATATTATTCAAAATACTTTTTAATTTTTTTTAAAAAAACCTATATCCTCCCAGCCGCCGCCTCTCCCTCTTCTCGAAAAACTCAAACTTTTTTCTCATGTTCCCTATTTTCCCATCATGGGGAGATGGGAAACAATCGTTTTTCAATTGCTTTTGTTTGAGTGTTTATGTTATTGAATAAGTATGGATTTGTCTCCATACATTAGTATCGTTCTTCGACTTGAGATATTATATTGTTGTGTTCGTGTTGGTCACTCGATTTAGTTGTTCGCATCAATGTTTTGTTCTCAATCTGGTTGTACAGATCATGTTTTCGTAATTTTTTTTGTGTTTTTGGTTAGGTTTCTATTGATTTGGATGCTGTCATGTCTGTGTTTTTCAAGGTGTTTACATTTTGAACAACATAGATCGTGATGTGGATCAAGTGGTGTTGCAGTTCTTGAAGATCCCTGTTTGGCAAAGTGGCTGATGTGTGATATACTTCTCTCTTCCAAGTGATTATGATTTTGGCAGGAAGCAAAATAATATCCCTATGGCTATATTACATTTTTAATTGGATCTCTAATTTGTAACAGTACAGACGATCAGTCTAATTGACATGTAATTTAGATATCCTTGCAATAGGTTAGTTATTGCTAAAGGCTAGTTGAGTTCACTACAAGAAACAACACCTATTACTTCGCCCCTTTTACCTTGGTTTTTGCCTTAACCCCAAAAAATTTAGGTAAAAAGTTCTTTTACCTCGGTTGTATTTTTTTCATAGTAAAAAGTGTATTTTTGACCTCGGTTAAAAAAACCAAGGTAAAAAGTTTGCATAACTGATGTCGCACGCATGTCTAGCTTACCGGTGTTGTGGCCGAGATCACACATACGTATCCTAGACAAGAATGACCGTCTTACCGACGTTGTGGCTGATGTCGCACGTACCACTCGCAGACAAGAAATGACCGATGTCGCACGCATGTCTGGCTTAGCGACATTGTGACCGAGGTCGTACGTACCTTTCCAAGACACAAATGACCAATGTCGCACGCATGTCTGTCTTATCGGTGATAGAGGTCGCATGTACCTATCCCAGACACAAATGACCAAAGTTGCACACATGTTTGGTTTACCTATATCAATTATTTTTGTAACCGACGTTGGACATCACTCTCGCAAACATGATACTTAATTATAATTATATTAATAACATATAACAACCCTGTGATGCACGATTTAAAATAAGATAATAAGATTCTATCTCTTGAAAGACGATCTTTCCAGACCAAGGTTTAAAATGCAAAGAATGAAGATAAAATTTTTGGGCTGCATGAACCGGGTTATAAACTTTATAACTACTACACATTGCATAATAAATTTTTAATATTGCAACTAAGACCTTTTATCTTTTATTATTCTAATTAAACTCGATGTTTCCATAAGTCTATGGAAAGACGGTCTTTCCCAAGATTTTGCCTTAAAAAAATTATATATATATATATATTAATAGTGTAATTTATGTTTAATAAAACTAAAATATTAGGTTTAATTTTTTTATGCAACTCCATTTCATTTATATTTTAAAAGATTTCATTATGCTTTTAACTATGACTTTATGTTTATATTTTCAAATGAAATGAATTAAACACAGAGTTCGAGTAATACATGATTGTAGTCGAATATAAATAAATAAACTTTATTTTCTCACCGAATAAAATTTTATGTACTACTTGTTCATAATCATGTAAAATAAGTGTTATATAAAATAAGTAGTGTATAAAATTTTACATACTACTAATTTTATATAATTATGAATAAGTATGAATATAAAATTTTATATACTACTTATTATGATTTACCTTTCTTACTTTTATGTAAATAACTTTAAGTTACTTTTAGAACACGCACTAGCGCTTTTCAATATTTCACCAAAAAAAACATATAGGGTTGCCTAAATATTTATATTTAGGCAAGAATAACAAAAATAATTTATTTTGGAGCAATGAAATATAGGGTAACACAATTTTTGGCCATAATGTAATTTTTTAAGATTGTGTAGAAGTAATCAATGTTAACATTTGATACCCTTCCGTTCACACATACATGCCCAAATTCCAAAATCGCAACTGTATATTATTGAATTGAATTTTTATGTTGCCAATTTTTTGATTCGACAATACCAACTTTCTCGGAGGAACCAAAGTGCAAAAAGTAAAAAACTTTACTCGTAACTCCGAATTGAAATCTGCTCGAACGTAATGATACCCTATATACTCAAGTTGTATTTTCCAAGTTCGTAACATAGTATTTATCAATAAACATGCACTAGATTATATTTTTAATATTTTCGATTTACATTTCTTACTTATATGTAACCAACTCTAAGTTACTCTAGAACATGTACTAGCGCTTTCCAACATTTCACTGAAAAAATCATGTATTTTATATATCTATATTTAGGCAAGAATAATAAAAATCATGTATTTCAGAGCAATGAAAAATAGGGTAACACAATTTTGGGCCATAGTGTAATTTTTCAAGATTGTGTAGAAGTAATCAATGTTGACTTTCGAGGCCCTTCCGTTCACCCATACATGCCCAAATTGTAAAGTGCCAATTTCATATTATTGAATTAATTTTAATATTGCCAATTTTGTGATTCGGCAATTCCAACTTTCTTGGAGGGATGCAAACAGTAAAAACTTTACTCATAACTCCAAATTGAAATCCGCTCGGACGTGATGGTACCCTATACACCTAAGTTGTATTTTCCAAGTTCGTAACATAGTATTTATCAATAAACGTGCACAAGAATATATTTGTAATTTTTTCCAATTTACTGTTCTTACTTCTATGTAACATAGAGTTACTATAGAACATGTACTTGCGCTTTCCAACATGTTCCCAAAAAAATCATAAATTTTATGTATTTATATTTAGACAATTATAACAAAAATTATGTATTTTGGAGCAATGGATTATACGGTAATACAATTTTAGGCCATAGTGTAATTTTTAAAATTTTGTAGAAGTAATCAATGTTGACTTTTGAGGCCCTTATGTTCACTCATACATGTCCAAATTGCAAAATCGCAACTATATATTATTGAATTGAATTTTTACGTTGCCAATTTTGTGATTCGACAATTCCAACTTTCTTGGAGGGACCAAAGTGCAAAAAGTAAAAACTTTACTCGTAGCTCCAAATTGAAATCTGCTCGAACGTGGCTACCCTATACACCCCAGTTGTATTTTCCGAGTCCGTAACGTAGTACTTATTAATAAACATGCACTAGAATATATTTGTAATCTTTTCCGATTTCCCTTTCTTACCTCTATGTTACCAACTCTAAGTTACTTTAGAACATATACTAGCGTTTTCCAACATTTTCCCAAAAAATTAATATATTCAATATTTCTATATTTATGGAAGAATAACAAAATTAATGTATTTTGGAGCAATGGATTATAGGGTAACACAATTTTGGGCCATAGTGTTATTTTTCAAGATTGTGTTGAAGTAATCAATGTTGAATTTCGAGTCACTTTCGTTCATCCATACATGCCCAAATTGCAAAATCAAAACTGAAAATTTTGACTTAACTAATCAATGGTCAACCATTATCTGACTTTCTATTCATAAACACTAATTAAAATGTTTGACCTTAACAAATGAACGGTCACCCCTTAATATTTATCCAAATTATATTTGGAAAAAAGGTTTTAACAACTGCGTGTAATAATAAAATTTGGTTTAGTTTAAAAAATCACATAGAATGATTACTTTATTTGATAGATGTATATTTATTTTATCCTATAAAAAATAAAACCTTTATTTGATAGATATTAATTAAACTAAGGAACAAATTAAATTAAATGTTTGATTTATTTTCAGCCTAGTATCAATTCAGCCCAATTACTAAACTCAAACCCTACTACTATAACAAATCTAACCCTAATATTTCTTCTTCAGACAATCTGTCCGCCTTCATTTTTTTTCTTTCTGACCATCGCCTTCATTCTTTTTCATTTCACCATCAGCTCTCTCCTCCTTGTCTGTTTCTAAAATCCATCGCCAGCGACACATCTCCTTCTTCCATTCCACCAGTGCTGACACATCTCTTCCAGACGTCCTCTTCTCCATCGAGCTCGGCCATCCACCTGCTCCTCCGCCGCGTGCCAGCAGCCTCTGTTGTGCTATGCCGCCACCGCGATGCTCCGATGCACTGCTCTGCCACGCTACGCCATCGTTCGCCATGATGCTCTGCCCCCACCTAAAATAATTTTTGTAATTCTTTTCCAAATGGATGTATTCTCTTTATAGATCTATTGTAATGTATTAGATTTGTATTTTGTTAATTTGAATTTAATCAAATATATACTGATTATATAGTGATTTTAATTTTTTGTGCTGTTGTTTGAGAAAATGGGCCTGTGAATTAAGTTGTACGATCTGGCCAGAAAGTTCTTGTTGGTTGTGAACTACCGAAAGCAAAATCGACGTCGATTATGCTTTCGGTAGATTTTTTTTAAAATTTCTCGAAAAAGAACTAGCGACATCGCATCATGCTCGTTTCATTTTTTTTACTATGTTTCATAATTGTGAGGTTGCAACACTTTCAGTCCCATCAAACTTTTTACCTCGGTTATTTTTCCAAAAAACTGAGGTAAAAAACTACCTTTTTACCCCGCCCACATTTACCTAGATTTTTTTGGGACAAAAAACCGAGGTAAAAACCCATAAATAACCGAGGTAATATGTGTTGTCTCTTGTAGTGGTTGAATGTCAATTCCTATTATTGTAATCAATGTTGGCGTTTTCCCAACAACTATAAATGATTATTTTTAAAAAAAACTCTTTGTAAAATATATGTAAATTAGAAATTTTTGTTAAAAACTGTATATTTATTCATATAATAAAATTAATTTTCTATTAAAACACATATAATTTTGATAAAGTGTAAAATAATTGCTCCAGAGCCCCTTATACAAGATTTTTGTTTTGCCCTTGATATTGGTTCACGTTTTTCTACATGAACCCAACCTAGAGCATACACTAATAACAAAAAACCGGACATGAAAATTTTATGAAACTACACGTGGCGTATAAATTCATCGCAATGCAAAAAAGACATGAAAATCCCTCTTGAACTCGAGAATGACACAGTAAAATATTACATTTATTTAACCCATTTTTATATGGCTACACCGCGATGAACGGTGACCTTAATAACAATTTATAGAAATTCTATAGGAATGTTAAAAAAGTTGTAATTTAACCTATAAATGTACCAATTATACATGTAATTTAAACATGGAGATGGCGAGAGGTGAAGGTTCAGGTGGAGAGGGTTCAAGCGGAGAGGTTCGAGAGGTACGAATTCGAGATGTGAAAGTTGCAGTGAAAGTTCGAGAGGTTGTTGGTTGGGGAAGAATCAGGCGGGGAAGAAGAAGAGAACACGCAAGATGGAAAAGGTTTCAAAACCAGATTTCCATCACTCGAACCCTTTTTTACTTAGAACCTTTTTGAAGATCTGGTCATTTAACCATGTTAACTCGAGGGGTGGAGACATGGAAAATGGAATCATTGACAAAAATACCCTTAGTAGACTTTTGCTCAGATATTTTGACAACCGCATTGTATCTTTCTGTACAAAGTCTTCAAAACTATTTTGAAACTAAACTTTGTCAAAGAATCTTTTACCGTCTTTAGGTTTAGGGAACCTAATACATATCCCTCCCATTAATATGGGTTAATTTTTTTAAAAAAAGAATTCCAATTCAATAATAGACAAGGCCAGTAAATTTACGCACTCAAAAACAAAAGAGAGGTAGTTGGTTGGAGCGGAAGGTTGGGGAGGTACGAATTCGAGTACTTTGCCTATGTTTTTTTCTCTTCGTTCTACCTTTTTTATAATTGCATTGATTTATTCTTTCTTTCTTTGGTTTCTCAACCGCCACCGCCATCAACCCAGATGGACGACTCGAAATCCTAATAACCGTCACCACTCTCGCAACTATGTTGCCTCTTTTCTATCTCCACGAATAAGCCTGGGGGTTGCAAGATAGACCTGCAATACGTGGGTCAAGCGGGTTGTCTATTATTAAATCTAGGTGGGTATGGGTAAAAATGAGCGGTGGGTTAAATGAGTAATTAAAAATATGAGTTGGACGGGTTGGGTTTGCTTGTTGACCGCAGATTTACCCATATGAGTTTGTATATCTCCCGACCTGACGCCTGCCGCAGCATCCTGACGCCAGCTACTGCCTGCTCTGCCGATAACGCCGGCGCCACCTCCTGCTACCGAGCCGCCTACTACCCAACAGAGTGTCCATAATCGTTGACATTCTCCTTACCTGGATGATTTTGTTTGATATAATTTTGTTTGTGCTGTTAATACTTAAGAACTCACCCCCTACTGCTGCGATCAGTACTCATGCGCCATCACTATCCTCAGTTGTTCTCTATCCTATTACTGATCATGTAAATTGTGATAAATTTTCTAGTATGCATTCTAGATTTTTGGGTTCAGTAATTTCTAGTGCATATCCCACCACTTATTCTGAGGTGTCAAAGCAGGCTCATTGGTGAGATGCTATAACTTAAGAGCTTACTGTGCTCGAGCGAAATTAGATTTGAACAATGGCCTCTCTACCTCTGGACAAGACTGCGATTGGTTGCATATGGGTTTATCGTACAAAGTTTGAATCTGATGGTACCATTGAGCATCTTAAGGCTTGCCAAGTGGTTCTCGGGAATCGCCAGATTGAAGGGATTAACTATAATGAGACATTTGCTCATGATGAAAAGATGAGTTCGGTTCGTCTTTTCATTTCAGTTGCAGTTATTCGTGGTTGGGAGCTGCATCAGATAGATGTGCATAGCGTTTTCCTGCATGGTGATCGGCATGAAAAAGTTTTCATTCGACCTCCACTTGGCTATCCTGCGCCCCCTGGTCAGGTATGTCGCCTTTAAAAATCTCTTTATAGTCTTCGCCAGGTACCTCACAATTGGTTCGCAAAAACTAGCTCATGCTTTATGTGCATTTGGCTTTGTTCAGAGTAAAGCAGATTACTCTTTATTTGTCTTTTCTTATGGTTCGGTATCTTTGCATGTGCTAGTTTATGTGGATGATTTGGTTATTGATAGTAGCTCTTCGTCGCTTATCTCTGAATTCAAGAAATACTTGAGCTCTTGTTTTCATATAAAATATCTCGGCATGCTTAAGTATTTCTAGGGTATGGAAATTGCTAGAAGACCGGATGAGATGTTCTTTCACACCGGAAATATGCCCTGGACATTTTATCTAACACATGTTTATCTGCCTCTAAACCGACTGATTTTCCAATGAAGCACAACACGATATGGCGCGTGTTGAAGGTCCACTTTACCATGATCCTAAGAAATACCGGTGTCTAGTTGGGCGCCTGATCTACCTCACCATCATTCATCCTGAGCTTAGTTATTCAGTTCATACACTTGCAAAATTATAAGGTGTCATTGTGTTCCTCATTGGCAAGCTGTTGTTCGCATTTTGCACTACCTAAAGAGTAATCATGGTTAGCGTTTATTTTTCTCTTCACGTAGTACATTGCAATTAACTGCTTCTGTGATTCTAATGGGGCTGTATGCCCTATTACCCAGTGTTCTCTTTTCAGATACTTTTTGATGATTGGTAATTCTCCAGTTTCTTGGAAGACTAAGAAGCAACCTACGATTTCTCGGTCTTCTGATGAAGCGGAGTATCGTGCTATGACTGTTACATGTTGTGAATTGTTATGGGTTAAGTCTTTACTGAAAGATTTAGGGGTTGCACATACTACTCCTATGCGTTTTTTTGTGGCAGTCAATCTGCTCTTCAAATTGCGGTAAATCCAGTATTCCATGAACGTACTAAGCATATTGAAATTGATTGTCATTTTGTTTGAGATCTAATGCAGTCTGACATCATTGTTACTCATCATATCGCACTACAGATCAACCTGCATACTTGTTTACCAAAGATCTCGGACGTAACCTGTTTCATTCCTTACTTGGCAAGTTGGGCATTTCTGATCCACATGCTCCAACTTGAGGAGTATTGATGAATGTAGATATTACTTGTAATTTTAATTAAATTCTATTACTTTTTTCTAACTTGTATAGGAATTTTGTCCCACTATATAACGTACCCAGAGATTCTATTACCTTTTTCTACAGACATGCTAATTTTCTCTCTCCGGTGGACATTTTTTGCCCACTCTCCTCCGCCAGAGCTGGTTTCCTCAAGCATGGGTTCTTTTTCTACTCCGGTGAATTTCCCAGGCTGGAGGCCACCGCCAAAAAGCTGGAAGGCTTGGACCGATCACATGCACTCGTTGCATCGTTCAGAGTGGAAAGAGATCGGTGTTAGAATAGAATATTCTAGATACTAGATTATGGTTTACATATTTACGTTTATATTCTTCATGTACTTTATTTATTGACTTTGCAATCTAAATCCCAACTCAAGGGGAATACACTTCTACATGGTATCAGAGGGCTCTGATCTTGGCCCTAATACTTCCCTTCTCTCTTTCTTCATTTTTTCCCAATGTCTTCTTTTCCAACAACGTTCTGTCCAGTTCCCGATGATATCCCGGCCAGTTCCCGACAAATTTCTGGCAGCTTCGGCGACTGTTTCTCCTCCATGAATTACTTGCGTTTGTTTCCTAGTGGTCTACTACTAGCAATTGTCGTCATCTCCTACCTTAACTTCTTCAACACTGACATCATCTCCGGCTTTCTCTACGTTCAGCTTGGTCTCACGTGACCTGAACACCACCTTCTCGGCATATATATTTCTGCCCAGACATTTTCGGCATCTTCTTTTGGTTTTCTCTTTCGGCACTACTGCTAGCGGCGGTTGATTTTTCTGCTCAGCGTTTTAGCTTCTAGAACAGCCTACTGCAATTTTTATTTTCTCCCCCAGCGCGTGACTGTCATGCACCAACGTAGTGAAAAAAGGGCATGTTACACAAGTCCAGTGGCCTTTCTGCTTGTGTTCTCTAGGCCCCAGTCCAGCAGCTCTTCTTCCTAAAAGGCGATAACCCTCACTCTCAGGGCCCCGACCGCAACGACACCACACCCATAACCGAGGAGGTAAATCACAGCACTCCCAGTGGTCAAGCGCATGGTCCGCAACTATACTCGGTAGCCACAAGGAACCCCCCCCCCACACACACACATAGAGAGACTCCCACATTGCCCTTTCCGAGAGATGAACCCATCCTCATCGGTAATGAGACCATGCCCTTAACCACTTGGGCAATTGTGTGGGTGTCAACAGCTCTTCTTCCTGCTTCGCGCGTTGTTTGCATCCTCGATTTGGTTTTCTCGGCATTTACTCCCTTCCGAGCATTGCGCGCACCACCTTTGGTTTTCTCACCAAATAATCACTCTGTGTCCAGAGCCATCTCACCAAATAATTATTTTGTGTCTCTCACCAACTAATCCTAGAAATTATGCCTTTCCCACATTCTAGCGCAACTGCTTACATAACTTTCAATTCTCGCAATTTTGAGAAGGTACATCTTTATAGTGGTTCTTATTCCATTTATGTGGGCAATGGTGAATCATTATCTATTTCTCATACTGACCAGTGTAATCTTTACGGCTTGTCTCGTAACGATGTTCTTGTGGTTCCTCAAATTACTAGAAGTCTACTATCCATTATTAAACTTACTCATGATTCACCTGTTATTATTATATTTGATGCTGAAGCATTTTTCATTATGCACAAACATATATGAGAGATACTATGTAAAGGCCATAATCGTTTGGGTCTTTATTTTCTTGAGACCGGTGATTCCACCTTTTTAGGTGAATTACGTTCTGGAAAGCTTCGAGCCTTTTTTGAGCAATGACATTCTCGCATTGGCCATTTGTCTTATGCCACTCTTCAGTTACTGAATAAACAAGGTCATATCTCTGTAACCTCTATTCTGCCTGCACCTGTTAGTTGTTCTTCTTACCAGCTGGCCAAGAGCAAACATATGCCTTTTTCTGCCAGCGATAAATGAGCCACTGGTCTATTATATTAGGCGCATTGTGATTTGTAAGGATCGGCTCCAGTTTTATCCGTAGAGGGTTATTCATATTATGCTGTGTTTGTCGATGATTTTTTACCCGATTCACGTGGTTTCTTCCTTTACGTCGAAAGTCAGACTTTCTTAACATCTTTTTCTAGTTCTAGAAGTTTGTTGAGATGCAATTCTCTACCAAGGTTAAAGTCTTGCAGACAGATGGTGGTACATGATTCACAAATCACCTTTTGTAGGCCCACTTTGTGTATTGTGGCATTCATCATCAGATGCCCTCTCTATATATATACACCAGCTCAAAATGGTCGGGCTGAGAGGAAGTATCACATCATCATGGAAACTGGCCTTGCTATGTTGTTTCATTCTTCTGTGCCAATATCTTATTCGGTAGATGCCTTCTCCTTTGCGGTTTATATCATTAACCGCTTGCCTACTTCCATTCTTGGTGGCAAGTCCCCCTTCAAGTTCGTGTTAGGTACTACACCAGATTATTCCCTTTTTCACACATATGGTTTCCGTGCATATCCTTGCTTGCGTGCTATTGCTCCTCATAAGTTTGCACCTCGCTCCATTCTCTGTGTTTTTATTAGCTATAGCCCTCATCACAAAGGGTTCAAGTGTCTCGATCCGGCTACTGGGTGTATTTATATTTCACGTCATGTCTAGTTTGATGAGACTTTCTATCCTTTTGCCTCTTTTGCATGGGCTACCCACGAATTCTCTCATTTGGAGCTTTCTTCATTAATAGAGCTCTCGGCTACGTGGTCATTTCCACCTAGCTCTCAGGCTGGATCTCCCTCTACCGAGTCACCTTGCACGATTTGTTCAGATGCTCCCATAGTACATGTGTCCACTTCTCCAGCCCCTGTAACTACTTCTTCGGCCTCGGTGCTTATGACATCAGCCTCTGCATTATCACCCCAGGCTCGCACTTATCTTGCTTCATAGTTTCTTGTTGCTACCACTGATGCCTCCACCAAGCAGGCTTCTACATACACACATCGGATGACCACTGGGACGATGGACAGTTCTCGTCATCCTCATTTCTTCTCTGATTATGAGGCTGCTGGTTTTCTGGATGCCTAATTGCTCAAACCGAGCCACGAGACTATCGTGCAGCTCTTCGTGGTCCTCATTGGGTTCCAGTTATGGATGAATAAATGAATGCGCTTCGCCACCAACACACTTGGGATTTGGTGCCTCGCCCTCCGGACGTGAACGTGGTTGGCTCCAAATGGGTCTTTCGTCTTAAGTATTATCCTAGTGGTAGTATTGATAGCTACAAGGCTCACCTTGTTGCTCAAGGCTTCTCCCAGGTTATAGGATTTGACTTTGATCATACATTCAGTGCCGTGGTGAAGGCATCCACTGTTCATACAATTCTTGCTATTGACACCATGCGTCGCTGGCCTCTTCATCAACTGGATGCCAAGAATGCTTTTCTCAATGGTGTTCTAGACAATCCATTCTATATGGCCCAACCCATCAGCTACAGGGACGATACTCATCCCGATTATGTATGTCACTTACGGAAGTCCATTTGTGGTCTTAAGCAAGCCCCATGTGCTTGGTTCTAGCGCTTCAGCACTTATCTCCGCCAACTTGGGTTTCTCTGTAGTTTGGCTGACACGTCCTTGTTTGTCTTCTATAGAGGTACTACGCTTCTGTATCTTTTGGTTTATGTTAATGATATCATCCTTACTGGAAACAACTCCCCTGCCATCCGTCGGTTCATTGTTCGGACTGATAAGGAGTTTTCTGTTAAGTACTTGGGCTCTTTACATTACTTTTTTGGCTTGGAGGTTGAGTTTACTCCCTTGCATTTGTTTTTGGGTCAGGCCAAGTATGCCAGTGATATTCTTCGTCGGGCTGGGATGATGGACGTTGCCACTATTTCTACACACTTTCTCCCATTGTCTCAGCTTCATAGTAGTACTAGTGGGAAGTTTTCCAATCCCACTCTCTATTGATTTTTAGTTGGTGCTCTGTAGTATCTCACTATTACTAGTCCAGATCTTGCTTTTGCGGTTAATTTTGTCTGTCAGTACCTTCAGGATCATTGTGATGACCACTTTACAGCTGATACTTGCATTCTTCGTTATGTTCATGGCACTCTACACTATGGCCTTTCTTTTTGCTCAGATCACTCTTTTGAGGTGCTAGGCTACTCTGATGCAGACTGGGCGCATTTTCTTGAGACTCATTGTTCGACTCATAGGTATGTTTTTTTTCTAGGTGGCGATTCTTGGAGTGCTAAGAAGCAGCCCACCATTTGTCGCTCCAGCTCTGAGTCTGTGTATCGTGCTTTGGCAAACACTGCGGCTGAGGTTGTTTGGTTATCTCATCTCCTCCGTGATCTTCAGTTCCCACTCTCCAGACTTCCGCTCTTGCTGTGTGACAATAACAGTGCCATCTTTATGGCTCAGAATCCTATTGCTCACAAACGTGCGAAGCATATCGACTACCAGTTCATTCAAGAGTTAGTCTCTCCAGGAAAGCGTTGTCTTCATCATGTTCCTACTTCACTTTAGATTGCCGACATCTTCACGAAATGGCTTCCCCATCCTGTTTTAAGTTCTTTAGATCTAGGCTATGCGTCTTGGAGCATCTGACGCTTTGCTTGAGGGTGGTGGTACTAGATTAGGTTTACATATTTACATTTATATCCCTTATGTACTCTATTTATTGACTTTGCAATCGAAATCCCATTTCAAGGGGAAATACACTTCTACAGCCAGAATCTGTAAGGAAATCCTTCACTCGTGCTACACCATTTTGAAAATGAGGATTTGATTTTTGGTTGTCGAGAAATGGTGCCCCGTAAACCAACACTTTCGTGTTTCTGTTAGGTGAGGCAATACTTACGCTAGAGGACATGACATGATTGGGAGCTACTCGGTTGTCGGCAACCCAATTTTTAGCTCGGTCAAAAACCTCGAGCTGAAGCAATTTTAGGATGAGTTAGAATCAGAATGAAGGAGGCTAAATGGGAGGTCTCACAAGTAGCTCCAGATTCGATGGATGGAGACGTTCATGAACAAAGGAAACCCAATCGAGCACGAGGCATTTCTCGCATGTGGCTATCAAGGCTTGTTTATTATTCTTGCATGTGTTAAACGCTCGTTTAATTGCTCGTTGTTTGTTTTTTTGCATGTTACTATCAATATATATTCAAAAGGTTTGTTTTTCCCTCGAAATCTCAAGGGGATACTATTAGTAGTCGTGTTTTAGCTCTCAATGTGATTCTCACTAGTGGCACTAGGATTGCACATGCACCAGTATATTATCAATCTATATTCAATATGTTTGTTTTCCCCCGAAATCTCAAGGGCGTACTATTAGTAGTCGTGTTTTAGCTGTCGATGTGATTCTCACTAGTGGTACTATGATTGCACGTGCACCAGCAGTTTTAGCCAGTATTTAGCTAGTCTGAGTGAGATAAAAGACTTGATGACCAAACCTATCGATTTAGCGATATATGTTTCACCTCCTCTCCAACTTCTGCAGGTATGATATGGGAGAGGTTTTTGGCCCTAAGGCTGAATCCCGTGGTTCATGAGCTGGATTCCGACCAACCATGATTCGCAGAGTTTAAGGTACACATACCCTAGGGATATTCAGTCCGTGATATATTTGGAAAGTGGACATTTTCTGTGGCGGCCTTATTACTAGGTATGCAGCAGCCGCCTTTATTACAAGGACCGTGCAGACATAGTTTTCCCCCATTCTGGTCTTAATGATCATGCGAAAATGTGCATCCGGTGTTTGAGGTAAGTGAGTTGGTGAAAAAATTCTATAACTGTGGCTACAGTAGACGGTTACAGATGCAAATGTGGAGAATGAATTCTTAATTTATTAATTTTTTATTATCTGAAAATATAAGGATGCATTTGCTAAATGCATCATAATTATTTTATCTTTTTTTTCAGAAAAAAGAAGGACGCATTCACTAAATGCGTCCTCATCATTTTACCTATTTTTATTCTGAAAAAACAAGGGCCAATGCGTTCTCGACCTTCTGGCATTTTAATTCCCAAATCAGAGACCCAAGCAGGATACGTGACCTTTTCTCCTCCGGCGACCTACTTTCTCTCCATCATCTCCACCGCCGGGAAATGCCGGTTCTTCTTTCCTTGCCAAGCTCACACCGTTAGTCTCTCTCCCAGCATTTGTTTGTCGCTATTTTCATGGCCGAATTGGCTATTTCATCTCTTCTTTGCGTATTTGTTAGATCTGTAATTTTTCAGTATAAATTGGGAATATATGGTTGCTGGATATGTAGGTTGCTTACCTGCCGGTCATTACCGCCTCTTGCACCATTCCTACGCGCCGCCAAAAGCTCTACATGTGGAAGTCACATGCCGCTCTTATCCCTACGGGACCGTGTACACTCTTGCAGAAGGTATTTTTCTTCATTTCTATAATGAATGTTTTACGCTATACACTCATTTCCCTTTATTGTGAGAATTCAAGTTATATGTTTTTGTGTAATTGTTTGATTTGGTTTGATTGAGTGTTTACTGAGTTAGGTCTAATTATTGTGTGTTGTAATTAAGTTCAGTTTTTATATTGAGAAGAAACATTACCGAAGTTTTTGTGAGTATGTGAATTAGAAAGATAATCGATAATAGTGTATGATTTGGTTGCCCAATAACAATTGAACAATGTATGGTTATGAATTGAAAGGTTGAATATATGTTGCTAAATAATACCATCTTTCTGAATATGGAATTATATGTTCTATATTTGTATAATGCAGTTCTACGATGCTTTTGATGGTGCACTTGTACAAAAGGGGCCAAATTAAGTTAGATTTGAATGTGGGTGTATATTATGATCCTCCTATATCTGAGAAAAATGTGACTCTCGAACGGAGGTTAAGCCACTCCAAGTTAGTTGAATTAATTTTCAGACGACTTGGCATTGTAAGTAAGGGATTTCTGTTAAAAATCTATTATCATTGTCCTGAGCTGATTGGTTTGTCTATGTACTATCGATGTCGTAATATGGAAGATGACGAGTCCACTGCAACCTTCTTCAACATTGTTGATCAAATTTTCTTGTCCTCAGCTGATCTTTACATTAATATGGAAAAGATGTCAATCACCATTGACCGTGTGAGTGATGTTAGCTTGGGCACGTTCATGTCGTTGTTGAGTAATGTTTAGAACTATACAACTTTTCCAACCTTCCGACCCCCTGTATATTGCCAAGGTTTAGGAGAACCTTCTTTCATTGGTGAGTTGAGTCAACCCAGTGCGTATGTCCATCTCGATTACACTCGGTCGTCCACAAGTGCTGGTGTATATGGTGTACATCATAAAGAGCTGAATGTCTTCGATGATAATTATGTAGGTGAAATTAGAGAGCATGTTGTTGGTGATGTTGAGCATGTTGTTAGCGATGATGAAGGTAAGAAAAAGGAACTTGAAGAAGAAAGTGAAGATGGTCGATCCTTATCAACTGATTCGAATCCAGGGAATGATGATGAACAAGTGGTGTACAAAAATAATGTAGCCATGGTGTTCCACCTTATAGTGAATCCTAATACAAAGGCCTACTTCAGGGATTGTGGAGGGGCTGGGTAGGATAGGTCTGACCCAACTGATTGTGACGAAACACTTCCTAGTTATGTTCAAGTGATCGGTGAAGTTGACTTAGGTATGCGTTTCCGGAGTAAGCTAGAATTTGTAGAAGCTATTTCCAGGTGGAGTTCGATGATAAACAGGGAACAACGGGTCACGGAGAGTAGGTCACATACATGGGATGCAAAATATAAAGATGTTGTTGAAGGAAGTGTCAATTGTCATTAGATTGTCAAAGTTAGCAAGAAGGCTGCCCGTGAGATGTAGGAGATCACCAAATGGGCAAGTATTGATAGTTGTATTAGTGCTGGTCGATCAAATGGTAACACTAACCGGACATCGTTGATGATCACTCATTCCATTTTCCATCAGATTGATGCAAACCCTTCCTTCACGGTGAAGAATGTCCAAGCGCATGTGAAGAAGGAGTTAAATGTGACCATTTCCTACAAGAAGGCGTGGTATGCTCGTAATAAGGCTATTGATGTGGTATTAGGAACTTGGGAGGAATCCTTTGCAATGTTTCCAACATTTATGGATGAGCTAGTCAGGGCCAATCCTAGCACAATTGTTGATTGGGCAGGCATACCTAATAGAATACATGGTCATGGGTGTAGGAAATTTAAGTTTGTGTTCCGGGCATTTTGTCAGGATATTGAAGCTTTTCGCCACTGCAGGCCAGTGATTAGTGTCGATGAGACTCATTTGAGAGGTGCATACAAGGCCACAATGCTAGTTGCTGTGACGCACGACGTGAATGATTGCATACTACCAATTGCTTATGCAATAGTTGATGCTGAGACTATGGAGAGCTAAAAATGGTTCATACTCAAATTGTGACTCCATGTGGTAGGTGGTGATACTAGGCTAATCGGTATTATATCAGATCATCATGAAGGGATTTTGAATGCAATGAGACATATGAATGAATGGATGGAGCCAACAGGATACCACCGGTTTTACTTGAGGCATTTTCGGCCCAACTTCCTTAATGCGGAGCGTGGGTAGTTAAAAAGTGTGCATTTGAATACTCTGGTTGGTCATGCCAGACAAGAAAGTAGGTGTATAAGGAGGAGTTGGAGAGTCTCAAACCATCTTCTTTGGATTGATTGAAACGTCATGATAGCAGTAAGTAGTACTTTACTTTTGATGAGGAAGATCGTCGATGGCAAATTCTTACAACTAATTTGTCAGAGAGTTACACCAATTGTTTAAGGCGTGCAAGACATCTCACGATAACAGCATGCGTTAAAGCCACTTTTGAACAAACAGTTAAAATGTTTGCACAAAGGCTAATGGACGCCAAAAATTGGAGGTAATTTTTTTGATACATTATATTTCATTATGTGTTTTTGTATTAGGTAAAATATTCTAAATTGATGTATAATTGTGTAGGTCTGAGTTCCCAAGCAGGATTTGGAAAAAGTTTCAAAAGCAAGACACTTAGGGACAGGGACATAGTGTGACTGTGTATGGTCAGGCATCCCAAACTTATAAGATTGTGACAAGGATCAATGATGGTAGCATGGGTGAGAGCCAATGCACTATGTAATACTGGAGAAAGGAGTGTGGTTGTCACAAATGGAAAATTTTCTGTTTCCCTTATTCCCATGCATTGGCTGTTTGTAGGTAAAGGCGTGACGATCCATCTACTCTTTGTGATAAGGTATATCACACAACCACCTTTGTGGATCAATATAGTGAGGGTTCCGTGCCTATCCGAGATCCATCACTATGGCACCTGCCAACTGGAGGTTGATTCCCGATTGAAAAGTTTTGTAACAGGAGGCGTGGTCAGTTTGCGGAGAGAAGGATAAGGAATCAAATGGAAGAGAGACTCTCAGGTGGTTGCAGAGGTGTTTGTGGGCGAGGTCGTGCTTAGGGTCCTGTTTGTAGTATGTAGTTCCTAGAAATGCTTATGTTTTTTTGAGACCACTAAGTATTTATGATATTATTTAGTTATCATGTATGTTATATGAAATTCACTCGTTATTTAATTAATCTTTGGGTGGATTTGCATTATGTCTATTGTTTAAATTGAAGCTAATGTTTGATTTGGTTTGAATATTTATTACATGCAATTGTATTGATTTTCGTGGAAATGTAGATTGATCATTTTGCAATGCGATTTTGATTTTTACCAAGGATACACCATGTATCATCCGGGACCCCATTATGAGGACTTGTTTTATCTTCACCAAGAGTATCGTGCACGTGCTATATACAATGGCCAATTGGAGGATGAGGCATTGCAGGTGAGACGGTGCAATGGGGCTTATTGGACTGGTGGGATACCCGATCGAGTGATGCACTATGTGCATGAGGCTGGCTTCTTGGGACTATTAGATTCAACACCAATTCATTGACCATCACTTATCATTGCGTTAGTCGAGTGCTGGAGACCAGAGACGCACATGTTTTATCATCCGATGGGGGAGGCTACCGTCATGTTGTAGGATGTGGGCATTATTTGGGGTCAACAGATTGATGACATGCCTATCACTAGTGTTGACACAAGTAGGCGCATGAATGCGTGGTAGAGATTAAGCACGGACTACTTGGGGGCTACACCAGACTTGAGTGATATTAAAGGGGGTCGCATAAGAGCCACCTGGTTGGGAAACTTGTTGCGCAGTCCATTTCCTATTGATGCTACAAAGGTAGATTGTCAGCAGTGGGCAAGGGTATTCATTCTACTGTTTGTTGGAGGATTTCTCATGTCTGACACATCTGGGCACCTGATCCCTCTACTTTATATGTCGATACTCATGGAATTATATTCAGCATATCAATACAGTTGGGGGAGTGCGATTTTGGCACACTTGTACAGGAGCTTATGTATGCTGCAATTCCACAAGTAAAATTCATATCTGGGCCACTAGTCCTACTACATGTAACATTGTTTGTTAAACTTGTTAGTTGGACACGTGTCCATAATGACTGCTTACAATACATTTTATTTTTTAATATTTAGGGTATAAGAGCGAATACCAACCATCTATCCTGCCAGATGACTTCCAGTGACCGTCAACATGACTGCTCTTGGGTCTAGGTTTGTATTCAATTAGTAAGGACACCAAAATTAAACCTTTTTCATTACTGGGAATAGTTAATATTATTCATTCTGTTTCTCATAGGTGGAGAGTCCGGTACGATTTCACCCATGCATGTACTAAAAGTGTAGCGTGATCAACTCACATCTCTCCATGACAGTCAGGTATAAAGTAATTTGGTTTTCCTTTTTTTGATCTAAAAGAAAAAAAGGTGTATTTTTTCTAACCACAAAACTTGTATGTTATGTCAGTTTATTTGGCAGCCATACACTGAAGATGTTATGAAACATCTCCCACAATACTGTACAATAAATGGCTATCATGTGTTGATCTCATTTATTGGCACGTCGTAGAGTATTATCATGTTCTCAGGCAATTCAGCCTTATCCAGACAATACCCACGCAGTTGGTAACTAAGGATGAACACAAACGGCTTCATACTAGAGACCGTCGGGGGAGGTCAGGCATGGATTGGTGTGTTGAACTGAGAAGATATCCTGATGCGTGGGAACATCGAGCAGAGCACCGAATTAATTCTCTTGGGTTAGAGGATCCATATACACCCAATCGAGAATATTTGGAGAGGTATTTTCCCAGGACAGTGACCCGAATTCATCAGCCAGGACGGTGCCAAACGGTTACAGATGGGTTTCACGGAGATGGAGCGACTTTGAAGTATATGGTATTTACTAGGTTTCTCATAGTGTCAACAAATAATTTTTCAGATTCCCTCATTTTTGAATATCTAACATATTTATCTCATTTATGTAGTTGCATGCAATGTCTGAGATGCACCTTATGTTTTATATTAATTCGGACGAATGTCCCCCACTTTTCGCAGACGTTATAAGGAGGGTACATAGTGTTGTCACACGTACACTAGAATATGCGCATGAGCCTTCCAGAATGCAGTATTATCAGCCACACATGCACACCGAGGGACCTCCCCCTGGTGTCAGATACAATGAAATCAGAAGCCACCGTATAGTTCCTCCTGGTCGATGGGGTGGTCAACGACCCAGTGCTCACGGACCTACTGCACACATTGGTTCATCTCAAGCCGGACCCTCACATGCAATTCCAACCCACGAAGAACCATCAGATGCTGGACCCTCACACTCCAACACTACTCCAGCTGATTCAATTGCATACCGTACTCCCACTGCTAGTCATGCGTATATATCGCCTATTGCTCCATTAAATACAGGTTGAGTTTCTCACATCCAATATGATTTAAATGAGGACGCGGGAGACAATATGGAGGAGGATTTTACAAAAGGAGTTCAGAATGACGACATAAATGTTTCTACTCATATGGTTGTTCCTCGACGCACATCCCTCACCATACGTCTGCCCCCATGTGGAACAGGTGGAAAGCTTTGCGGTAGGGTATCATTAGTACCTTACATGTCATTGAGCATTCATTTCATCATACCTATCTATTTGGCACGTATTCTTCGAATATTGTATCACTAAATCAATTCATATTTTGTTACTCCATTTCATGTTTATTTTGTTTTCATTATCGTCCTCTAATTTCATAAACATTAAATGTGTCTACTATTATTTTTTTTATTATTTAAATTAGTTAGTAGTTAAAAAGAAGAAAATTTTAAAAAATTGCATACAACTCTAATTTATTTAAGTTTTAAAAAATCAAAATTTAAAAATAAAAAATTCAATACATTTTTAACTTCCAATTTATTTTTATATTTCATTCATTTTCTATATTTCGGAATATTTAGAAAAAATGAAATACAGACGTTCAAAATTAGAGGAAATATGACATTCAAAATTTATTCTCATAAATTTTAAATGGGATGTTCAATTCTTTCCATTAACATTATTCTAGTAAATAGGATGTTCAAATTTTATTATCATAAATTTCAAAGGGGACTTTAAAATTCTTCCAATGCATTTATTCTAGTAAATATGAAGTCCAAAAAAATAAAAGAAGAAATCAGAGAACGCATTCAACAAATGCTTTCTCTTCATTCTTTTTTTTAAATGGCAAGAAATTAGATGACGCATTCAGCAAATGCGTTTTCTTCATTCCCTTTTATTTTAAAAACTCTTCCTCTATTTTTTAAAGTAAATATCACGATGAATTTTTTATTTTTTAAAAAAAGAAATTAGACAAAAAAATATAAATTAAACAAAGGACGCATTCAGAGAATGCGTCCTCTTGATGTGCTAAATAATAAAAAAGAGAAATTAAATAGAGGACGATGAAAAAAATTTTAAAAAAAAGAAAAGCAGTTACTGCATCCTCTTCATGTGCTTAAAAAAGATAAATTAAATAGAATGTGTCCTCTTGATGCGCCAAATAAACAAAAGAAATTAAATAGAGGGCGCATTCTCTAAATGCGTCTTCCGTAAAAGTGTCCAAGTTTGAATATCTGCATACTTGCAGCCGGGTCGCATTTAATCAACACCATCAAAGAAAGCTCTTGTGATTTGGTTGGGATTGATTCTAGTTGCATCAAGGTGTACCTCCCTCATCTTGTCCCCAGCTAGTTTAGGTATGATCAGGACATTCCATGTTCAGTTTCGCGAGATACGATCTCTCTGGGTATTGGGAAATTTTCAACTAAATATATTTTCCTTCTATTTATTTATGCTTAAATATGTGTTGGTTTTAGTGGTTTTCCGGTGTGGTAGATACAAAAAGTTTCCGGCGAGAGGAAAAACGCTGATTCTGACGGATTTGAGCATTTATGAAGTTGAGATTTGTATGAAGTTCATGGAAAACCAGAACTTCAATTGGGTGAGTTCTTCTTTTCCCTTCTATTTGGTTGTATTAGTACTAGCTTAAGTTTTACACCTTTCATGACCACAATTTTATATATTCCTTCTGTCCCAACTCTATTTGCATTGATCACTATTTATTTAGTCAAAGTTTATTAAATAGAAAGTAAATTTCAAGTAATATATGATATAATTTCACAAGTTTGAATGTATTGTTGTGTGAGTCCAGGGGAATACCTGGCCCTAATTGGGGCAAAGCTAAATGGTAAAGAATTTGTTGCTACTGGATTGGCAACTCATTTTGTCCCATGTGAGGTAATTTGTAGTATTGATATCATTTTGTATTTTACATCTGATAAAGAGTAGTTCAGAAGCATGATGGGGAGGTACGTGCTAAAATTGAACCTTTGTTTAGTTTAGGTCTTAAAGTGAGAACAATATAGTATATATAAAGCTTGCATAGTAATTAGGCATGGATTTTTTTAGGACATAGAACTTATTACCTGCACTTGAGTCGGTAGGAGCCAAAAAGAAAAGTATGAGTGAATGCAAAGGGGAAGGAGGGCTAAGTAAATGTAGTGCTTAAGGGTGTTCATGGGTCGGGGCGAGTAGGGGCGGGTTAGCTGACCCGACCGAAATTGACCCTAAGTTTATTGTTAAATGGGCAGGTTGGCTTGGGTCAAAATTCCCATAGTTTAGGGTCGGGTTGGGTTGGATTGGGTCATGGGTCGTCCCAAATTGACCAAAATCATATAAAAATAGTAAACTTGTTTTAAAAAAATATATTTTTAACTTTATAAATATACATTTTTTTCAACAATGTTAAAATTAATTTTGAAGTTATTTAATGTAGGATAAGTTGTATTAAACTAAAAAAATTACAATATTTTTTAAAAAAATTGGGCAAAATTGCAAATGAGTCAAAATCTGACCCGACCTATTTTGACCCAACCTATTTTGACCCATATGGGCCATTAACCCGACCTGACCCAAATGGGCCTGATCAAATGGGTTGGATCGAATTGGGCAATTTGAACACTCCTAGTAGTGCTTACATCTTTTGAGCACGAATGGCTATCTGAACCCGGATATGTTGCTGTAGCAATTAGACATTAGCTAGGCCATTTGGCTAAACCAAATTAAAATGTGTTGTAATATGAGATATCGAGCTTAAACTACACAGTTCAAAAACTAGCAACTACCATAATGTAATTGGATATATGCTCTGAATGATGCCACATTGAGGTTAACTAAATTCATGAATTTCTTCTCTTACTTGTAGAAAATGCCTGAACTAGAGAATTGTCTGGTGAGTTTAGATAATGGTGCATATGTTGTTGTCAAGTTTTCCATTGATATATTCCCTGTTAAGGTTTTGGCAGATGAAAAATGTGCATAAAAAAGTAAGAATACGTGTAAGTTCATGGCCCTACTTACAGATAGTTACTCAAAAGATTGAGATTGTCTGGTTTTCTTGTAAACAAGATATAATTAATTATTATTTCTCAAACACTAAAAGTTCATATAAGAGGCTGTAATACTTCGACATTGTCTATTTAAATAGAAACTACACAACCTCATGTGATTCCCTACATATGGGAAGCCGAGGGTTGCAAAGATATAAATAGTTGGATTAGCCTAGTACTTAATGGCTTAAAGAGATCTTCCCCAATAGGGTTGAAAATAACATTAAGATTGGTAATAGTCTTTTTTTTTGTCTCCAAAATTACGTTTGGTATTCAATAAGTGTCCCTTCTTGTCAAAACACACATATTAGGAAATTGGTTGATTTTGCTATGATATATTCTTAGGGAAAATAAAAGCTTCACTTATAGCTCATGTCGGTGATATTTCTTTCAAAAAATTTGCATAAAGGTTGAATTGGGAATCTAATCCATTATATTTTTTTTGAACTTTAAAATCAGACAGTTATTAAAGAATAGAATTCATTTTGAAATAGAACACTTGTTCTATGTTATTGATATGTTCATTATCCTGCATATATTTGAGCTTCTACTTAGTGAAAGTCTTCCTAAAACATATATAGATCCGAGAAGGAAGGAAACAGTATTTTTGCGAATGCCTTAAAGAAAGAATTCTATCTCACATTAAACATCCTTCAAACAACAATTTCTGGCAATGTTTATGAGGTAACGTCGCTGGTTATAACCTTCTTTATCCAGCTGAAAATGGATTTTGCTGTTATGTATCTGGATACAAAAAAATGTCAGAGAATTTCATTAGATATCTACGTGAAATGAGGGATGGGTACTTCGCCATTTATTTGATCTTAAGTATTCTGCTCTTTTGCTTTTTTAGTGTTTAGATGTTAAAGGCTCTGGCTTGACCTATTGAATTAAGTGGAGAATCATTGATGTTGTCGTTCATGATTTTCAAAATTCCCAGTTTCTTGGAAATTGTTTTGTGAACAGCTGCTTATAGTACATAATGATATAGGTGTTCAGCTGAAGTTAATGGCTAGGTTTCATATCTCGTATAATTTTGATGCATATAATTTATTGCATGTTGATTATGTATCTTCTTTACTAGATGCAAATCTTACGAGATTGCCAAAAGGAAGTTGAGAGTATTAGAGGCACCTAACATTCTCAACATATCTCTAAAAGTATTTTTAGTACTTCTTGATAAACAACATTTCAGCTATTCATTTTTAGGTTATGCTCCATATTTATTTGTAACTAAATTACATTGTAGTCCGATAAGTTTGGGAAGCTGAAAAAACAAATATGGTTTTTTCTTTGTGGTTTTGATTGGTTAAGATGTCAAAATCAAGTTTTAGTTTAATGTGACCAAGAATGGATTTTGCATCCTAGGAACCTACTAAATTTTGAACTATAGAGTCTTTGAATTGATGCATTTCAGTTTGCAATTTGTGTTCAAAGAGGTTGTTTTGGTTATTCGGAGCCTTCTTTTGCACAATGTGTCATCTTGGGAACCTTCGGTTGCTCTTGTTAGTTGTATGTTTTATTAACTTAAACTTGTCCCTTCTTAGGATTACTGATTATGAGACACAAGTGAGAAAGGAAGTCGATGAAGCAATCACTAAAGCAAAGTTTGGAACATCTATGTATCTTTTAATTCCTGCGACTAGGTTCAACCTCACGTTATGACATGTCGGGATAATTGCTCATGTGTATCCTCCATCATGTTACGACATCTCGAGATAGTTACTCATGTGTATCCTTGAGAGCGGGCGGTCGTCGCGCCCCCTATGCAAAAGATAATTTATAAGCCCTTTTTGCTTACTTTCTACAACTAGGTAGATAGCGGCAAATCGGGGTCGTCCAAGGAGAAGAGGGATCTTCCTAAGCGTCTAAGCACACAATGGTTGATATTAGGCTAGGAGTAGATATATATACACACACATAAAAGCATGTAAATGGGGGGGGGGTTGGTTGGTTGTTCCTAAGTTACGAAAGTAAAAAGACAAGATAACTAGCAAGGTCAAGTGACTATGCTAATCATCAAACAAAACTAAAGAAAAGGGGTTTTAAACTACAAAGATAGAGCCTTGGGGGCAATGGATATCCACTTCCAAATCTAATGTAGGTCATTGAACCATTCACTCATTCTATCATATAGCATTACATGACTCAACATCAACATACCCATCTAGCAAGAATCACAACACATAAATCACAAGAAGTTCTAAGTTCATGCTCATAGATTTTCATGCAAAGGAGCTACGGAATTCGTCACGTTCCTAACACCTAACCAATTCAATCATACAAGCACTCCCTATGCTCAAACAACTCATGGCACAAGTGAAGTGAAGCACACCATCAAGAATACACAAATGCTAAATAACAAATGCTTCAAGGATGAGTTAAAATCATCTATTCAATACTTCAACTACTTGTTGTGGAGACTAAACTCCTATCCTTCTTAGTTCGTAGTTTGCAAGAGTGAGTTCGACATCTCTCGTCAAACCTCACCAATGACTCCCGTTGTCGCGACCACGACTCAAGGTATCATTGGTGGCATTTAATCACGAAGAACCAACAAGCTTGGCAATGCATATGACCACTACACCGTGACTAAGCATTTAACCAATTCATGCAATTACACGAGATTGGATGAACGTGCAACGCACATTCATCCAAGAGCATATAACTCTCTCATTTGCTACACAAACGAACATGACGAAGAGTTCGACATCAATCACATTCGTCTAGCACATTATCAATCCATCAACACAATCAAAAGCCCTAAATCATACTCATACATTCCTAACAAGAAAAGGGGGGAAATTAACCCAAATCCCCCAAACCCTAGCTAGCAATTCATACAAGTATTTCATTCAAGCTTTCAACAACATCAATGGCATCAACAATTAACATTCAAGCACAATAAAAGCACAATAGCAAAAACACTAAATAGATAGATATAAATGCTCCTTACTACATAGAAATGGAAGCTTCAATCCTTGCTCCCAAGTACAAAAACTACTCTAGAACAACAAAAGACATAGAAACTAAGAAAACAAGAAGAGAAAAGCTAGGGTTTTGGCCCAAAACGGGGGCCAAAAGCTGTGGAGAAGAAGGGGTGAAGAGGTATTTATAGTGGAAGAAAAAGGGGAGAAAAAATGCTGCTGCAGAGCTGGATTCGCGCTGTCGTCGCGACTCGCGACCAGTTCCATCGCGAGTCGCGACCAGCAGTGAAATCCAGCCCTGTTTTGTTTTGCTTCCTCCGGGTGAACCGTTGATCCGTTTTGGGAGTTCTTGTAGTCGATTTTATAGTGCTCGAGAAGAGGAATCCAATGGTACCACTCTTGAGGGCTGATTCTTCTCGGAAAATTCTGAGAACCCTGGATCATCATTCATCCGTTGCTTTGCTCTCCTTTCTTCATCTCTTCACTTCTTCAAATCTTCACAAAGCTCAAATGTAAAGGTCTTCAAATCTTCAAATCTTCAAAGATAAATCTTCAAAGTCTTCAAATCTTCAAAGTCTTCAAACAAATCACCTTGTCACACAAAATCATCTAAAAAGTGATAAAAACGTCAAAGCCGCCTTTATCCCTCCTTAGATTTCAAGGCAAAATGCCACATGTAGAACACAAAATTGCACAAAACCTAATCCTAAAAAGCCTAAAATAACCATCTTAAATGGACACATCAAACCTCCCCACACTTAAACCTTACTCGCCCTCGAGTAAGAAAAGATTCAAGCACACGGAGGAAATGACATATCCACATCCTAAAAAGCCTAAAATAACCACATAAAATGGCCTCATCAAACCTCCCCACACTTAAACCTTACTCGCCCTCGAGTAAGAAAAGATCCAACCACACGGAGGAATTCATATGGCCATATCCTAAACTAATCCCCCAAACAAAGCCTCACAAAAACTCTCAATATCATAAATCCCAAAATAAAAGCTCACATGAGAATTTTTCACACACACATCCCCAATCCTAAATCTAACCAAACCTACCACTTATCAATTCACTACCCATAAAAATATTTCAAAGCCCAGAATTGATATTCCCAAAGTCCAATGACACAAGATGAAGTTAAAACCATTTAAGAGGTTTAAGCACATACTTCACCTAATGCCAATATATCCACCAAAATCCAATGACATAAAATGAAGCTAAAGCCATATAAGAGGTTCAAACACATGCTTCACCTAATGCCAATATATCAACCAAAAACGAAGTAGAAAGAGATAAGGAATTTCATAACCACACTTCGTTTCCTAACCCACTAAGCTACCCAATCCCAAGAGGTCTATAGATGTTGAGCTACCCGATCCATCCATGTGACAACCGCAACCTTATGACTCCAACGCCGACAAATGAGTGAAATCTTAGAATTTTTCTTTTTCTCTCTTTTTCTCTCATTTTGCCTAGGAGCTCTTTCGAGTTTTCATCCTAGCCGCACATCATGTTTCTTTAGCTCACATCTCACCTTTTTCCACACATTTTAGCCTCTCATTTTTGCCTAGGCCACCCTTTCGGGTTTTCGACCTATCTGGGCCCCCAATGTTGCCTAAGTTGCCCTCTCGGGTTTTCAACTTAGCGGATTTTCTTTTTCTTTTTTTTTGTTTTTCTATATTTTTTTATTTCTTTTTTTTTTGTTTTTCTATAGTTATTTTTTTTTCTTTTCTCATGTTTTTCCAATGAAAAGTAGCAAAAAGCATTCCAAAACTATCTAGCATGCATGTGAATCCTCTAACCCCTCCCCACACTTAAAACATTACAATGCCCTCAATGAAAACATATAAGGCAAGAACAATAAAAATCAAGGTAAGGGGGTAGAATGACACCCGTGTCTCCGCAATTCGCCGGTGATATGGCGTAATCCAAGCACTTGTATGGTCCCGAAATAGGTGTCGGAACCGGACGGGTGAGCAAAGATGCCGTAGAAGAACTCACCCCTCGAGAAAAGCATTGTCTCCATGGCGCCGTTTGATCAAGACTAACACCACGAAGAACACATTAAACTCACAAGTACATAAGGATATGTAATACTAGGTTTAGCATCAAAAGTTAATAACCATAGTATTTTCAAAGAACAACCAAATCACACTCAACCAACACTATAAGAATAATCATGAAAAATATCCAACATATATTGACATGTATACAAGCATCATTATAGGATATGCACTTACGATCACAATTATGTAGTCGGCATACTACAATCAACAAATGTACTATAAAGATGCAAGAATGTTCATATGCCAATATATGTCGGATGGTTGAGAATGAGTGGAGATGTGGTGGTTCTTGGGAGTGTTGGGTGGAGAAGAAGGAAGAATCATGCAATGTGTAAGATCAAATGAAAACTTGGAATTTTCATCGCGACTCGCGACTGAAGTGGTCGCGACTCGCGACGAACTTCATTGCGACTCGCGACGGGTTCATCGTGACTCGCAAAAAGTAGAGGCCGGGAGCATAAAGTTTTGTGGAGGTGGAGATGGTTCAAAGGGTATTGAGTGGTTAGGGAGCTTGGGATAATCTTTCGGCTCCTCTCTCGTTTCCCTCAAAACTTCCAAAAATGGTGGAGTTGGTTCACTAGGTGGGAGAAGGGGTGACGATGCTAATGGATGTAGCACTATCACCTCTTCCTCCATTTTTCTATCCTCTACAACCAACTCCTCATCCCTTTCAAACTCAAAATCATTTTTATTGGTGACCTCACTCACCGAGTTATCGAGTTCAAGTTGGGATGGTGTATTTTCGGAATCACGAGCTTCCATGGCGGCCAATACCTCTAATATGTTCCTCGCATGCCCCTCAATGGCCTCAACACTAGAGGAGAGCTGGGTATCCGGCTCCTCACTAGTAAAGGAGTTCAAGTTTGCTATGGTATTTAAGACATCCTCACGTGTCAAACTTGAACTTCCTTGTTGGGCTTGGTTTTGGGGTATGGTATAGTGTGGTGATGGCCAACTAGGTTGCTCGTAGTGTTGGTTTTCCGGCTCATTCTCATACCACCAATCCGGACTACCACTCCATTCCGGATTGTAAGAGTCGTGGTATGGATAGCATTCATGAGCTTCTTGCCCTTGAAAACCAACATCTCCAACCTCTTGATAGCACTCTTCATAGTACCCATGGTTTTGAAAACCAAGGGTTCTTTCTCGGTCATCGTGCTTTTCCCACAACAAAGGGCAAGATTCGATAGGATGGTCGGAACGACACATCCTACAAAACCTTGCTTGTTGAGCCTCTCTTCTCATCATGAGTTCCCTCAAGGTGAGACGCTCCATTAAAATTTATTTTTTTTTCAAAAGTTCGGAATCATAGTGCAAGGATTCTCGATAAAATAAATTACCAAGAACTCAAGCAATACCTACTCCGAACAAAAACAACCACCAAGTAGTGGAAAATAAAAACAACTAGCCAATACACAACCAAATACACCTAAATACTTAAAAATAAATGCCTCTTCCCCGGCAACGGCGCCATTTTGATAGCGGGCGGTCGTCGCGCCCCCTATGCAAAAGATAATTTATAAGCCCTTTTTGCTTACTTTCTACAACTAGGTAGATAGCGGCAAATCGGGGTCGTCCAAGGAGAAGAGGGATCTTCCTAAGCGTCTAAGTACACAATGGTTGATATTAGGCTAGGAGTAGATATATATACACACACATAAAAGCATGTAAATGGGGGGGGTTGGTTGGTTGTTCCTAAGTTACGAAAGTAAAAAGACAAGATAACTAGCAAGGTCAAGTGACTATGCTAATCATCAAACAAAACTAAAGAAAAGGGGTTTTAAACTACAAAGATAGAGCCTTGGGGGCAATGGATATCCACTTCCAAATCTAATGTAGGTCATTGAACCATTCACTCATTCTATCATATAGCATTACATGACTCAACATCAACATACCCATCTAGCAAGAATCACAACACATAAATCACAAGAAGTTCTAAGTTCATGCTCATAGATTTTCATGCAAAGGAGCTACGGAATTCGTCACGTTCCTAACACCTAACCAATTCAATCATACAAGCACTCCCTATGCTCAAACAACTCATGGCACAAGTGAAGTGAAGCACACCATCAAGAATACACAAATGCTAAATAACAAATGCTTCAAGGATGAGTTAAAATCATCTATTCAATACTTCAACTACTTGTTGTGAAGACTAAACTCCTATCCTTCTTAGTTCGTAGTTTGCAAGAGTGAGTTCGACATCTCTCGTCAAACCTCACCAATGACTCCCGTTGTCGCGACCACGACTCAAGGTATCATTGGTGGCATTTAATCACGAAGAACCAACAAGCTTGGCAATGCTTATGACCACTACACCGTGACTAAGCATTTAACCAATTCATGCAATTACACGAGATTGGATGAACGTGCAACGCACATTCATCCAAGAGCATATAACTCTCTCGTTTGCTACACAAACGAACATGACGAAGAGTTCGACATCAATCACATTCGTCTAGCACATTATCAATCCATTAACACAATCAAAAGCCCTAAATCATACTCATACATTCCTAACAAGAAAAGGGGGGAAATTAACCCAAATCCCCCAAACCCTAGCTAGCAATTCATATAAGTATTTCATTCAAGCTTTCAACAACATCAATGGCATCAACAATTAACATTCAAGCACAATAAAAGCACAATAGCAAAAACACTAAATAGATAGATATAAATGCTCCTTACTACATAGAAATGGAAGCTTCAGTCCTTGCTCCCAAGTACAAAAACTACTCTAGAACAACAAAAGACATAGAAACTAAGAAAACAAGAAGAGAAAAGCTAGGGTTTTGGCCCAAAACAGGGGCCAAAAGCTGTGGAGAAGAAGGGGTGAAGAGGTATTTATAGTGGAAGAAAAAGGGGAGAAAAAATGCTGCTGCAGAGCTGGATTCGCGCTGTCGTCGCGAGTCGCGACCAGTTCCATCGCGAGTCGCGACCAGCAGTGAAATCCAGCCCTGTTTTGTTTTGCTTCCTCCGGGTGAACCGTTGATCCGTTTTGGGAGTTCTTGTAGTCGATTTTATAGTGCTCGAGAAGAGGAATCCAATGGTACCACTCTTGAGGGCTGATTCTTCTCGGAAAATTCTGAGAACCCTGGATCATCATTCATCTGTTGCTTTGCTCTCCTTTCTTCATCTCTTCACTTCTTCAAATCTTCACAAAGCTCAAATGTAAAGGTCTTCAAATCTTCAAAGATAAATCTTCAAAGTTTTCAAATCTTCAAAGTCTTCAAACAAGTCACCTTGTCACACAAAATCATCTAAAAAGTGATAAAAACGTCAAAGCCGCCTTTATCCCTCCTTAGATGATTTCAAGGCAAAATGCCACATGTAGAGCACAAAATTGCACAAAACCTAATCCTAAAAAGCCTAAAATAACCATCTAAAATGGACACATCAACCCTCCTTTGCAGGAGAGCCCTATGCCAAGCCATCTGAACTTTTTACCAACACATACATGAAGTGTTTTGGAACTAAGGTATGATAAGTTTCGAGTTAAAACCATTGATGTTGGTAGCTCAGGCATTCTAAACTAAAACTCTGTTAACTTGGAGTGGTTCAGAGCAGATTAGAGAGAACTTAGGACAGTACTCCCCTGAACCATTACATTCAAGGTAACACTGTATATTTTTTATAAAGCCAAGCAACTGCAACTGTAAACATTAAACAATAAAATTGCCAAGTTGATTCTTTATTTTTGTTTTTTTAATAGGAATAATTACTTCCTACTGTGCTTTTTTTTAAAGTTGGTGATTGGTTCTGATTGTACTAGATTTTGGCAATCAGAATTTTACTTGTGTGACTAGTTTGGTAGAAGTTAATAGGAATTCATTGTAGATTTCCACATAATGTTCCCCTTATTATGATAGAAACTGCTATTGTTGTGATCGCATGCAAGCATTTACTTTTGACATTGATGCATGCAATGTTTGAGATGCTCTTTATATAAGTTTGAGATCTTAGATAAGCACTTTGAATGGATTTGTTGCATGTGTACACGCCAGAGTATCCTCTCTAATTGCAGTTATCGTCTAAATATTAAGATAATTTCTTAGTAGCATTATCGACAAAAGAAAATTCAACTAACCTAAAGATAAACACATATGTAACATCAGTTCCTTGTAAACTGTATATATAGTTTTGAATTCTTTGAAAGTGTTCGTTTAATTCTTGATTGGCGTTGATTTGAGAAACTTAAATCTCTTGATTCAAGATCCGCATTGACTTGTAATTTTTGGCAAATTCAATGGAAATTACATAAATAAACAAGTGTATGAATCTTCAAATGTTCTTTACATTTAGATGTAAGAGAAAAGAGTCATTTTTGCTAGAAAATTGACATCCCTGAGACATTGTTAATTGAACTTCTCTTCATCACTCTGAGTATTTTGAGTAGCGTGAAGTCCTGACAAGGAAAGGATCAAATTTTCATTTACTTACCTTTATCAGAAGACATAAGAATTTCCATGTCTTCAATCATGCATGAATGAAATTCTAGTTGCACGAATGAGAGTGAAACAATCAAAAAGTGAACTGAAAAGTGAACTTGCTCGGTTAAAGTTAAATGAATATGGAAATTCTAAAGGGTAGGGAATGACAGGGTTCTGTTTGCCATAGAGAATGTTCAACAAACATATACCACACCTCGGAGAATGATTGACAGCGTACTTGTAAAGCATCTAAACTTTTGAAGTTTGAGGAGTAGAAGATGATGTTACAATATCAAATTAAGCAGAGTCTTGAAAATTTTAGGGCAACTAAAAAAAGCATGGCCGGTCCAATGCATTTTAAGGCCCAGGGTGAGAATTTTGTTTTGGGCCCCTACATAATTTTTTAATGCAAATTATATACTATATAAAAAAATTATATGATACTATCATCTTTATTGATGTTTAGAACGTACTCAAGTGCATATTGCTGGAAGTCTCATTTAATGTATATTTTTTTAACATGCTATAAACAATACAAGATAGATGAGACATAAACCAATACTCTAAAAAGTACATTATATACTTCATCCTCCTTTGGTGAAGAGGCAGTGGCAGATCCATTTGAAAAGCTTACAAGACCCGAGACTCATATGACCGTTGCTACAACAATTTGAATTCAGCATCAATCATATTTTCAGAGAAGCAAATGAAGTAGCAGATTTGCTGTCCAGAACTACAAGCAATAAACAGGTAAATAACTTTTATGCATATGCAGATCTTCCAAGAGAAATTCAAAGCAAAGTGAGGATGGATGCAGCAGCAATCCCTCGTATCAAAATAGGATAGCTAACTCTTTAGGAGTTTTTGTTTGAAGATGTTGTATCTTTTAGAAAACAATAGTACTGTTATCTTTTCCACTTTTTAAGGTTTTGATGGTCTCCAGGTTAGAAGGAGATGTATAGATTTAAGACTATCACAACCTTTTCTCAAAGGTAAGGTATTAATTCTCCATCTTTTATGTATCTTTGCTTTTTATTTAATAAATGGGTAGGGGTCTGCCAAATCCTCCACCATAACATGTGGTTTTTCTTTTTGAAAAAAAAAAACAATTGTTTAGGAGATACTGGTCCATTAATTAACTGGCGATATTAAATATGTCAAAATAATATTTTAATTTTCACCATGAGATAGGGAAGATTTTTAAAACAAATGAATTTTCTTTGACGCGTACAGTGATAGTTAAAAAAATAGCGAACAAATTACAGATATATATTTCGATTACGAAAATGATATCTTTTGAATTAATTTTACTGTGTATCATTAATCAGTCTATATCTGACGTGTAGTGTTAAAACAAGCGGGAAAAAGCCGGCGATACAACCTATAAACTCTAGTCGTTCGTTCGTACAAATCATCCGACCGACAGACCGGAAAAATCCTCTCTACCGACCGATGGAAATCAACCATGGCGACGGCGGCAAACCTCTCTACTGATCGGCGCATCGTCCTCTTAGAGAGGGAGGCGGATATAATTACAACCGTTCCGGGGCTCATACGTCACAGACATGCCTATTTTCTCTCTCCGGTGGACATTTCCGGCCAGTCTCCTCCACCGGAGCTGATTTCCTCAAGCAAGGGATCTTTTTCTACTCCGGTGAACTTCCCAGGCTGGAGGCCGCCACCGAAAAACTGGAAGGCTTGGACCGATCACATGCACTCGTTGCACCGTTCAGAATGGAAAGAGGCCGGAATCTGCGAGGCGGTCCTCAACTCGTGCTGCACGATTCCAAAAAACGAGAATTTTATTTTTGGGTTTGCCGAGAAATGGTGCCCGGAAATCAACACTTTCGTATTACCGTGGGGTGCGACACTCACGCTAGAGGACATGGCGGTGACTGGGAGCTACTCGGTTGTCGGCGACCCAGTTTTCAGCTTGGTTGAAAACCTCGAGTTGAAGCGAGTTCAAGCTGAGTTGTATAAGAACAAAATAATTGTATGAGGGAAAAGGTTGATCATTCTTATTCACGATGCATGCATATATAGTACATAATTGATTACAGGATGGAAACTAAATCAATCTAAATTAATGTACAGCTAATCAATCTAAATTAATGTACAGCTAATCAATCTAATCAATCTAAATTAATGTACAGCTAATCAGCTAATCAATCTAAATTAATGTATAGCTAATCAGCTAATCAATCTAAATTAATGTACAGCTAAATTATGGTATGATTGACATCCAAGATAATTATTTATGGTTGACACCCCCCACAAGCTTATGTCTGAGGAAGGACATGAAGCTTGGACCGTAATGTGGAGAAGTGATGATTGCCAACAGTTTTGGTAAATATGTCAGCAATCTGGTCAAGAGATCGAACATGATGAACAACGAGATCACCAGAAGCAACTTGTTCCCGCACAAAGTGATAGTCGATCTTGATGTGTTTGGACCGCTGATGAAAAACCGGATTAGCGGAGAGAAAAGTAGCACTCAAGTTGTCACACAAGAGAATGGGAGGCAACTGAACAGAGACATGCATTTCCTGAAGATGCTGGATAAGCTAAATGAGCTCAGCAGAAGCGAAGGCTATAGCCCGGTATTCAACCTCGGTGCTGGAACGAGCCACAACTTTCTACTTTCTGGAGGACCAACTTATAAGATTACCACCAAAGTCGATGGCAAAACCATACTGGGACCGACAATCATCAGGATTCGACACCCAACCTGCATCAGAATAGGCTAATAATCGGGAGTCTTGAGCCTTTCGAAGAGTCAAAACGGAGGAGATAGTCCCTTTGAGGTCCCGCAAAATCCTCTTAACAGCACACCAGTGAGTCTTTGTAGGAGCATGCATGAACTGACATACACGGTTAACTGCATAGGAGATTTCAGGGTGAGAGATAGTAGCATACTGAAGAGCACCGACAACACTGCGGTAGATAGAGGGGTCTGAAAGTGGTTTCCCAGCTGCAACAAGACGAGAACCAGGCTCAGCGGGAGAACAGATAGGTCGAGCACCAGTCATGTCACTCTGTTCTGAGATGTCATAAATGAACTTCTGCTGAGAGAGCTGTAAGGAAGAACCCTGACGAGAAACCTCAATGCCCAAGAAATAGTGAAGATGGCCAAGATCCTTAAGAGCAAAATCACGATGAAGAAGACTGACAAACTCATCAATGAATGGAGCATGAGAGCCTGTGATCACAAGGTCGTCAACATAAACTAGAACATAAACAATATGAGATCCTGAAGTCTTGACAAACAAAGAGGGATCAGATACACATGCACGGAACCCAAGCTGAATAAGAGAGGTAGTCAGCTTTTGAAACCAGGCCCCGGGAGCCTGTTTCAATCCATAAAGAGCTTTCCGAAGTCGACACACATGAGATGGCTTGTCCAGATCAACAAAACCCTGCGGCTGATCCATAAAAACCATCCCGGAGAGATCACCATGGAGAAAAGCATTGTTGACATCCACTTGGCGTAGAGGCCAACCAGCAGAAACAGCTAAGCTGAGGACCAGTCGAATAGTGGTAGGCTTGACTACCGGACTGAAAGTGTCAAAGTAGTCCACACCAGCCTCCTGATGAAAGCCTTTTGCAACAAGGCGCGCTTTGTAGCGGTCAATGGCTTCTTCTTGATCCTGTAAACCCACTTACAACCAACAACATTAGCATGCATAGGGCGAGGAACTAAGTCCCACGTCCCATTAGTCATTAAAGCATCATATTCATTTTACATAGCATGCTGCCAGTTGGGATCTTTAGAGGCTTGATGAAAAAACTTAGGGTCAAGAGAGGCTGTGAGAGCAGTCAGAAGAGGATATTTAGTGGATAGAAGAGCTTTGGGTTTGAGAGAGTGAGTGACAAATCGAGTGGTCATAGAGTGAGTAGACTGATCAGAAAGATGTACCAGGTAGGAGCATTAGAATAATGATATATGTCTGTAGAAGGTGGAGATGAAGAATCTGTTGCGAAACTATACTCTAATTCAGGTGATGGTAGGGCCGAACTGGAGGGCTGAGCTGAGAAAACCGAGTCAGGAGATGGCGGAGTGGGAGAACTGAGTGGAGAAGATGGTGGAGTGGAAGAGCTGGGCGGAGGAGATGGTGGAGGGGAAGGAGCAAGAGATGGAGCCTCTGAGATGTTGGAGTCCGTAGGAACTGGAATAAGACTAGTGGATGGTGGAGGTGTAATGGTACTGGGAGAGGACATATCCGAGTAGGGGAAACTAAATTCGTCAAAGACAACAAATCTAGAGATATAAGTGCGAGTGGTAGGTGGATGGAGGCACAGATACCCCTTGTGTTTTGAGCTGTAACCAAGGAAGATACAGGGAAGGGAACGATATTTAAGTTTGTTGGCAGTGTAGGGGCGAAGAAATGGATAGCAGAGATAGCTAAAGGAGCGAAGAAAGCTGTAGTTTGGGATTTTGTTGTAGAGACATTGGTATGGAGATTTGTGAGATAGAGTGGGTGTGGTGATACGGTTTATGAGGTAGGCAGCGGCGTGGAAGGCTTGCTCCCAGAATTTTATAGGAAGGCGAGAGTGAGCAAGGAGGGAGAGACCTTTCTCGACAATTGTGCGATTGCGACGTTCAGCAGATCAATTTTGCTCAGGGGTATGTGGGCAGGAAACTTGGTGACGAATTCCATGAGATGCAAGAAGTGTAGAGACATTGCGATATTCGCCACCCCAGTCAGATTGAAAGGCTTTAACTTGAGTAGAAAATTGGGTTTGGACTAGTTTCAGAAAGAGCTCAACGATTGAGTATACTTGAGATTTGGTAGAGAGAAAGTATAGCCAGGTAAATTTGGTACAGTCATCAATGAAACTGACATAGTAACGACAACCAGAGGTAGATAACTCAGAAGATGGTCCCCAAACATCAGAATGTATTAAATCAAAAGGTTTTAATGACGTGGTACTTCGAGGATACAGAGGTAGACGGTGACTCTTGCCAAGTTGACAAGAGCCACAAACTGAGTCTAGTTTATTATAAGAAACTGGAAGATCAAAACTACAGACTAAACGACGAAGAACAGACTCGTGCGGGTGAGCTAGACGATGCTGCCAACACTAAAGTGAGGTTTGCTCCGCAAGAAAGGTTGTTGGAGACGAAAGCTGCGACAGATGAGGGGACGACGGGAGGCAGTAAAGGTTATTCTCAACGGTTCCCTTTAGGAGGATTTGCCCCTGCAAGGTCTTAACAAGACAGTGGTCTGAGTAAAGTTCAACAAAGACAGGATTATCACGAGTCAACTTTGAAACACTGAGTAAAGATTTAGTAATCTTAGGGATACAGAGAACATCATTCAGCTTTAAAGGACTAACAACATGCGAAGCAGAAAGAATAGTATCGCCATAATGAGTAATAGGAAGGGAAGTACCATCACCGACGGTGATGCCACCATTGTACTGATTCTGAATAGTGACATTGCCTAAGTCTGCAGTCACATGATGGCTTGCTCCGAAATCAATGTACCACGGATCAACAAGATCGGAAGGACTAGAAGCCGATGTGAGAAAAGCATATTTGTTTCCCATTGTTTTGAATCGAGCAATAGCCTGGAAATTGGTGGGAGGGTACTGCTTGGTGTTGAAGCGACCAAAGCAGTTCTTTCCATCATGACCAGGGCGGTCACAAATCTGACACGGCGGGCCTTGACCAGTGGTGGCGGCAGTGCTGACCACAGCATTGACTGGCATCAGAGTTGACCGGCGACCAGGAGCACGGTAAGTGGCATTGACCATTGGAGAATGGACGGTGGCAGCAAGGGCCTCCTCATGACGGGCATCTTCTTGGAGTAAAAGTCCCAATAATTCATCGGAAGTGATCGGATCCGAATGAATCGTGATTTCCGAACGAAGAGAAGAGTATTGATTACCAAGCCCATTCAAAAGATATCCAACAAATTCAGAATCGGGTATAACACATAGGCAATCAGACAAGGCATCAAGGATAGCACGCTTTTTCTCAAAATATTGCACTACCGACAAGCCCCCTTTTTGTAAGGATTGAAGTTGCTGGCGGAGATGTTGCAGACGAGCACCGGACTGGACTTGGAATGTGTGGCTGAGAAGAGTCCACACAGCAGCGGTTGAAGAAGCACGCGCCACCAGGCCGAGCATGGCCGTGGAGAGCGTAGACCTTATCCAGAGGAGAACCAGTCGGTCCTTCTTGATTCAGGCAGCATGGGCTGGATTGGGCTCGGTGGTAGCTGCCTTACTAGTGGTGGCATCGGTTGGATTTGCTGGCGGAACAGCGGGGACGACGATGGTTGCCGGCGACGGTGAAGCATCTGTGAGAAAGCTGTCTAAACCGTAGGCTTCCAACGCAGATGTGATGGTGCTTTTCCATAAAGCAAAGTTTGATTGGTCAAGCTTGATGGATAAATTGGGGAAATTGAAGTTGAAAGTCATTGTTGAATCGGAATTAGCAAGGACAAGACAATTTGAGGAATTGTTTGAATCATAAGCCATAGAATTATTTGTTAGGCTCTAATACCATATAAGATTAAAATAATTGTATGAGGGAAAAGGTTGATCATTCTTATTCACGATGCATGCATATATAGTACATAATTGATTACAGGATGGAAACTAAATTAATCTAAATTAATGTACAGCTAATCAGCTAATCAATCTAAATTAATGTACAACTAATCAGCTAATCAATCTAAATTAATGTACAGCTAAATTATGGTATGATTGACATCCAAGATAATTATTTACAGTTAAAAAGTTGGAATCAGAAGGAAGAGCCTGAACGTGTGGTCTCACAACGTGAGGTCAACCGCTCTCCATGTGCACCTCTTGATTTCAAGACTCCAGAGGAAGTTTGGTCAGGTACTCCTGCTGATTACTATAATTTAAGAATATTTGGGTGTCCAGCTTATATGCATGTTAACGAGGGAATGCTAGAGCCTAGGGCTAAGAAATGTATTTTCCTCGATTATGCTTCAGGGGTGAAAGGATATAGATTGTGGTATCCTGATCCCAAATCACCCAAATTTGTAATTAGTAGAGATGTTACATTTGATGAATCTTATATGTTACATCCTGGAAACGAGTCTTGTAATCCTTGTGATTCAGAAAAAGAGGATAGTGCACAAAAGCAGGTGGAGTTAAAGATTGGTGGTTCTTCCGGGAGAAACCCAACCCAAGAAGTGGTTGAAGAATCTGATCATGAACATGCTAAAGATCAATCGGGAGATGAGGATTATTCCATTACCAGAGATAGACCGAGACGTAACATTCGACCACCATTAAGTTATGCAAATTTGGTTGCATATTTGTTATCAGTGGCACATGAAACAGGTGGAGACGAGGAACCTTCCATATATTTAGAGGCAGTTTCCAGTGCTAATTGAGACAAATGGTTGGTGGCTATGAATGAAGAGATGGAATCTTTACACAAGAATAGAACATGGGATCTTGTGGTGCCACCAAATGGAAAGAAAATTGTTGGTTGCAAATGGGTTTTCAAGAGAAAGGAAGATACTTCGGGTGTTGATAATGAAAGGTACAAAGCACGATTGGTCGCAAAGGGCTGCAGTCAGGTACAAGGTATACATTTTAATGATGTTTTCTCACCTGTTGTGAAACATAGCTCTATTCGTGTATTGCTTGCTTTGGTTGCCATGTATGATCTGGAGTTAGAACAGCTGGATGTCAAGACAGCTTTCTTGCATGGTGAATTAGATGAACATATCTATATGAGTTAACCTGAAGGTTTTGAAGTTCAAGGTAAGGAAGACCGGGTTTGCTTGTTGAAGAAATCCTTGTATGGATTAAAGCAATCTCCAAGACAATGGTATAAGAGGTTTGATTATTTTATGTTGGGTCATGGTTTCTCCAGGAGCATGTATGATAGTTGTGTTTACTTCCGAAAGTTACAAGATAACTCATTCATTTATTTGCTATTATATGATGATGACATGCTCATTGCGGCTAAGAATCTTGCAGAAATTCATGTGTTGAAGGCCTTGTTGAATAGTGAATTTTAGATGAAAGATTTGGGTGCAGCTAAGAAGATTCTTGGTATGGAGATAAGAAGAGATCGAGGAGTTGTAAAGTTGTACTTGACGCAGGAGAGTTATCTTAAGAAAGTTTTGGAGCGATTTGGCATGCATGATGCCAAGCCAGTTAGCACTCCTCTTGGTAGCCATTTCAGGCTATCTGCTGCCCAATCACCAAAAACAGAGGATGGAGAAGATTATATGGCTAGAGTTCCTTATTCAAATGCAGCTGGGAGTATAATGTATGCAATGGTTTGTACTCGCCCTGATATCTCACAATCTGTTAGTGTTGTTAGCAGGTTTATGGCCAATCCGGGAAAATCACATTGGCAAGTTGTGAAGCGGATTCTTAGACACTTAAAGGGTACTTCGAACATGTGTTTGGAGTTTGGTAGAACCAATAACACTCTGGTTGGTTTTGTAGATTCAGACTTTGCCGGTGATCTTGATAAGTGCAGGTCTCTTACAAGTTATGTATTTTGCATTAGAGGTTGTGCAATTAGCTGGAAAGCTACTTTACAACATGTAGTTGCTTTATCTACTACTGAGGCAGAATATATGGCAGTCACAGAGGCAATCAAAGAAGCTTTATGGTTGAGAGGTCTCTTCGGCGAATTTACTCTACAACAAAGGGTTACTACCATTCACTGTGATAGTCAAAGTGCAATTTACTTGACTAAAGATCAGATGTATCATGAGCGGACGAAGCATATTGATATTAAGTACCACTTCATTCGTGATATCATTGCACAGAAGAAGGTCTTTGTTCAGAAAATCAATACAAAGGATAATCCTGTTGATATGTTCACGAAGCTTCTTCCCTATTTCAAGTTCAAGCAGTGCTGGGACTTGATTGGTGTTCATTGTTGGTGATTAGGACCATTAGGGCCATGCCGGGGGAGGGTGAGTAAGCTATTACTTTTGGGGTTCAGACCAAGGTGGAGATTTGTGAAGAAATGTATGGTCTTCACCCAATTGTCCATGAACATTCACTTCTTTGGAGGATAGCAAAAACAATCATTCAAAGCATTAAATTGCAACACTATTCTCATCCCATGCTTAGCAAGTTGAAGCATTATTTCTTTGACTATTGGGGTTCAACTATCATGGTTTTTTGGTAAGAACCATTTGGAAGTAATGTTCACAACCCATGCTTGAAGCAAGAAGGAGGATTTCTTGGGATATTGGGATAAGTTTTGTTTGAGAGCTCTTGGTCATTGGTGAACTTGGAGTATTATAAATAGGGGATGAACTTAGGAGTTCAAACACACTTCAAGCATAGCATTCCTTTACTACTTGCTTTCTTCTCCCCTTTAGCTCTCCTTTTGTAGTTGTAGAAGCCAAAACCCTCATCTTATATTTTGCCACATAATTCCTTCATAGGTGGTAGGCAAAGCTTTGTAATACTTTCTCCACATATAGTGACGCTTCCGATCTCCTCCGGCCGTGGATGTAGGTCAACTTGACCGAACCACGTAAATCCTTGTGTCCATTGTTTCCTTTATTTTCTTTACGTTGTCTTTGTTATCCATTTTTGGGCTAATAGATATCTCGTGCGATTCGTATTCCTAACAGAAGCTGATACATTTGCGTACAATCCAATCCCAATCCATCCAATTCACAAGGCAATAAGCTCTGGAAGTAAGACTCCATTTCCTCATCATCTCCAAACTCGGGAAGACAAAACAGAAGCTGCTCTCATTCCTCATAGTACGATAAATGGCGCCAATTTTCAAGATCAGCACCATAAGGCCTCCATTCAAAGCTTCCAGACTTCTAAACACAAGGTTTCACTTGATCAATAGTGAGATCAATGCGTGAATTATGCCAGCGTGCGATCCTTGGATCCCCGAGGTTCAGTCCATTCGAAAATGGAGCTAAACCATAGAAATGCTCACACGCCCACATAATCAGAAACTCAAACGGCTTTGCTATTGCACATAATTATAATCCACTCATCACTTTGCTCTTCAGGGAAGTAAGATTGGCGTAAAGGGTAGAGAGAACCTCCGGAGCTAGGGCTAATCTCCTCCTTCTGGATAGTTTTCCGGCAAGAGGAAAAACATATTCATGAGAGGAATGTTGGAGTAGATTCTGTAACAATGCATTCCATTGGAAATGAAAAAATCATGCTTGAATGATGGTGGTAAAACGTTTCTTGGATATCAATATGAGTCGCGTTAAGTACGCTTTCCTTAAAGAGTAATTCGACCCTATTAAAGCCTTGGGTTACACAAATTCCCTTCGAGGATAAAACAATCGATAATCCCTCATGTTCTAGGATTGAATCAGAAGAATACTTTCGAGTACTTGTGTTTTTTAGTTGCTACGTATGTCTGAGAATTTCTCTTTATGTTTTGTGTTTCAGTCTGTTGTGTTTCGTGTACTGTTGTCTATTCTGTGTTCTTCCACTTCTAACACCATGCATGTGTACGCATGTATTTATAGGAAACAATTGTTGTGAAAAGACACAACACTTCATTGTTCTACACCAAACAATGTAGCTATGAAAAATATCACGAACAAATTCTGAAATGACACAACCTTTCCTCCTTCTAGGACAATGCAGTAAGTTAGGCAGGCTGCCAACACTTCATCCCGTACACAATCCTTAATTCATCATCATCCTTTCAGTCAAGGAATTAGACACTACACACCACCTCCGTCATAATTATAAATAAATATGGAGGTATATAGAATGATGCATCTTTTCACACAAGGATAAGACATATTAGTCTAACCAACAGACTTTTAATACTTATCCCAAAATCGTAAGCTCGTAGATAGTTTTCACAAGTGTGCACTCCGCACCACCAAACTTGTTTTAACACCCCGAGTTCACAACTACTCGAATCCAATTATGCTTAAATATTATTGTGTTTCATAAAACACCAACACAGAAGAGATGGAACACAAACTTAGACAACCACGATGCAAGAAATCCCACATGCTCAATCTATTGATTTTCCCATGTTAAGGAATATAAATATTACTTGTAATTGTAACTAGATTATATTTCCTTTTCCTAGCTTGTATAGATATTTTGTACTACTATATAATAGACCCTAAGGTCATAAATAAAATCAGATCATTACCCTTATTTTGCTACATGGTATCAGAGTCTAAAATTCTAAAACCTAAAACCTTAAAATACTAAAACCTAAAACCTTAAAATACCATCCTAAATTTTCCGCCATCGTCCGTGCGTGACTTCCACGCGCCGCCGATCTGGACTGCCTTTCTGCAAAAAAAAAGTTCTTCTTCTTCAACCCGCCGCCGGTCCTTCTCACCACTGGCCTTACTCAACACGCCGCTGGCCTTACTCCGCTGCCGGTTTTGCTCCCGCTCCGTCCGGCCCGCTCCCACTCCATCCAGCTGCTCCTACTCCGCCTGGCTTTCTCCCGCTCCGTCCGGCCTGCTCCTGCTCTGTTTGGCTTCCATCTGTAACGTTTGGTGGCTGAAAGAGGTGTGTGTGAGATTTACGCATGCAACCTTCCAAAAGTGCATGTCCACGTGCGGTTATCCCTTCAGAGCGCGTGTTTCCATGCACTGCACAGAGACACATTTCTCTTGTTCCATTTGGCCTTGGTTCAGCAAAATATTTCTCTCCCCTTACTATTATTTTGATTGTACTTGTCATTTGTGTTATGTCTCTTTTTACCGGTGTAGTGACGTCGCCGCAAGGGTTTGCGACGACCGCCTCCTCTGGTGCCCCTACTCGATATGATTTTGGGCCTGCTCTGTCTAACTACCAATGGAGTACGACCATACATTTATTTAATCAGTTTAATTCGGTATCTGACCATGGGTCAGGTAAGTCTACTTTACCCTAGATTCTTGATTTGGGAGCCTTATATATCACATGACTGGTGACAAGGGTTCTCTTACTGATATTACTACTGCTACCAATTCTGTGAATATTATACTTCCTGATGGATCTATGTCGTCTGCTACACAATATGGTTCTATTCGTTTTGGTGATGTCACCCTTACTCATGTGCTCTACATACCTACTTTGTGATGCAATTTATTATCATGCTCTAGATTGTTATCTTCCTTGAAATGTCTAGCCTTGTTTACTGAAAATTATTGCATTCTACAGATGATCAGTACGAGAACTGTGATTGGCGTGGGTGAACAGCAAGGGGGGGTTTATTGGCTTCGTCTGTTGGATACTCGCCTTCATTTTCATATCATGTAGTCTATTCGGACAGTTGCTTCAGTTTCTTCATCTAATAAATGGCATCAACGTTTTATTCATCCATCATATACGGTGTTTTATTCTATTCATACTTATGATTTTAGCACAAATCATACTACTATACCTTGCTCTGTATGCTATAATGCAAAATAGACTAGACATAGTTTTCCGTTAAGTACTACAAATGCTACTGCCTTATTTGAATTGGTACATTGTGATGTTTAGGGTCCTTATAGAACACCATCTTTTAGTGGTGCATTTTTTTTAGAATAGTTTATGATTATTCCCGAGCTGCTTGAGTTTATTTATTAGTGGCTAAGTCAGAGGTAGCTTCTAGATTTTTGGAATTTTGTGCTCTAGTCAAGAATCAATGGGGCCGAACTCATGTCCGGGCTGACAATGGGACTGAATTTTTGCCTTTGAGATCTCATTTTGCTGCATCTGGGATCATTTTTGAGACATCTATGGTAGATACACTATAGCAGAATGGTCGAGTTGAACGAAAGCGTCACCATTTACTCAAGGTGGCGCGTGCCTTACGGTTTCAAGCCAGTCTTCCAATTGAGTTTTGGGGAGAATGTGTTCTTATTGCTGCTTATCTAATTAACCGGACACCGAGGAAACATCTCAATGGTCGCACTCCCTTTGAGATGCTATATGGACAAGCTTCAAATTGCTCATCTTTAAAGGTATTTGGATGCTTGTGTTTTGCTGCTCACGTTCCCAGATACCGCGACAAGTTTGCTCCAAGAAGTTGGCGATGTTTCTTTCTTGGTTGTCTTGTTGGAAAGAAAGGTTGTCGCCTTTTTGACCTGGAATCCCACGTCATCTTTAACAGTCGGGATGCCAATTTTTTAAAGACCAGTTTCTGTATGCAGCAACTTCGACATCAGCCTCTTCTGTAGATCTCGGCGGCCCACCACCTCACCACTGGCATCACTTCCACCACCACCGGAGTCATATGCCCAGATCGTAGCACCATCGGACCCACCGACCGTCGCCAACCCTATGACGTCGGTTGCCGCCGCTCTTGTTCCGCTGGTTATCGTCGTACCCTTACCGCCAAATGCCACCATGCCTATACCGTCGACCGCTTCATCAATTCCAATGACCGACCCAGATCACCGGTAACCCTTGATAGTCTGTCTTGATGATGCACCACCTGGGATGCCACCGGCGACCGGCGATCATGCACCTCACGCGCCGCCAGCTCCGGTGATTCCTTTGGCTCCGATGCCCAATGTGGTATCTCTGGCCCCGACTAATTCCGCTCACCGTTTGATTATATTAGGTCCGCCACCTGTTTTGCTAATTTTTCTGACGTCTCCTCCCACCGCTGAGTTGCATCCTATCAGACAGAATGTTCGCGCTCACTGACCTCCTCCTTGTTTGGAAGATTATGATTGTGATAATTACGCATGTGCTCTTACTACTGAAACCTCCCTCCTACTGCTATGTTCACTCATGCGCCGTCACAATCCTCAGGTGTTCTCTATCCTCTTACTGATTTTTGTAAATTGTGAAAATTTTTCTAGTATGCATTCTAGATTTTTGGGTGCAATAACGTCTAATGTAGATCCCACCACTTATTATAAGGCATCATATCATGCTCATTGTTAAGATGTTATGACTGAAGACCTTACTACACTTGAGCGCAATCAGACTTGGACTTTGGCCCCCCTGCCTCTGGATAAGAAGGAGATTTGTTGCAAATGGGTTTACCAGACGAAATTCATATTAGATGGTACTATTGAACATTATAAGGTGCGCCTAGTGGTTCTCAGGAATTTCTAGGTTGGGGGGATTGATTATACTACGACATTTGCTCCGGTTGCTAATATGAGTTCTATTCGCCTATTCTTATTTGTTGTGGTCATTCGTGGTTGGGAACTGTATCATATGGATGTCCATAATGCTATCCCACATGGTGATTTGCATGAAGAGATTTTTATGCGACCCCCACCAGGCTATGCCACGCCACATGGCTAGGTATTTTGCATTCAAAAATCTCTTTACGGTCTTCGCCAGGCCCCTAGAAATTGGTTTTCCAAATTGGCTCGGGCTTTACGAGCATTTGGTTTTGTTCAGAGTAAGGCAGATTACTCTTTGTTTGTCTTTTCATGTGGATCAGTTTCTTTGCATGTTCTGGTTTATGTGGATGATTTGGTCATTGCTGGAAGCTTTTATGCGCTCATCTCTGAGTTCAAGAAATACTTGAGTTCTTGTTTCCATATGAAAGATCTTGGTTTACTTAAGTATTTCTTAGGCATAGAGATTGCTACAAGACCGGAGGGGATGTTTCTTTCGCAAATGAAATATGCCTTGGACATGTTATCTGATACATGTTTGTCTGCCTCTAAACGACTGAATTTTTTATGGAGCAGCAACACGATCTGGCTCTTGTTGATAGCCCACTTTACCATAATTCTGAGCAGTATAGGCGACTAGTTGGGCGCCTAATATACCTTACCATCACACATCCTAAGCTTAGTTATTCGGTTCACACACTTGTTCAATTCATGAAGTCCCCTTGTGTTCCTCACTGGCAAGCTGCAGTTGGTGTCTTGCACTACTTGAAGAGCCATCCTGGTTAGGGTTTATTTCTCTCTTCCCGTAGTGCGTTAAAGTTGACTGCTTACTGTGATTCTGATTGGGATGCTTGCTCTATTACTCGGCGTTCTCTTTCCGATTACTTAGTGATGATTGGGGATTCTCCGATTTCTTGGAAGACCAAGAAGCAACCTACATTTTCTAGGTCTTCTGCTGAAGCGGAATATTGTGCTATGGTTGTTACCTTTTGTGAGTTGTTATGGCTTAGGTTTTTACTGAAAGACTTAGGGGTTGCGCATACTGCTTCTATGCGTTTGTTTTGTGATAGTCAATATGATCTTCATATTGCAGCAAATCCAGTGTTCCATGAACGTACGAAGCATATTGAATTTGATTGTCATTTTGTCCAGGATCTTGTGTAGTCTGGTACTGTAGTTACTCATCATATCCACACTACAGATCAACCTGCAGACTTGTTTACCAAAGCTCTCGGACGTAACCAGTTTCATTCATTACTTGGCATGTTGGACATTTCTGATCCCCGTGCTCCAACTTGAGGGACAGTGTTAAGGAATATTAATATTACTTGTATTTTTAATTAGATTATGTTTCCTTTTCCTAACATGTATAGGTATTTTGTACTACTCTATAATGGACCCTGAGGTCATAAATAAAAATAGATCATTACCCTTATTTTGTTTCACCCCATTTCTTGAAATGCTCCAGCCATTCGCTGAATATGGCGGTTTTCACCTCCCGATTGTCCATCTCCAGCGTGATTTTAGCTTCTCCAGTTACCGGAGCATCAGATACAAGCTCCCTGAAATCCTCAAAGAATCCGTGCATTTTCCAAGGTGACGGTGGCCTCGCCCCTTGGGAACACGAAGGTGTTCATTTCAGGGCACCAGAACTCGATTAACTATAGTACCAAATTTTGATTCCAATGTACTTCATAGATTGAACTCACGATGGCATTGACGATTCTGGTTTGCTTCCATGAGGCTGTGTTGTTAGAGCTAAGCAATCGACCAAGTTCTTTGAAGTGCCGCCAACGGTCATTCTCCCACCGGAGCTGATTTTCGAGGTGGCACCGGCCTTATTTCAGGCACATAGCTTGAGAAACCTTGCAATTTTGCAGGTGCATTTTCCATCTTTTGGAGAAATAATGTCTTCATAGGTGGGTGAAATGTGATTTTCCACCTCTAGTATCCATGAATCTTTGTGGAATGACTAAGAGCACCTTCTCAATGAACAAGTAAATGATCAAAATTAAGAGAATACTCAACTTGTTGTGAAGAACTCACTTTTGATTTTGGAGAAAGCAAGTTTAATTGTAGTGAATGTTCAATTTTTTGAGAAGAAAATGGAGAAATCGAGGTCAATTCCACATGTCATATATTACTGGTCAAGATGCTAATATAGAAATTACACAAAAGTCAAAGATTCTGGCCTGGGAAATTAATCCTTTCATACTTTCTAAATATAATAAACTCTCTTTGGAAAGCCAACCTAATTGAAGTCTTATCAATGAATAAAGTGTATTACTTATAGGAATGTGGAGCTATAAACTAGCAAATTCTAAAAACAATTGGGATTAGGTTTTGTAAATAAATTTATCTTATAATTTGATTTTTTTATAAATGAATAAATTATTTGTTTATAGATTACATGAAAGTCTTAATTATTGGTAATTTATGGTGAATTTGTCGTCGATTTCTTCAAATTTGAATTTGGCCCTATCAAATATTTCCTCCAGAGACACCAGTCGGTGGTGTCACAACGACGTTGAGTTCATGATGTGTCCATTTTATATGCATTATTTAGTAATATTTAGGATCGCTTTTGTTATATTATTGGTGTAAGATTGCTAGATTTACGTAGGTTTACATAATAAGGGGTTTAGATGACCATTTTTGGTTTTTATATCTAAATCCTTCATTTTTGTAACCTATGTTGAGTCTAAGGGATTTTTGGTCCTCATGAGCATCTAGATTCCTTTTTGTGAGCTTAATTTGTAGATTGCTCATGAGCATTTAGAAGTGGTTTAGTGAAGGCCATTCGAAAGGATGGTAGAAGATTGAAGGCTACTCACAAAGTGGTAGAAGATAAAGTGAAGAAAGGAGAGCAAAGCAACGGGTGAAGGATGGTCCAGGGTTTTCAGAACTTTCCGAGAAGAATCAGCCTTCAAGAGTTGTACCATTGGATTCCTCTTCTCGAGCACTATGAAATCGACTACAAGAACAACCAAAACAGATCAACGGTTCACCCGGAGGAAGCAAAACAAAACAGGGCTAGATTTTACTGATTTGGTCGCGACTCGCGATGGTTGGTCGCGACTCGTGATGGTTGGTCGCGACTCGCGATGGTTGGTCGCGACTCGCGATGGTTGGTCGCGAGTCACGACGTCAGTGCAAATTCAGCCCTGCAGCAGTGTTTTTTCTCCCCTTTTTCTTCCACTATAAATACCTCTTCACCCCTTCTTCTCCAGAGCTCTAAGCCCAACTTGGGGGCTCCAAAACTCTAGTTTTTCACCATTTTCGTCCATTTCTTCTTCTTCCTTTGTAGATTTTTGTTCTATGGTATGGGTTTTGATTATCTAGCTTAGTTTTGTACTTGGGAGCAAAGGATTGAAGCTTCCATTTCTATGTAGTAAGAACCATTTTTATCTATCTATTTGGTGCTTTTGCTATTATGCATTTATGGGTATTGAATGTGTTTGTTGATGTCATTAATGTTGTTGAAAGCTTGAGAATATGAAATACTTGTATGAATTGCTTGCTAGGGTTTGGGGAATTTGGGTTAATTTCCCCCCTTTTCTTGTTAGGAATCTATGAGTATAATTTAGAGCTTTTGATTGTGTTGATGGATTGATGATTGCTAGATGAATGTGATGATGTCAAACTCTTCGTCATGTTTGTTTTAGGTAGCAAACGAGAGAGGTCTATGAGCGTCGATCGTTCTTGACTAATCTTGTGTAAATGCATGAATTGGTTAAATGCTTAGGCACAGTGTAGTGTTCATAAGTGTTGCTAAACTTGTTGATTCTTCGTGCTAAATGCCATCAATGGGATACTCTTAGCAATAAGGGAGTCATTGGTGAGGTTTGACAAGAGATGTCGAATTCACTCTTGCAAACTACTACCTAAGAAGGATAGAAGATTTATCTTCACAACAAGTAGTTGAAGTAATGAATAGATTATTTTACTCATCCTTGAAGCATTTGTTATTTAGCATTTGTGTATTCTTGATGGTGTGTTTCACTTCATTTATGGCATGAGTTGTTTGAGAATAGAAAGTGTTTGTATGATTGGATTTGTTAGGTGTTAGGAACGTGACGAATTCCGTAGCTCCTTTGCATGAAAATCTATGAGCATGAACTTAGAACTTCTTGTGCATAACGTGTTGTGATTCTTGCTAGATGGGTATGTTAATGTTAAGTCATGTAATGAATGTGATAGAATGAGTGAATGGTTCAATGATCTACATTAGGTTTGGAAGTGGATATCCCTTGCCCCCAAGGCTTTTTTTATCTTTATAGTTTTAAACCCCTTTTTCTTAGTTTTGTTTGATGATTAGCATAGTCACTTGACTTTTCTAGTTATCTTGTCTTTTTACTTTCGTAACTTAGGAAAACCACAACCAACCAACCCCCCCCCCCCATTACTCGCTTTTATGTGTATGTATATATTTACTCCTAGCATAATATCAACCATTTGTGCTTAAACGCTAGAGAAAATCCCTCTTCCCGTGGACGATCCCAATTTGCCACTATCTACCTAGTTGTAGAAAGTAAGCAAAAAGGGCTTAGAAATATTAACTTTGAGAGGTGCAACGACCGCCTCCCAGTTCATGAAGGAAGATGATATGGATTATGAAGATTCATATGCCTCATAGTTAATGTGATTATCTGCATTCCACTGATCGAGTCTGGGCCAACTCCTTTCTTGTTTCAGATAATTCATATCTCATAGCTTGTTGGAATAACTCTAAGTTTTTTTGTGTCAAATACACTTATAACCCTAACTTTTGGCTAAAAGTGAATATAACCCTCTGAAATGAGAAAATATCAATCCAACTCTAACTTCTGTATGAATTGTGTAGTTAGCCTTTTGTGTCATTTCTAGCAATGACCTAGAAAATCCAGCGTTAACCATCCCATAAATGACCAAAATACACCCGATTAATTTTCTCCAAATTTTGGACAGTTTTACCCTCCTCATCTCAGAACCTAACAAGAATTCTTGGGTTATATCAGCTCTTAATTTTGATTTCTAGGTTTATTTCATGACTTAATTTTTAATTCTAGGGTTGTATTAGGACTTAATTATTATTTCTAGGGTTATATCCGCACTTTAAAAAAATGTAGGGTCGGATCAATAACTTTTTAAACATAGTAACTAAACAGATATTGTGTAAAATATATGTTGTTAAAATAGATGTTTTTTAAAATAGATGTTTTCCATACAATCACTTTCAATAAGATATCTAAAGATAAAATACCGATGATTACATATCAGCACTTACAATAAAGGACAAAAAAAATTTTACTTAGAAACTACTTAAAAACTAGGTGACGATCTCAAACCTTGACAAGCTAAGAAGCATGAGCTCTCTTCGAAATTGAACCAGTAGTCGGATTCTTCCCGCTGAAAACTGTCCAATACTATGTAACATAACAGATAATATAAATAGAGTAACCTTTTATAACCAGAAAAAGGAAAACCAATGAAGAAGTTCAAACTACATTACCTGTATTCCATAAGACTCTACCAAAGTAATTAAAGAAATAAGAGATAAAAACCCATGTTTAATAAGTCGGTCATAATCTTGACCACTGAATCTCCTCAGCCTCACTTGAATCGAATCCCATAACCCTTTTTGGCCCATTTGCCTACTTTTTCACCTTCGAGAAATTTTCAAGGCTATTACCTGTAAGCATTATCGGGGCTCCAAAAATCCCACTAACAAGCAATCTGGGATGGTTTTGCCATCGCTGCCGATGCAGACGAGAAGAAGAAGATGGCGTCATACAAGGAGGTGAAGCTGGTCCAATCGAGAATAGTGCTAGGGTTGGGGACGGGTTCCACCTCAAAGCACGTCGTGGAGAGAATCAAAGAGCTGCTAAAACAAGGTGCCTTACACATCATCGTCGGAATTCCCACCTTAGTTATGACCCGAGACCAAGCTATCCGTCGCAGTTCCACTATCGGATCTCGACACTCACCCATCATCGACCTCGCCGATCCATCGTCGATTTGACCACGACATCGACGTTGCGGGGTGGACAAAGATGTCAATGACCATGTGGTTAAGGAGGGGAAAGGTTTAGCAGGAAAAAGAAGAATGAAGAAATAAGATGAAAATGGGGGGAAACATGGTTTAATATGATTGAGAACATTTTTGTCTTTTCAGTTTTTTTCTTTTTTCCTTTTTTTATTCCAGGGTAAAAAGGTCATGTAGTTGAATTCCTGCCAAATTTTTTGTTGACAATTGAAATAGCTTGACACATACATCAATAATTTAGGGTAAATGTAACATTTTATGATTTTGCAGTGTTATATTGGCACTTTTATACAAAAGATAGGGTTATTTTTGTATTTTTATCTTTTTTTGATTGATGGGCAATTTAAATTGAATTGTTTGGAAACAGCTATCGGTAAGTGCTCCAACGAAGATTTTAGAAGAAAAATGGCAACAAAAATTTTCCCGAATATTTTTAACTGATTAAATTCGAGAGTTTTTAGGTCATTTACTTTAACATTTAGTGGGCTTAATCGACACTGCTAATTTAGGGTAACTTGAGGTAATTTTAACACTTCAAATAACTTGGGTCTGTCCCGCGAGTTTTGACATATTTAATTTTTTTTTACGATCTTTAATAATCATGTTTGACCGTCAATATCTCTAACTACATAAAACAATTTTGCATAAAAATATATTTTAAAAATAGATGTTAAGATAATCTAACAAGATCTCACATGATAATTTTATTATAAATATATTAATTTATGTATAAGGTCAAAATTTACCAAGTTTGAATTGAAAACATACACACGCTAACTTATGAGAGGAAGGGTGTATAAAGTAACTGAGGGTTAAAGGGGAATTTTCTTTTTTTTCACAGATAAAATTTTAAAGGTTTTTAGTCATTTCACTATTATTCAGTGCTGCCACAAATTTCAACTAATTCAAGTTATTTCAGCACTTTAAAAAACAATTAGGGGTTACGATCAAAACACAAGTTTCATTACCATTCTCTCATTTTAAAGTGTTTTTATAATCCTACCAAATTGACATAAGTGCCAATATAACTTTCCAGTATTTGAAAGTATCAATATAACCTTAGATAGTTAGTGAAAGTGCAAATATAACCCTCTCCGGCAACTAAACTGGAATTTTGTGAAAATACTTTTTTTCCTTTAGAAAAAATAAAAATAGAAAATGATTTTATTACCCTTAGAGTCAATAATACCCCAACTATTATCGTCGGACCACCGTGGGACCACCATCGGACCACTGCTACACCGCCGTCATAATAAGTAGGTTTATATCAGCACATCATAAAAACTAATAGGGTTAAATCAGCACATTCCTAAAACTTATAGGGTTATCTCAACACATTGTTTCTTGATCCATGCAAATTGTATTGATTTTTCTGTGTATCATTTTCTTAGTTCAACATCTAAGTTGATAAACATTGATGCAGAATGTTGTCTTGTAAACTAATATGTCGATATAATGTGCGGGATGAGTGTAGAATGAGTGCAGAATGAATTCATGATAGTTAACTGCATTCTTGCTTTTGTTTTATGACTCAAAACTAGTTTGTTCTTGCTTTTGTTGTTGTTAAGCTTGCATTCATAGATCTTGAAACCATCCTCATGGCTAACTGGTACGTCGATATAATGTGCGTATATTAGTGCTAGAGTATTGACAAAACTAAGCATTTTGAGTGCAAATTGTTTCTTGATCTGTACAAATTGTATCGATTTTTGTGTGTGTCATTTTCTGAGTTCATAATCTATTTTCATAAACATTGATGTGGAATGTTGTCTTGTGAACTAATATGTCAATATAATGTGCAGGATGAGTGTAAAATGAGTGCGGGGTGAGTGCAAGAAGTGTTAATTATACTGAGCAGATGATTTCAAGAAATAAGTAATCACCAAAATGGTGTTCTAATTCTCAACCACATCAAAACACAAGGGAGATCACTGTCATAAAACTTCAGCAACTGCAAAATCTTCAAGACTTCATAATCAATACTTCTCATTCTTGATTTTCTTGAGGATTGGAGGATGGCCTGAAGAACTCCCTCCAACTTCCATGACAAACACAAAGGGAAATCAATGTCATAAAAAAATTCAACCACCACAAAATCTTCAACACTTTATATTCTTACCATTTTCTCTTCATTTTCTTGAGGGCTGGAGGGGGACAGCCTTTTTTTTTTTCCACAAAACACTCACTAGTGAGCGGGGAAATTGATTAGGGCTCCCACACCCGGAAGAAGAAAATAAACTTACAAGACTTAGAGATCTATCTTTTAAGCTAGACTAGAAAACATAGTTAATGCCATCCTCTTGACAGTGATTCCTTCGACAAGCCCTCCACCCCCTGTGTGGAGCTTGCGAAGGCCAGACCATCGAAAGGAAGCAAAAACAGCAAAACCTATACATTTCAAGCCTATACATATGAGAAGTTACAGACTAAACTTGTGTTTCCATCGGAATTGAGGGAATAGGGTCTCTCTGCGGTTAAGGAAAAGAAAGCGCTGTGATGTGAGGAGTTCTTGAAGCTGCGAGGTGTTTCCTTTTCTGATTGCCAATTGAGCCAGATAGTCCGGAGTTTGATTCCCATCTCTATGGATGTGGCTGAAATAAACCTGTCTGAACCTTGTAGTGGCCACCATAATCTTCTTCAGTATCGGCCTAAGTGGCCAGGGACAAGGTTGCCCCTGAATGATTTTTATTGCTGCAAGGGAGTCCGATTGAATGTGCAGATGTTCTGTCATTCCCTCCGCCACTTGAAGTCCCATCCGGATAGATAGCATCTCAGCTCTGATCACTACAATATAGGAGGGGGACAGCCTGAAGAACTCTCCCCAACTAGCGGGACAGCCTGAAGAACCCTTTTTGGGGAATTCTATTTGAACCACCCTTATTATTATTTACACAATCACTTGATAGTGTGCTAGCTTTATAGGTGGTGTAAATAGAACAACTTACTATTTGTACCACCTTCAGTAAACTTGGGTTCTCTTGGAGGCATCCTCGGTTCGAGGCTCGGCAGCCACCGTGTGGGAGTGACCTGGTTTATAAGCATGGCTCTTGGGCCATGTGGCGGACTGGGCCTCCTGGTGGGCACCGAGTACGGGCCGGCCCAATGGTCCTGGTGCTGGACTACCGTGACTTACCTCTCACATGATAGCTGTGGTGTCGGCTGGTGTGGGCTGCTGAGGGCGAGCAGTGATCGCCTTTTGGAGTCAAACATTAGAATCTAGGTGAATGCATTACTTTTTGTTAGATTATTTTTTTTATTATCTTTAATTAGTTTTATGAAATGTATTTAACTTTAATTACATACTTCATGTTTTGATATAAAATATTTACTATTTATTTTTATTTCAAATTATGATAGTATAATAATCTTGTCTATAATATTGTTTAATTATTTTGTGTAGTTCCTAACTTTTAATAAATTTTAATGATAAAATTAATTTTGGTTTTTGTTATTCGGAAAAGTCTTGGGAAAGACTGTCTTTCCATAGGCTAATGGAAAGTTGGAGTTTAATTCGAATAACAAAAGGTTAAATGTCTTAGTTGCAATATTAAAAATTTATTATGCAATGTGTAGTAGTTATAAAGTTTATAACCCGATTCATGCAACCGAAAAATTTTATCTTCATTTCTTCTCAATTGCTCTCTAAACCTTGGTCTTTCTATGACTTATGGAAATATTGTCTTTCAAGAGACGGACTCATAAGGCAAAATCTTGTGAAAATTTATTAAAATAATAAAAGGAAAAATAATAAAAAGAAAAATATCTTAGTTGCAATATTTAAAATTTATTATGCGACGTGTAATAGTTAAAAAGGTTATCATCCGATTCATGCAATCCAAAAAATTTATCTTTATTTCTTCTAATTTACACTTTAAACCTTGGTCTTTCAATGTCTAAATAACCAGCAGTTTCATCCATAAGTAAAAAGCTTGACTAAAAAAATTAATCACATAAAAAAATTAACAAATTTAATTACGCAAAAAATTATATTGACTTGCATTAAAATTGGAATGACTATTCCATACTTGAGTAGAATTTGATTGAATTGTACTAAAACATATCATAATAATTAGTGAACTATTACATTTAGCTAAAAAAATAACTTAGTAATAAAATTGAATTAAAATTTAATAATGGTACATTTTAATCTTTTAAATTTTATTAATGTTGAAATAATTTTTATTAAGGTTGATTTAAATTTATAACGTAATTACTACATTCAACTTAAAATAAGTAAATGCTACAAAAAATTTAAATTTGTCAAATATGTATGGTCAATAACTAGATAAATACGTTGAAATACAGAATCTCGTAAATCACATTTGACCAGGTTGCGGTAAATAGCATAATCTTTCCATTTATACTACATATACAACTATTAAATTTTTACTTTTTTACTATTTCAAAATTATTTATCCCCGCTTTTCATTAAATGGGTGGTGCAAATAGCAATACTTTTTCACATTGGTGCTAGTTTATGAACGTAAAAGTGATATAAGAAGGGGAAATTGCATGATGAAGTCGAAAAACCATACAAAGTCTAACTCTTAAATAACGTTTTTTTTTTCTTTTTCTTAAATATCCTTATGAAAAGACCGTCTTTCCATATCATTATGAAAGACCGTCTTTTCATATCCTTATAGAAAAATGAGTTTTAATTATAATTATAAAAGGTAAATGATTTTATGTGCAATATTAAAAATTTATTATATAATTTGTAGTGGTTATAAAGTTTGTAACCCGATTCATGCAACCCGAAAATTTTATCTTAATTTCTTCTAATTTACACTTTAAACCTTTGAATTTTAATGGCTCATGGAAAGACCGTCTTTTAAGAGATTCACTCTTAAAAATTGAATTGACTTCCATGGATAATGGGAAACAATTTAAAACAGAATTGGAAAATGTATCATTAAATGCCATTCAAAATTCAAATTTAACCTAATTAATATTGCGCTGATGCATGGTAGCTAAATTGCGATACAAATTAAGGTCCTCCTTCTTTTGGGATATCAACATGTAGTTGCCTTCATTCTCGAAAGATTAAAATTTTTTTTCCCCTACAAAGTATCTTTTATTATCTTTTGGTCCACATTTGTAAAACAATCCTTAGACAATACCCAACAAATTCAAAATGATATATTTTGGTCCCCGAAATAGGTGGTTTTCCGGTAAGACTAAATGATTTTTCTGGTATAACCAAGAGTATAATGGTAATTTTACTAATTTAAAAAGCATTTTCAATAAACAAATCCTATTTTTCTAATTTTCTTTTTCTTCATCGTGGCTATGGTTGTGGACTTTGTTTGTCTACCCAGTTCAAGAAAATGCATATTGTTGCCTACCGCCGCCGCCGCTGCCAATTTCCACCGCCTTCAGTTTCAAATGATCCCGATTCACCTGAAGCTCTGCTCCAGATCTGGTTCCCAACGGGGAGAAGTCGGCGTAGACGAAGCGGTGGAGAAGGCATCGAAGAAGACGAAGCGGAGAAGCAGCGAAGAAGCGGCGAAGAGGACGAAGCGGAGAAGAAGATGAACTGGAGAAGCGGCGAAGAAGACGAAGCGACGGAGAAGACGAAGCAATGACAGAAGGCGAGGAGGACGAAGCGGAGAAGCGGCAGAAGGTGGAGAAGCGGCAGAAGGCAGAGAAGACGAAACAATGGCTCGGGCGTGAGGGAGGATGCTAAGGTCGTGAATTTGGGGCAGCCAATTTCCAGTACGGCGGTGGCGCAGTCGGCGAAGGAGGAGGAGGAAATTCCTTCTTTTAGCTTCAATTGAGCTGCAAATTAGGCTTGGATCCAGGTGAGCTCAGGCGTGAACAATGCTAAGGTCGTGAATTTGGGGCAGTTCTCGGCGCCGGTGAAGGGGCTCTGTACGGTGGCGGCGGCGCAGGGCGGAGATGACCGGAAGAAGAACGAAGAAGAAGATGAAGTTTTTTCCCTTTTTTATTTTTTTCTAATCTAGGGGTTAAATGGTCATTTTACAGATTTTGACCAATTTTACCGTTGACCTCACCTGAAAATCACCTCTGGGGACCAAAACATATCATTTTAAATTTATTGGGTACCGTCTAAGGGTTGTTTTGCAAACGGTGACCAAAAGATAGTAAAAGATACTTTGTAGGGGACCAGAAAAATAATTTAGTCTTCTCGAAATATGTACTGGCATCCATTCATTAACTCAGGCGTCTATATCAACTCCTCAACAGAGAAAAGTTTCAAATCCGTTAACCATGAATCCGATAGATAGACTCAGCGATCTTCCAAACTGTATTCTAAACCATATTCTGTCGTGTATACCCACAAAGAATGCTGTCATGACATCTGCCCTGTTCACATTCATGGCCATTACATTTTAGACCCTGAAGACCTCAAATGATGTGCGTAACATGAGTGTCATTGATTTTGTGAATAGAAGGCTAATGCTTTGTGAAGCTACTCCTATCTCTGAATTTCTATTGAAATGCCAAAGTTTGCCTGAACCTCAACTGATGAGTTCGTGGCTTACTATTCTACTTTCAATTCGCATGAAGGTTCTTCAAGTTGAAGCTCCATTCCGCAGGGATCCTAGGCAATTCCTACAGCTGCAATTTTCAAGTTGTCAACATTGGAGGTGTTAAGATTATGTGGAGGAGTAGGGGTGGCAAATGGGAGGTCGGGTTGAATATGGGTTATGTAATATGGGTTATTAAAAAAATATGGGTATGTCCCATTTGATCTATTTTATAATGAGTCAAAAATGGGTTGGGTTGATACCCGCCAACCCGAATGTTTTAAAATATTCTACATGTAAAGGCAAGTGGTATTCATTGAATATTTTAATTGGCAATTTTGTGAACATATTTGGAAACGAAAATATTTCCATGTTGGAACATGCGGATTAGCATATTTACGCCTAGTAGATCTTACGCATAAAGGGACAGAATATTATGGTATTTGTGAGATATGGAAATCTGAATATTCTGTTATATATTAGGAAGCATAGTTGTTTTATGGAAAATCCCTAAAAATATGGTGTTGATATTATCGAATATATGAGAGATATTGTGATAAGGAAAATTCCTTTAATTATGGGATTTTGATATGTTTCAAGAGGCAAGAAATATTATAGAGATAATTATGAAGTGTTTCTAATCTACTCATGGATATAAAAGGGGACAACCACAGCTGCATTCATCACATACTTAATAGAAAAAATCCGCATGCAGATTTGTAGAATAAATATTAGTTTTAAATATTAGTTTTGTATATTTAGTAAACTTAGTCAGCTATACGACCTATTCAATAGGATTAGTTAGTCAGACGCAATCCATGATCCCAGAGAGTTATGATCAATTAGTTGGAGTACAACTTGTATAAATAGATACGTTTCTATCAATAGAATTCTACACACCTAATTTCGGATATTATAATTAGTTAAACAGTTTTTACCAAATTCTATATGGTATCAGAGATTGATTAATTCTCTCTACAATATTCTGCTCAATCTATTTCCTGTCAATTCTCAATCATCATCATGGCCGAGGGACTCAACCCTAATGAGCCTATCAATCCAAATCCCAATCCGGATCGTACCATTCCAAATCCTAATCCGGATTATACTATTCCAAACAACTCATCCAAACTCTATGATATTCATCACTCCGAGAGTCCATCCACTGTCCTCGTTATGCCTCTCCTAACGGGTGATAATTATACAACATGGAGTCGAGCAATCACTATGGCTTTAAGAGCCAAAAACAAATATGGTTTTGTTGATGGAACCATGTCTAAACCCAGCACTCAAGCTGATATTCAGAATTTTGAACGCTGCAATGACTTGGTGAGCAGTTGGATTCTCAATTCTGTTTCGCCTGAAATTCGCCCTAGTATTCTATATTCTGAGACTGCTGCTCAAATCTGGAATGATCTTAAAGATCGTTTCTCTCAATCCAATGCACCAAAGATCTATCAACTTAAGAAGTCAATCTCATCTTTGAAACAAGAAGGCATGACTGTTTCATCATACTTTACTCAGTTGAAATCTCTTTGGGATGAATTAAACAGCATTGTCGTCATCTCTCCATGTATTTGTGCCAACTCAAAATCTATCATGGATCAAATGAATCAAGATCGAGCTATGGAGTTTCTACAAGGACTTCATGATAGCTTCTCCTCGGTTCGTCGTCAGATTCTCCTTATGGAGCCTTTTCCATCCGTTCAACGGATTTATAACTTGATTCGTCAAGAGGAGAAACAACAAGAGCTTGACGTACATGCTCCAGTCATGGACTCTGCTGCCCTCCATACTTCAAGAAACTCAACATGGAACAACCGCAACAATGCCATGGATGCTGCTACTCCTTTCCGCAACACTGGAAAGCGTTCACGTCCTTTCTGCAATCACTGCCAACGTCATGGCCATACTCAAGCCACTTGCTTCCAACTGCATGGATACCCTGACGGCGGCAACGGAAAGCGTTCTGCAACACTAATTAAGCACATGGCAGCTCTGAATCGGCCAACTACAACACCAACTCCATCCTTCACTCCTGATCAATACAACAAGCTGATGGCCCTCTTGGCAAATGATCCTCCAACTGACCACTCGGCTCATTTAGCAGGTAAATTTATTTATAAAATTTTCTATTCTGCCCATTTAGCAGATAAAGCTTTAAATTATATATCTTCTTCTTGGATTATTGATTCGGGTGCATCAAATCATATTTGCACGTCACTTTCATTATTTTCTTCATATTATCCATTAAAGAAGCACATTTATGTTCAAATGCCTGATGGATCAATAGCATCAGTGACTCATATTGGTGTAATCAAACACTCTACAAATCTTATTTTGAAATATGTATTTCATATCCCATCTTTCAAATTTAATTTACTATCTGTCTCTCAAATTTCTCGACAACTTGGTTGTGTAGTCACATTTTTTGATTATCATTGTCTATTTCAGGGTCTTTCCTCGAAGATGAAGATTGGTCGGGGTAGTATGCAAAATGGCCTCTATTATCTAGATGATGTTCCTGCTTATTCAAATAAAGCATTGTTTTTCCGTCAATGTAATAGTTTTGATTTATGGCATTCACGCCTTGGTCATCCAGGCAATTCTCGTTTTCAATTTCTTGTAAGCAAATTTTCTGATATTGTTTCGAATAAAAACTTCACTTGTGATGTTTGCCCTCAAGCCAAACAATCTCGTCAATTATTTCCAACAAGTACTTCTCATTCTATAAAATGCTTTGAGTTAATCCATGTAGACATTTGGGGGCCTTTTTCCGTTCCTTCTACAAATGGATCTCGTTATTTTTTAACTATTGTAGATGATTATTCACGTTGTACTTGGATATATCTCATGAAAACAAAATCTGAATTTTTTCATATGATAACCCAATATTTCTCTCATATTAATCGTCAATTCAATGGCGACATCTCCAAAATCAACACCGGAAGTGGTGGAATTTTTCTTCCTCAACTCCAAGTCATTCGTTCAGACAATGGAGCTGAATTTCTCTGCACCAAATTTCAAACTTGGTGTCAAACTCATGGAATCATTCATCAACGTAGTTGTGTTGGAACACCCCAACAAAATGGGATCGTTGAACGTAAGCATCGTCATCTTCTGGATGTTGCTCGAGCCTTACGTTTTCAAAGTCATTTACCTCTTTCATTTTGGGGTGAATGCATTCTTACTGCTGCCTTCTTGATTAACAAATTACCCACAAAGATTCTTCACTTTAAATCTCCTCATGAAGTATTGTTTGGCACATCTCCATCGTATTCATCACTACGAGTATTCGGTTGTTTATGTTTTGCCAAAAATATGTATATACGACATAAATTTGACCAGCGTGCTAAGCCTGGTATATTCATTGGCTATCCTTTTGGTCAAAAAGGATATAAAGTTTATGATATTTCTACTCGTCGAATTTATGTCTCTCGCGATGTCATTTTTCATGAATCCATATTTCCTTATAGCAATTTTTCTACTACATCCTCATCTAGTTCTTCACCTCCTATTCCAATTAGTATCACCCCTTTAAATGATGATTTTACTGATACTATTTTGGAACCTATTTCAAGTCTGTCGCCATCCCCTGCGACTAATGTTAACTCCATTCCAGCTCCGGGTCCACCATCTTCTCCTGCGCCTATCACTTCTGATTCTACTCCTTCCAGGCCTGACCGTCCTGTGCGAGATCGTTGTCGTCCGTCTCGTTATAATGATTTTATTTGCACCAATGTCTCTTTGTCTACTCCACATCCTCTCGCCAAACACTTCTCTTTAAGCACTTTAAGTTCTACTCATCGTGATTTTATATCCAAAATAATTGATCACACAGAACCAAAAACTTATTCCCAGGCAGTTAAATCTCCTCATTGGCGAGATGCTATGTCCTCTGAAATTCATGCTCTCGAAACTAATCGTACTTGGTCTTTATGCCATTTACCTCTTGGAAAATCATCCATTGGATGTAAATGGGTCTACAAAATAAAATACCATTCTGATGGCTCAATCGAGCGTTATAAAGCCCGTCTTGTTGCAAAGGGTTATAATCAAATTGAAGGAATTGATTATCACGACACGTTTGCACCTGTTGCCAAACTCGTCACTGTACGTCTTCTTCTCTCAATTGCTGCAATTCGCGGTTGGACCCTTCATCAACTTGATGTCAATAATGCCTTTCTCCAAGGTGACCTTCATGAAGAAGTCTATATGAAGCTCCCTCCCGGTTTTCATCTTAAGAATAGTAATCTTGTTTGTAAATTACATAAATCCATTTATGGCCTTAAACAAGCTTCTCGACAATGGTTTTATAAATTTTCTTCTACTCTTAAATCACGTGGTTTCCATCAATCGACTGCAGATTATAGTCTATTCACATATATCAAAGACAATATCTCTGTATTTGTTCTTGTTTACGTTGATGATATCATCGTTACTGGTAATAATTTGTCCATCATTAATGAGACTAAACAATTTCTTGCTAGTTCCTTTTCTATTAAAGATCTTGGCACTCTTCGTTACTTCCTTGGTATTGAAGTCTCACGTTCCAAACAAGGTATTTTTTTATGTCAACGTAAATACGCTCTCGATATTCTTTCTGATTCCGGACAGCTGGGTTCTCGCTCTTCTCCTTTTCCTATGGAACAAAATCTTCATTTACTTCCCAATGAAGGTACACCCCTTCCTGATCCATCTATTTATCGACGCCTCGTGGGTCGTCTTCTCTATCTGACGGTCACACGTCCTGACATTCAATATGCCGTTAATACTCTAAGTCAATTCATGCAAAATCCATATTCTACCCATCTTGATGCGGCAAATCGTGTTCTCCGCTACCTTAAAGGGTCTGTTGGTAAGGGAATACTACTTTCATCAAATAGTTCTCTTTCTCTCGTTGGTTTTGCTGATTCTGATTGGGCTGGTTGCCCCACTACTCGTCGCTCTACCACGGGATACATCACCATGCTTGGTTCTAGTCCTATTTCATGGAAAACAAGGAAGCAACCTACAGTTTCCCGCTCTTCCGCTGAAGCTGAATATCGCTCTCTTGCTACTCTCACTGCTGAAATACAATGGCTTTATTATCTTCTCTCTGACCTTGGATTTCCTCCTCGACAACCTATACGAGTTTACTGTGACAACCAAGCTGCTCTTCACATTGCCAGTAACCCTGTTTTCCACGAACGTACGAAGCATATTGAACTTGATTGTCACTTCGTCCGCGAAAAGATGATATCCGGCCTCATCTCCACCAGCTACTTACGTTCATCTGATCAACTTGCTGATATTTTTACCAAACCTCTTGGTGCAGATATCTTTCGAAACATTATTTCCAAGTTGGGCGTGCTCGACATTTCTCCCCCGACTTCAACTTGAGGGGGGGTGTAGAATAAATATTAGTTTTAAATATTAGTTTTGTATATTTAGTAAACTTAGTCAGCTATACGACCTATTCAATAGGATTAGTTAGTCAGACGCAATCCATGATCCCAGAGAGTTAGGATCAATTAGTTGGAGTACAACTTGTATAAATAGATACGTTTCTATCAATAGAATTCTACACACCTAATTCCGGATATTATAATTAGTTAAACAGTTTTTACCAAATTCTATAAGATTTTCATTCTTTCGAGAGAATTGCAAAGAGCCAGAATTCTATGTTCCAACATACGTAACTTGTTGTTCAAAGTTCAGAATCGTATACCTTAATTCCTCGGAAGGAGGAGATCCAGCGTCGACGAGTTCGAGATCAGATGGAGTCTGATCAAGGTGGATCGGTAGCTAGGGTAGCTAGCAGAATTCACACGTTATAGTTAGTAAAAATAAGTATTTCGTATGATGTACTTTTTACTGTGTCTTTCTAATTAGTGGATTCATTCTGAATTGGGCCAGACCCCGCAGATGTAGGTGGATTTCACCGAACTGCGTAACCAAGTCTTGTGTCGTTAATACTTTAATTTATTGCATACTTGGTTAGATAGGTTTGTCGGAACATATTAATAAGAATTAGAAATATTCGGTAGAACCAAATTTCACAACACATGGGTCAAAATGGGTATATTCGCAAGTTTGAACCCATACACGAACCAATATGGGTTTATATACCAATCCATATGGATAAAACTTGTGGGTTTCAACCCATGCAGTGACCCATATGAGTTTATATAACAACCCATATGGGTAAACCCGCAGGTTGTAACTCATATATTGGCCTATATGGGTTTATATACAGACTCACATGAGTTGAAACCCACATGTTTATCCATATAGGTATACCTGCGGTAAGTCCACAAACCCAATATGCTCAATCCATAATTTTCAAATACCCATTGAACTCATTATCCATTTTACCCATGTCTACTCAGGTTTAAATAGATAACGGTTGTGGGTCTATTTTGCCACCACGTGGGGGAGGTATTGTCTTTAGAATTCCTGAATTTGTCTGCCTTCCTAATCTTAAGGTACTCGGTCTAGAAAAGTTAGAAGTGCAGTCTGAGTCTAACAATTACAGTTTTACTCATGAAACCTATCCCCTGCTTGAGGAATTGAGATTGGTAGAAATGCATTTCCCTTCCCGAAGCAATTCTTTCATCAAGATTTTCTTGGGCACACTTAGAAAGTTGGCGATCGAAAGTTGGTTTACTCCAGAGGTGCTACTAAATATATGCAAGTGTGGATCTCTCGCGTCAGCAGATTCGGCTCCGCTCAATTCCGATGAATGTTTTAGTATTGAAGTTTTATGCAACATAAAAAATGTCAAGCAGATTCATTTAACAGGGGTAAGTTTAAAACAGGTGTGAGTTCTTTCCAGCTGACGCATCCAGATTATATAAATTAATCATCGTTTTTCTATAGGAATGCTGGAATCTTGACATCTCACTTCCTGAATTTCCTAATTTGACCCATCTGGAGTTAACTGACATAGATGAGAAGTCAATGTGGAGCCTTGTTCAAGGAGCATTCAATCTGGAGTCGCTTGTCTATGATATGGTATGCTTTGTGCACAGATTTTAATCAACTGGTTTCTCTATTTAACATGATCTGTTTGATTTGGAGTATGCAAAAAGATGGATGCTAGCTTCTTCTGCTTTGGGCGACTATCACTTGTTTGATCTTATTGCCAAACTTACTGCCTCTAAACCCATTTCATCATTAGCAATTTAGCATATGATCCTTGAATGGTTAAAAAGGAATGTTTCGTTCCATTCAAAACATTAAAGAATGGTTAAGCTTACAGAATACTGAATACTCATTTAGACAATATTACTTGGATGTATTTTGCAGGATGGCTATGATGGCCCAATGGTTTTACCCCACAATGATGTGCCGCTGTGTTTCGCTCAAAGTCTTAAGGAAATTAAATTGTGCAACTTTGTTTCTTTTATTGCGGAAACTGATGATGAGTTAATTGACTATGGATTTGAAGATCAGACTATCTATACAGAAGGCCTTGAATTAGTGAGATTTTTCTTGCAGCACGGAGCCATGCTTGAGAAGATAATTATAGAGCATATAGGCGATATAGCAGAATGACAATCGTCAATGTTACATGATCTGGACCGACTCTCACCGAAATGTGAGATTGTTTTCCAGAAAGAAACGGATTTTTACTCTGTGTCTTTTAGGAGATGTGTATGACTATTAGTTTACTAAGGATTCTCAGTTTAGAGGTTCATAATACTTCTGCATTTTTTGTAGACTTGAATTGTTTCTCACAAATTTGGCTTATTCGATCTTGTGCTATCGACTGGGTACAGTGGTATGAAACTATGGTGTCGAGTGGCTAGATTCTTAATTCACGGGTGTCGGTAGGATTTCATGAGAGGGAGCCGGAATAATGGAGAGATTGAGATTTTGTTTCAAACCAATTTATAAAGTTAAATGTCGTCTTTCAATCTCCTTTGCAATATAAACAAGCAAATCCTCAATAAACTTACTTCTGATCATTCTCCCATGCTACTGTAAATAGGAAGCAACCAACCATCATCCCCTAGACCCTTTTAGATTTTTAAACGTATGGTTGGGAAGACAGGAATTCAAAACATTAATCTCTAACAATTGGAGTCTTCCTTTAGAGGAACCTCCAATGCTAACTCTTTTTCTAAAATTGAAAAGGCTTAAGCCAGTCATAAAGCACTGGAACAAAGAGGTTTTTGGAAACATTCACAATAATGTAATTCAAGCTGAAGAAAACCTGAGAGTACAGGAACTTGCTTACCAAACCTCTGACTACGATTCTGATTTGATTGAGTTAAACAGGTTAAAAGCACAACTCCTTAAAACTCTTAAAGAACAGGAGGATATTTGAAACAAAAGAGTAAAACCAAATGGTTGGCCGAAGGTGATGGAAATACAAAAATTTCCACAAATCGTGCCAAGAAAAAAAGTTAAGACTTCAGATTAACAAGATAAAAATATGACTCAGGTAACTGGATTCAAGACAAAGCACTCATCGAAATGAAAGAAGTATAACTACAACAAACATCACCTATTACCTCGGTTTTTCATGTCTTTTTACCTCGGTTTTTGCACCCAGAAAACCGAGATAAATGTGGGTAAAGTAAAAAAGTATACTTTTTACATCGGTTTGAAACCGAGGTAAAAAGGACTTTTTAACCCCGGTTTGGACCGACGTCGGTATGTTCTGCAACCGACCTCGCACCAAGGAAGAAGGCAGACTATAGTACCCCATAGCTACGACATCGTTTAAATCGTCGTCGGCATCCATAAGCAAAGAAGTCGATAACAGCAAGGAGACAGTCGATGGCACTGGACAAACTGCGACATCGATGAGATCGATGACGCGAATAGTTAAAGCAAACGTCAATCATGATTGTAAGCGAGATCGCATGATCCAGTGCACCCTCATCGCCTGCTTGCTGACATGGGACGCTAACCAATACAATTTTGTTTTGAATATGCAACGTCACAAAAAAAAATGCAGCCGTTATATACGACGTCGGTTCGTGTCGTAACTTTATCAGTATATGCGATATCGCATAGGTGTCATATCTTTATTGGTTCGTGCGATATCGCATAGGCGTCATAACTTTATCAGTAAATGCGACAATGCACGAACCAATAAATATATGACACCTATGCAATATCGCGGTATTAATCGTGGAGAAATCAGTTGTCGTACAATAATATAGTATTTACTTTCTGATAAACAAAAAAACACACTTGAACATAAATTACCAATAAATGTCAAAATATATTCAAATACATATGGTTGACGTGAAAATGAACAATTAATGGTATTTAACATCTATGGCCTAAGTCGTAAGGTATCCATGCTAAGAGTCTATCATAACTATCTTTGTTCTATTAAAGCAAATACACATGAAACAAAATTTTTGTCAGAATTCGGCAGTCCTAGAATGATGTACACATAATATTGTCAAGCATTGGTGACAATAATCTAAACATGGAAAAAGTACCTTTACTGACGGAAAGCGATGTCGCTGGGTTGTTAAAGCAATGTTGATTAAATTGATGAATGTGCGACGTCGAACATTCAAGATGGGGATGTCAGTTTTGGACCATGCGACGTAGCACAAAATTTGGCTCTAATCATATAGGGTGATGAACTGAGTGCGACGTCGCACATTCAACATGTATTCACACAAAAAATTTATTACTATCCACAATCAGCAATAATTTATGAATTTTTTCCACAATCCTTACAAACAAGACATTATTTTGGAAAGGCAAACATTGTAACTTATATAACATGTAACATAATCATCATACTCCATGAATATATTCAATGAATGGTCAATGTAGGAAAAACCATATATAATTGAGGACGTGAAAAAAATGAACTACCTAAATTTATTTAAACCCGGAAATGCTCCATTCTAGAATAATTGTTGATATTCGATAGCAGAAATTAGATTGGGTTCTTTAGTGTTTGTAATTGTGTTAATGAAAAGGATGGTGTGGAGTTGTGTTGAGAGAAAATGTGTTGGAGATGAGAAATAATTGTGTTGGTGCTAGATATTATTGTAATGAGATGAGTTTGGGGGAAATTTTGGTTCAAAATTTTGGCACAAAATTTTAGTTCCCACTGCAACAAAGAACTAGCATGATCCCACAGAGAACTCCACAGGTTCATCCTGAATGAAACTAGACATGTATACTTATAAGTAATCATCTACAATTTACTCTACACGATGTACTAGTGTTTTTTAATATTTGATGGACGGAATTTTTTTAGCTTTTAATTTCATAAAAACCTAGAATATTAAATTTCATGTGATGCTACGTGGTGGATATTATCTTTCTCATAACGCTTATAGTAAGGGTATTAATGGAGTACTTAAAAAATGATGGACGACTACCCCGATTCGGGGACGGGACCCTTGCCATTTTGCACCCCCCAGTCAAACTCATGATCACCATTAGTCATGACAAAGAAATTAGCATGACCCCATAGAGAATTCCACAGGTTCATCCTGAATGAACCTTGTATACTAATAAGCAATCATCTACAATTTACTCTACACAGTGCACTAGCACTTTTTAAAATTTGATGGATGGAATTTTATTAGCTTTTAATTTCATAAAAAACCTTGAATATTAAATTTCATGTGATTCCGTGATGAATATTATCTTTCTCATAACGCTTATAGTAAGGGTATTAATGAAATGCTTCAAAAATTATGGACGATTACCCAGGTTCGGGGACGGGACCCTTTCCATCCAACAATGCGATTGATTTGTCTAAATTTGCAATGATTCCAGGAGAAAATTTATCTCCACATTTATAGCATAGATTATGCTCCCTCCTGAATTGCAATTCCTGTGGTGATATCCATTTGAACATATCATTCCCAGGATTTCTATCCCAAATCTTATCAGTAGTATTAGTTTTCCAACCCGGATTAACTTGATTAGGTTTGGTTTCATTCTTGAACATATTTATTGTAAAGTCAAAGGATTTGCAAGTGAATATTTGATTGGCAATTTTGTGAACAAGACAAAGTGACTCTCGACGGGAGAATCCAGGGGAGAAGTTCTCCCTTTATGAAGAGGTGTCGGGGCAGAAGGTCAACTCATGATCACCGTTAGCCAAGACAAAGAAACTGGCATGATCCCAAAGAGAATTCAATAGGTTCATCATGAATGAACCCTGTATACTTATAAGTAATCATCTACAATTTACTCTACACGATGTACTAGTGCTTTTTAATATTTGATGGACGAAATTTCATTAGCTTTTAATTTCATAAAAACATAGAATATTAAATTTCATGTGATGCTACGTGGTGGATATTATCTTTCTCATAACGCTTATAGTAAGGGTATTAATGGTATACTTAAAAAATGATGAACGATTACCCCGATTCGGGGACGAGACCCTTGCCAATTTGCACCCCCCAGTCAAACTCATGATCACCATTAGTCATGACAAAGAAATTGGCATGACCCCATAGAGAATTCCAAAGGTTCATCCTGAATGAACCTTGTATACTAATAAGCAATCATCTACAATTTACTCTACACAGTGCACTAGCACTTTTTAAAATTTGATGGATGGAATTTTATTAGCTTTTAATTTCATAAAAAACCTAGAATATTAAATTTCATGTGATTCCGTGATTATCTTTCTCACAATGCTTATAGTAAGGGTATTAATAAAATGCTTCAAAAATTATGGACGATTACCCAGGTTCGGGGACGGGACCCTTTCCATCCCCCATTCAAACTCATGATCACCGTTAGCCAAGACAAAGAAACCGGCATGATCCCAAAGAGAATTCCATATGTTCATCATGAATGAACCCTGGATACTTATAAGTAATCATATACAATTTACTCTACACGATGTACTAGTGCTTTTTAATAATTGATGGATGGAATTTTATTAGCTTTTAATTTCGTAAAAAACCTAGAATATTAAATTTCATGTGATTCCGTGATGATTATTATCTTTCTCATAACGCTTATAGTAAGGGTATTAATGAAATGCTTCAAAAATGATGGACGATTACCCAGGTTCGGGGACAGGACCCTTTTCATCCCCCATTCAAACTCATGATCACCGTTAGCCAAGACAAAGAAACTAGCATGATACCAAAGAGAATTCCATAGGTTCATCATGAATGAATCATGTATACTTATAAGTAATCATCTACAATTTACTCTACACGATATACTAGTGCTTTTTAATATTTGATGGACGGAATTTTATTAGCTTTTAATTTCATAAAAAACCTAGAATATTAAATTTCATGAGTTTCTATGTGGTGGAAATGATCTTTCTCATAAGGCTTATAGTAAGGGTATTAATGGAATACTAAAAAAGTGATGGACGATTACCCCGGTTCGGGGATGAGACTCTTGCCAACTGTCATCCCCCAGTCAAACTCATTATCACTATTAGTCATGACAAAGAAACTGGCATGATTCCACAGGTTCATCTTGAATGAATCTTGTATACTTATAAGTAATCATCTACAATTTACTTTACACGATGTACTAGCGCTTTTTAAAATTTGATGGACAAAATTTTATTAGCTTTTAATTTCATAAAAAAACCTAGAATATTAAATTTCTTGTGGTTCCACGTGGTAGAAATGATCTTTCTCATAACGCTTATAGTAAGGGTATTAGTAGAATACTCTAAAAATGATGGATGATTACCCCATTTCCCGAATGAGACCCTTTCCATCCCCCAGTCAAACTCATGAAAATGCGATTTAGATTACTGGGTAGCTCCAATTTTGTATTTCATCCTCCCCCACCATCTTAGAGGGACCTAAGTGTGAAAATTGAAAAGTTCACTGGCTATGTTAAAATTGATTCTGATCGAACCAGGCGTTAATATAGTTCATGGACAATTGTAAATTTAAATTAGAATTATCCAATGTAAAATTACCCAATTTAAAGATTAATTTCATTCGCCTAGGTCAAACGCAAACACAGTTGCCATCTTAGTGGGCTGAAATGGTGAGGCCCAATTTCATAGGCGCCAACGTCGGTCTTATGTCATAGTCATGTCTCTAAACTAGAATAGCACGCGACCTCGCACGAGGATTGGTAAAAAACATGCTCATTCCTATGCTAGTGGGCTATAATGGTGAGACCCACATTTATATTAGCCAACGTCGACAATCAGTATGAGGTCGGTAAGTGCGACATATATGCAAATTTGACTTGCCCTAGGCGGAAATCACAACGCTTCATAACAAATGTATAAATGGAGCCCACCTCTCATACATCACTTCAACCTTTCTGTATTCTCTCGAATTTCAACACTCCTCCCTGCCCATCTTCTAAAAGGTATGGTTTCCACATGTGTTTACATTACTTTTTTTTGTATTTTTCCTTGAAATTGTTATTTAGATTTGGGTGTGAATATGTTAATTGCTTTAATTTTTGAGGTTTCTATGGGTTGGGGTGCTAGAATATGGTTTTAGGGTGTTAGAATATGGTTTTAGGCTGTTGGATTATGGATTGGGGTGCTACAATATGGTTTAAGTGTGGTGAATTTTTTGTTGTTGCCATTATCTCCTTTAATATGACATCGCTGGCAAGCAGGTCTTGTTTTTATTGTACCGATCCTTATGCGATGTCACAATCATGATTTCTGTAGATGACCAAATCAATGAGAACTCGCACATTCATCGGTTATACCGATGCTTTCACGACGTCGCCTTGAGTTGGTCAACAAAATAGATTTTATGTCTTTATTCCCCATTGTTTGACTATCATGACATTCAACATCCCCAACAATATGAATTACAATGATCATAGCTAACAATGCTGGTTCCAACCGTAAATCGATTGAGGTGAAAGATTTTTTGTTATGTTTTCAATATTCCTTCTAGTTCATTACTAAGAATTTGGTTGAATTTTTAATAATTTCATTGCCCAATATAGATCCATATTGATTCAAATGATGACAGTTCGCGTCACACATTCTCAGGCAAATATCCGCATATTGTACATACTCTGACCCAGATGACCTTCGGGTCAATTCCAACTACGGTAATTCCTCCCTATTTCAAACCAAGGTTATGGGCCTAAGTTCGGGTATCTCGGGTATCTGTGATATCGGTAGTCTATCTGACACAGTTTGATTTGTCTGATACATGTGCGACCTTACGTATTCTGCGAGGTCGGATGTATCTCGGCATGACACTCTGTTTGCCCAAAATGTTACCGACTTTGCATTATAGCCTCTAAGTTTACTTTGGATTCCCCCCGAGACATTGGTATTGTGTCGGTTTACTTTTCGGTGTATCCGACACAAAATTGAGGTCGTCACATTTACATGTCGACCGAATCACTACTTTGTACCAAGATGCGCCTGCAATGCTTATTGCGACGATGCACTTGGCATTCCATTGTGTGGTTAAGCTCTCACATTTTCACTTTTGATACATGACTAATGGTTGGCAAATGATCGTCTAATCGGCCCTTTTTTCAGGTATTTCACCTATTTACATATATATATATATATATATATATTCTGGTAACAAATAATACATTCTAGTTTTCGTACAGTTCACTACACAACAGAGGCACCCAGAGCCTTTTTTCTTCATCATTGAACATCATTTGATGGCTATTAATAGCCCACGTTTTGAATGCACATTAAAGCAGCTAAACTTTGGGAAATACCAACTTTAGTAAAAAAAAAATTATTTGTTGCAATTACACACACACACACACATATATATATTTGTTACAGTGACTTAGTACATCCCATGGGAGATTGTACCAGTACTGTCAACTGAGAAGACCCCCGTAGTACTGAGGTGCTACGGGACAGAGTGGCATATGAACTACTCGGGGGTGGGAGGGTTAAGTTCCCCAAAGGGTTTTGACGAGTTCATGAAGGGAAACAACCTACGCATCAGGAACACCTTGTTCTTCGAGGTGATGCAAGCTAGTCTTCAAGGTCATCATTATCCGAGCTGATTGAGTGTATTGTAATTTCTGTTAGGTTGGAACTAAGATAGTTCTTATTTAAATTAAATTATGTACTATATAATTGTAAGGATATTTTCATGACTACTGTTTTTCTGATTATTTGTCTATCTTATTTGAACATTGAACAAAGGGGGTACTGGTTATGTTTAAATTAGGACAGGATTTGTAGGGTGTTCGTGGCACAATGATTTCTAGAAACTGTTGTGCCTAACTAACCTTAATTTTACGTTCCCCAAATTAATCATGATGACAAGATATTAGAAGGAGAGAGACGCCAAAGACAATGGGGAAAAGCGCACGACCACCATTTTATTGTATTTTATTTTCTTTTGCCATTCTTTACTTTAACTAGTCTGTTACATATACTCGACTTCGCTAATAGTTCGCAATACCCATCGACATCAATGACATATCTAGCGAAGTCGGGCAAGCTTTTCAAATAACATAAGCGACTTCACACGTTATTCGATAACATTATTTACTTATTTTTTTTATTCTTTTACTTCGGTTCAAATAATAACCGAGGTAAAAAACTAAATTATTTACTTTGATTTTTTATAACCGAGGTAAATAATATATTTACTTAAAAATAATAATTGAGGTAAACGAACTTTTTACCTCGATTATTTGATGTTAACAAAAAAAAAATGAGATAAAATGGATGAAGTAATAATTGATGTTTCTTGTAGCGTACGTTTCCTCTAATTTGTTAAAAAGCGAAGAACACCAGGAGTCTGGTGACTACTTCCAACCATCCTTGAGTCAAATTCTCCCACTTATAATTGAGGAACAAAACTCTGACCTCATTAAGCCTGCATTTATTGAAGAGGTTAAGTCTGATGTATTCATTCTTAATTCAAGTAGTGTGTCGGGCCCTGATGGCTATTCTCCCAAATTCTTCACAGATGTGTGGGATATTGTGATACGAGATGTATTCTTAGCCACAAACGAATTTCTTACAGGTGCCAAAATACCTAACGGCATTTCTAGTACTTGGATCACTTTATTTCCAAAAAAGCATACCATAACAATTTTCAGTGATTTTAGGCCTATTGATCTCTATAATTTTGTAAATAAAATATTTTCTAAAGTCCTTATGGAAAAACTAAAACCAATCATGCCTTAGATAATCTCATCACATAAGTTTGCATTTATGAAAAATAGGGAAATAGCATATAATGTTATCTACCTAAATGAAATGATGATATTCCTTAATGTTAAATTCAGTAACCCCAACTGTATACTAAAATTAAGGCCTTCGACGGGGTTAGTTGGTATTTTCTTAACACAATCCTTCTCAAATTCGATTTTCATGGTATTTTTGTTATAAATATCATGAATAACATCTCACAATCTTGATTTTCTATCCTCATAAATGGAAACCATATGGTTATTTTCAATCCTCAACGGGTGTCAAACAAGGAGATCTGTTGTCTCCTTTTCTTTTCAACATATTCACGAAGGCTTTCTGTAGGAGTTTATTGTTTGTCTTCCAAAATGGAAAGCTTAATTATTTTCAGCTTCCTCGACAATCAATTCCAATCTCCTGGCTTTGTTATGCGGATGACACAGTTGTCTTCCTAGAAACTAAACTAGTCAGGATTAAAGCATTTCTGGACAAGTTCGAGGTGGCACCCGATAAAAAATTCAGTCATAAAAAAGGTAATTTTTATAAGCAAACATGCCAATCAAACACATATTAGGTCGGTTAGATCCATTCTCAAAATTAATCAGGGATCCTTCCCCTTCAATTATTTGGGGGTTCCTATTTTTCAGGGAAGAACTAAAGCAAGTTACATCCAGTCCATCATTGAAACTTACGGTTCCAAGTTACTAAACTAGACGAATAGGTGGCTCAGTACAGAGTGAAATTTGGTTTTACCGAATTTTTCTAATTCTTATTAGTATGTTCCAACATGACCTATCTAACCAATTATGCAATAATTTAAAGCATTAACAACACAAGACTTGGTTACGCAGTTCGGTGAAATCCACCTACATCTACGGGGCCTGGCCCAGTTCAAAATGAATCCACTAATTAGAAATATACAGTACAAAGTACATCATACAAAATTCTTATCTTTACTAACTATAACGTGTAAATTATGCAAGCTCCCCTTGCTACCGATCCACCTTGATCAGACTCCCTCTGACCTCGAAACTCGTCGACGTTGGATCTCCTCCTCCCAAAGAATTAAGGCATATGATACCAAACTTTGAACAGCAAGTCAAGTATGTTGGAACATAGAATTTTGGCTCTTTGCAATTCTCTCGAAAGTATATAAATATGTGTGCATATTTTTCTTCTGTTAAATCCGTAATCAATGCAGCCGTAGTTGTCCCCTTTTATAGCCCTGAGCAGATCGGAATACTCCCTGATTATCTTCACAATATTCCTATTCCAAATCTGCTTCTTGAAGCATATCCAAATCCCATAAATACAGGAATTTTCCTTATCACAATATATCCCATATATTCGATAATATCACTCCATATATGTAGGGATTTTCCATAAATCAACTATGCTTCTATACGCCTAATATATAGCAGAATATTCAGATTTCCATAACTCACTAATACCATAATATTCTATCTTCTTTTTCCGTAAATATCCTTAGCATAAATATGCTATTTTCGCATGTTCCAACATGGAAAGCTTTTCGTTTCCAAATATGTTCACAAAAACTGCTAGTAAAAAATTCGATGCATATCTCTTGACTTTACAATCTCCCCCTTTGGCATTTTGTGGACCCATAACTTTTTTGCCATTAATCACACAACGAAAAACTTGTCATCATACACAGTGTCGGAACCAGGAGTAAATTTTAGGGGGGGCGAAAAGGAGCGGCAGGCGGCGGCGGCGACAGGTGGCTGGCGAGTGGCGGCAGATGAGTTTGAGTTGGAGAGGCAATTGGCAAATGTGGTTTGCTGCCTTAGTTACTTAGTTAGGTTAGGTTATTGCCAAACATTTGGGCCAGTTGGGCTGAGCCCAATTGGCCTTTTATTTTTTTTCAGCCCGCTAAGCAAAACGACGTCGTTTCCCTTAGCCAAAACGACGTCGTTTTGTTTAGTTATACCAAAAAATTTTTTTAAAACCCATCGTCTTCTTCAGGTGCAGCCGTGTAGCAGTGCCTCCGCGCCTCCGCCTCACGCCGGCACGCCGCTGCCGCGCTGCACGCCTCCGCCTCTCACGCCGCTGCGAGCCTCCGCCTCTCACGCACGCAGCCTCTGCTCACCTCCGCCTCCCCAGCCACTCCCTCGCAGTAAAATGATGACAACTCAAGGGGGGCGGAATCCGGTGGCTTCCGGTGGCTCTAAGCCTAAATTCCGGGCCACCGGATCTTAGGGGAGGCGCCAGCACCCCCTCGCTCCCCCTAGTTTCGCCTCTGATCATACACATAGGTCTTCCAAACTCCACCTATGTTGGAACATAGCACAATACTAAATCTGAACTAAAATGAATACCAGAATTCCATCAAAACATAAATACTGAAAACCGAATACCAAAAATCCAGAAATTCCATCAAATATAAACTTCAGATTATAGAGCCATTATAAAAAATTCTCCCCCCAGGACCACACATATGCCAAAGGAAAAAAAACATCAAAAACATAAATATGAAGTAGGCTCCCCCTGACTTTTATCTCTATGTTGGAACATAGAGAAGAAATCCAGTTCAGGTGCAGGCTGCCAACCGTGCTTTCTCTTCCTCCAGTTTTATCTTTTCTACCCCTAGCACTGCCATTTGAATGACGACTGCCCCTAGTCTGACATTCAGAACTGCCAGTTTATCCTTCTTTTCATCTAATGAAGAAGTAGATTCAGAAGGACTCCATGGTAGATCATGCACATGTCTCAACCCGAATGTCTTCTTATTTGGCCTCAGGAATTCCATGTCAATCACCATATCTTTTTCCTTTCCTTTTACCTTGGCACTTTTAACCAGTGCTGAGATTAAACCAGGATAGACAATAGCTTGTTTGGCTTTAGGAGCAGTGGCTTGCCTAACCAGGTTTTGTTGAATAAACATTCCAAGATTTACAGGCTTCTGTGTTCAAACACAGTATAGTAACTTGGCCATTTCTCTTGTCAACATAGCAGTATTTAAAGATGGCATCTAGCAGTGAACTGCAATATGATACAACCCGAAAAACCTTGAGGACAAGCATGAAGCTTGTGAATACCCTGTTGCAGGCCACTTTTCCTTGTATCCACCTGAGATAGTTTCCAGAATTTGATCATCCGTGACTTCCAAATCCTCAGGAAACACTCCTTCAATCTCTGATGTTTGAAGCCCCAATACCTTGTTGATTCTGGCAGCAGACAAATCCATCATTTTCCCCTTACATAAACCCTTCCAAACCAAGGGGAATCTGCTTCCAAATTTCCAGCCATTAGGTTGGAGTACACCTTAATGACAACTTGCCTGTTATACTGAAGCTGAACAGTGGCCGCTCTTTTCATTCCTATTAACTCCAAAAAGTCTGAAAAGCCACTCTTCATGTATGCTTCTAGATCTACTGGTCTCTCAGGGATAAATTTTCTCTCAGCAAAAACTTCTCCCATTTCTTCCCCTTTTAAATCAAAGTAAGAAAAATAAAGTGACTCACTTACTGGAAGCGGATGAGGCACTGTCCTCTTGATAGATTCCTGGTTCTTCTTGGTTCTTTTTGTTTATGGGGGTGCCTCTGCATCAGTAGCCTTCCTCTTGCCATTGGATGACTGAAAAAACTCATCCAGCACTTCATCACTTGAATAGTGCATCTCAGGAAGTTCCTGTGTTGGAACATACTGATTATCCTCTGCTCCTCCAGCTTCATCAGTCTGTGTTTCCATATTCGGATCATCTCCTGCTACTGATTCTTCACTGTGATCTCCTTCTTTGACATCATATGCATCACCAGATATATTAACCTGATCTTCTTCTCCCATATCAGCATCAATATCCATCTCTTCACTGCTTTCATCCTTAACTTGTCGTGTTAGAACATATGCACCATGTTCCTCTTCCTCACTGTCAGAGATGTCAATTACTATTGGTTTCCTTAATTCCTCCATTCTCCGTGCAGCATTTGAATCAAAGAATCCAACAGGTAGTCTATTTGTATACTTTATAACCTCCATTTCTTCTGCTTCTTCATCACTAATCTCCCTCAAAAACACATAACTTGGACAGGGCATACGGCAATAAACATGAAATTTGTTCTTTCCTTTGTATTTCCCATACCTCCCTCTTATAAATTTAACCTTCCAGTTTTCAATACTCCACATATCTCCAATATCCCCAGTCACTAATTCTTTAACCTTAACCGTCAAGTATTCCACTTCTATACTCTTGATTTTGGTTAGGTCAACTGTAACTCTGTTGGCCTCTAATCATTCAAATATTTCATCTACATTTTTGAACTCCATTCCCATAATTTTTAAAGTAGGGGGATCAGGACCTGTTACCTTCCCATATGGACCCTTTCTTTTGGCGCTGGTGTGTTCCTCCTGGCCATCACCATTGCCGACATAACCACCGATTTATTCTTTTTCTTCACCACCATCTGTTACCTCGGCCTCGACATTCTCTACACACTAATCGTTATTTTCTTTGGGAAGGACTTCGGCCTCTATATTGTCAATTCTCTGTTCATCCTCTATAATTTCTTAAGGTTGAGGGGTTCCTGGAGATTTTTCTTCTAGTGTGGGAAAGTTAGGGCTTGAAGACATTCTTGTACTGGGATTTGATGAGTAGAGAGATCGGGAAGTAGTTTGACAAGAGGATTTGGAAGAGAGATCTGGATGTATGTGATAATGGCCGAAATGAGAGGAATTTGGAAAGATTTGGACAACTTAGAAACCAACACAAACTCTTCATATCACTTCCTCGTTTTCCGCATAAACCTTTTTCCTTTTAAAGATTTGTAATGATTCTCTCTTGTCAACTCAAGACTACCAACTTCCAACATACCATAAAATCCAACTTCTATTTTTGTAAACTTTTCTTCTTTCTATTTTTTTTCTAAATTTTTTTGACAGAAAATAAAATAATAAAAAATAAAATATTTACATTGAACTAAAGGCAAGGATTACCTCAAATTTGCAAACGCCTAAGAGTTGTCTGAGACTTTCAAAAGTGGTAGTGTCCAACGGCTTTGTAAAGATATCAGCGAATTGTTCGTGTGTTGGAACATAGACTACCTCCGCTTCCTTCCTTTCAACAAGATCTCTAATGAAGTGATGTCTTATGTCAATATGTTTGGTTCTCGAATGCTGGACTGGATTTTTCAAGATTTAATAGCACTTGTGTTGTCGCATAAAATCTTCAAGGGACCTTGATGAATTCCATAATCTTTCAACATTTGTTTCATCCATGATAATTGTGCACAACAGCTTCCTGCTGCAAGATACTCAGCTTTTGCAGTAGACAAAGAGATCAAATTCTTTTTCTTACTAGACCAAGACACTAAGATCATACCAGTAAAGAAACATCCACCTGTGGTGCTTTTTCGATCATCAGCATTACCAGCCCAATTAGAATCACTGTACCCAATCAACTCAGAATCTTGATTCTTAGAATACCAGACACCATACTCAAAAGTCCCACTTATATATTGAATAACTCATTTAACTGCGGTGAGATACGACTCCCTTGGATCAGCCTGAAATCTTTCACATACCCGTACGCTGAAACATATATCTGGTCTACGAGCTGTTAAATACAATAAACTTCCAATCATGCCTATGTATAATTTCTGATCAACTGCAATTCCTTTCTCATCCTTTACCAGTTTATCATAAACCCCAATAGGAGTTCATACTGCTCGAGCATTGCTCAGACCGAACCTTTTGACTAAATTTAGAACATACTTACTCTGATTTATGAACAGGCCATTTCTTTCTTGCTTGACTTGCAATCCCAGAAAGTATGTGAGCTCCCCCACCATGCTTATTTCAAATTCGGCTTGCATGATGGTGACAAAATCATGTACCACATAAGGTGAAGTAGAGACGAATACTATATCATCAACATAAATTTGAGCAATCAGAATTTTTAATGTCTTTTCAAGCTCAAATAAGGTACGATCTACTCCCTCTCGATGATAACTTTTCTGAAGAAGAAAGTTAGTAAGTCGTTCATACCACGCCCTGGGTGCTTGCTTTAGACCGTATAGAGCCTTCTTGAGATGATACACATGATGTGGATAATGAGGATCCTCAAAGCCTTTAGGTTGTTCCAGATAGACCTCTTCATTCACCACTCCATTTAGAAATGCACTCTTGACATCCATTTGATACAACATAAACTTCATAAAGTAGGCAATAGCAAGTAGTATTCAAACTGACTCTAACCCGGCAACTGGTGCGAATGTCTCATCAAAGTCGACCCTTCTTCTTGTGTATATCCTTGAGCTACTAGTTTGGCCTTATTTCTAGTAACTTGGCCATCAACATCAGACTTATTCTTAAAGATCCACTTCGTGCCAATGACATTAATGCCTTTGGGGCGAGAAGTAAGATACCGGACGTCATTACGTGCAAGCTGACCTAGTTCTTCTTGCATAGCAGCAATCCAGTACTCATCCAGCAAGGCTTCTTTGTATTTCTTAGGTTCAATGAGAGAGACAAAGAAATGCAATCCATCTAGCCTTCTGTAATCCACTCGATGAACTGATTGAGTACTCCTTATGATTGATTCAGGTCGATCTTGTGTTGGAACATAGGGTTCGGTAGTGGGGGATGATGTTCCAAAATGCTCAGCTTCGATAGGTTCAACACCAATCTGCTCAGATGTTCCAGCATGTTGACGGGGTTCTGCTTCAACTAATGATTCTGCCTTGTCAGGTTAACGAGGCTGTGTTGGAACATGAGTGTTACCAGGTTCTTCTTCTACAACATCTAACTTTTTTCCTTCTTCTGAATCATCCACAATAACATTTATGGACTCTATGAGAGTGTTGGTTCGATGATTATAAACTCTACAAGCACGGATGTTGACAAAATACCCAAGAAAAATTCCTGTATCACTACGATTGTCGAATTTTACCCACTGCTCTCTGTCTCTGAGAATGTAGCACTTGCTTCCGAACACATGGAAGTATGAGACATTAGGTTTCCCGCCCTTCCAAATCTCGTAGGATGTTTTGTTGGTGAATGGCCGCATATATACTCGATTAATTGTATAACAAGCTATATTAATAGCTTCTGCCCACCATTTCTTGTGAATTTCTTTCTCAGCTAACATAACCCGAGCCATCTCCTGCAAGGTTATATTTTTCCATTCTACAATACCATTCTGCTGAGGGGTGATTGGTGCAGAAAATTCATGTTGAATTCCGAGCTCGTCACAAAAATTACTGAATTGAGAATTCTCAAACTCTCTACCATGATCACTACGAATTCGAACAATCTTTCCAACTGGACTTCCCTTTTCAGTTTGTAACTTTATTACCAGACTTCTAAATACTTCCAACGTATCAGATTTATCTTTTAAAAAGGCTACCAACGTAAATCTGGAGAAATCATCAATGTATACAAAGATATATTTCTTTCCACCTATACTAGGTGTATTGACTGGACCCATCAAATCCATATGCAATAATTCCATATTTCTAGAGGTGGTTATATATTGAACTGAAGAATGGGGAGAACGAATATGTTTACCTTGCTGACATGGTCCACACACAATTCCGTTCTTGCTGGTTAAGATAGGCATACCTCGTACAACTTTTTCATTTGCAATTTTCACCAATGTTTTGTAATTGATGTGACCGAGTTTCCTGTGCCACAGAACTCTTTCATCCTGCTTCGAGATCATACATCGTACTTCCTGTTCCAACAGATAACAATTATCTGATGATCTTATACCTGAAAGAACCTTGGTTTCTCCGTGTTTCACAACACATTTATTTTTCTAAAATTCCATCGTCATATTGTCATCACATAATTGACTTATGCTCAACAGATTTGCCTTCAGATCTTCAACAAGCAACACACTAGTGAATACTGGAAAACCTTCAATCTTTAACTCACCTTTTCCACTCACTCTACTCTTCTTTCTATCATCGGAAGTCACATACCTGCTAGCGTATGGTGTGATATTTGTGAGAAATTCTTGAGTGCCAGTCATGTGACGAGAACAACCACTATCAAAGTACCACGAATCTCTGGAATATGAGATAAGCGAAGTATGTGCAACCAGACATGTTCCAGATCGTTTGACAACTCATACCTTTCTGACCAATTTTGTTTTCTGGACTTCGCCTATGTTGGAACATACCAAGAGTTGTCGTCCTGAAATTTGGTCTCTGATCAGGTTCCTACATTGTTCCCCTGAATGACCTTGATATTAGCAGTAGCTGCAGATGAGCAGTTTCCTTTGGCGAGGCTTGCCAAACTTCCGTTTTACCTCTCGAATCTTGGTCTTGAGAGTTACTGGATTCTTAAGTATCTTGTGTGCGTCAGCCTTGTGTGAGTTGTAATATCCAATCCCGTGTTGATCACCAAAGTTCCTTCCCATGTCTAGAATATCATCAAGCTTTGCTTTTCCAGAGTTTAGCTTAGAAATTGCGGCTTCAGAAGTCCCAGCTCTCTTGATTGCTAATATCAGCTTCCCGTTTATTTCTTCATTCTTCTTTCCAAGTTCAGCAACTATCGCATGCAATTCTATTTCTTTTTCCATCAACTTCATTTCTTCTTCCTTCAGCTCTTTGTTTGTGTCAACTACTTGAAGCCACATAGCGTACATATTTTCATAAGTGCTGTAGATTTCTTTATCACTTACAGAATGGCCATCGTCTTCATCACTGGGTGCTTCGTACGTATCTATGTTGGAACATACGGCTTCGACGTTGTCCAGTGTGTTGGAACATCCAACCTTCAATGCATCATGAATTTTTGCTCCAAACGCCACATAGTTGCTTGTAAGTTCCTCTTCGTCTTTCTCATCTTCTTCATCTTCAATCCATGAGGTGACATATGATTTTCCTTGTTTCTTCCGGGTATTTGCACATTCAGCCTGAATATGACCATGCCCTTCACATTCTCTGCATTGAATTCGTCCAGGCTGTTTTGGTTCACCACTTTGATTTCTGAAGAACTGCTGATTTCATTGCTCAAACCTCATTTCACGATTATTTCCATAATCATGTGGCCTTATTCTATTTCCACCAAGCCTCTCCTAAGATTTCTTGTTAACTACTTTCTTCAGCATCCTTGAGAAGTTCTTCGTGATAAGTGCAAGTTTTTCAAATTCATCATCACTGTCAGACTCGTGATTGTCCTTTGATGAATATGTTTTGAATGCCAACTCCTTAGGAACTCTTTTTGTAGCTTGTTGGAATGTTATCTCATATGTCTGTAATGATCTCATTAGTTCATCTAGGTTCATGGTGGCTACGTTTCTTGCTTCTTCTATTGCCGCAACCTTTATTGCAAATCTCTTAGGAAGTGATCTCAAGGTCTTTTTCACCAACTTTGTCTCTTTGTAAACCTTTCCAAGTTAATATTCCATGTTGGAGATGTCCCTGAGTTTTCCGTTGAATATCGCAACAGTGTTATCCTTCTCTATCTTGAGTTCCTCGAACTTTGTAGCCAACATCTGTAGTTTAGACCACGAACTCAACTAGTTCCTTCATGAACAGTTTGTAGAATATCCCATGCTTTCTTGGCTTCATGACATGTAGAGATGAGTTTGAACTGGTTTTCATCAACCGCCGTGAAGATTGCATTTAGTGCCTTTGAATTCGCCAGAGATGCTTTGAGGTCATCAGGAGTCCAACTAAATTTGTCTTTGAGTTTCTGCTCCCTTTGACTCGACTGCCCTTCTAACACCTCAGAGCTTGTATCAGCATCTTCCGTAGGGTGATTCCACTCATTCTCAACATAGAACCACGCAAGTTCATCTAGTGAATGATGAAAACTCTCATGCGTGCCTTCCAATAGTTGTAGTTGTTGCCTTCTAGCAGAGGTGGGCGAGGCACCGAAGCCCCTTCTTTAGTTGCCATGGTAAAACCAGATCACACTTTCCTTAACACAACCAAGGGAATAATAAGTGACCAAGCTCTGATACCAATTGAAATTTGGTTTTACCGAAGTTTTCCAATTCTTATTAGTATGTTCCAACATGACCTATCTAATCAAGTATGCAATAAATTAAAGCATTAACGACACAAGACTTATTTACGCAGTTCGATGAAATCCACCTACATCTGCGGGGTCTGGCCCAGTTCAGAATGAATCCACTAATTAGAAAGATACAGTACAAAGTACATCATACAAAATACTTATATTTACTAACTATAACGTGTGAATTCTGCAAGCTCCACTTGCTACCAATCCGTCTTTATCAGACTCCCTCTGACCTCGAAACTTGTCGATACTGGATCTCCTCCTCCCGAGGAATTAAAGCATATGATTTTGAACTTTGAACAGCAGGTCAAGTATGTTGGAACATAGAATTTAGGCTCTTTGCAATTCTCTCGAAAGTATAAAAATCTGTGTGCAGATTTTTCTTCTGTTAAATCCGTAATCAATGCAGCCGTGGTTGTCCCCTTTTATAGCCCTGGGCAGATCGGAATACTCCCTGATTATCTCCATAATATACCTATTCCAAATCTGCTTCTTAAAGCATATCCAAATCACATAAATAAAGCAATTTTTCTTATCACAATATATCTCATATATTCGTTAATATCACTCCATATATGTAGGGATTTTCCATAAATCAACTATGCTTCTATACGCCTAATATATAGCAGAATATTCAGATTTCCATAACTCACAAATACTATAATATTCTATCTTCTTTTTCCGTAAACATCCTTGGCGTAAATATGTTGTTTTTGCATGTTCCAACATGGAAAGTTTTTCGTTTCCAAATACGTTCACAAAAACTACCAATTAAATATTCGATGCATATCTCTTGACTTTACACAGGGCTTAGGCTTGTCTTGATCAAAGCCTGTCTATTTTCCATTCCACAGCACATCCTTGCAGTCACAAACCAAAGTAGTTAAACTCCTTACCCGGAGAATGAGTATATTTTTCAGGGGATCTCAGGTGGAATACCAAAAAAAATTGGAAAGCTTGGAACCAAATCATCCTTGTGCGCACCGAGTACAGTCGAGGGTCATGTCCTTGGCTATGAGAGTGCTGTGATTTACCTCTTCAGTGATGGCTGTGGTGTCGCCGCGACTGGGGCGGCTGAGGGCGAGCCGGTGATCGCCTTTTGGGAGAATGGAATAGGAATCAAAGATATGACTGCACTCATCAAAGCTTTTTCACTAAATCTTTGGTGGAAATTCCAACAAGGAATTGCTCCCTGGACTCAGTTCATTTGGGCCATTCCACAATCAGTCAGAAAGTCACAAATCTTCAAGAGAATAATGGAAGTAAACTCTCTTGCTCAAGCTCACTCAATAGTTATCCACGAAAAAGGGAACTCCTCATTTTGGGAGCCAAACTGGACTAGGAAAGGGCCACTTATTGATATGTGTGATTTTTCTAGCACTGACATACATCCCAAGTGTACTATTGCAGAGTTTATCTCAGTAAAACACACTTTATTTTCATCTTTTGTACATCTTCTTCCACAAGAAACTCTCAGTTTCATTGAGAGGGCTCAGTTTCATTTTTTAGAAGACAGAATGATATGGGTCCCCAACTTGAAAGGAGCATTTTCTTTCAAATCAGCATATGAATCGGTAAGAAAAAAATAAAGGAGACTCAGTTCCTTAATCAGATTTGGCCTTTTAGGATCCCTTATAAAATTTCTATGTTTATATGGAAACTTATGAATGCCATCTTACCTTTTCGATGATATACTTGCTTTGGTGAGAATTAATACAACATCTAAGTGTGTTATGTTTTCTAACTGTTGCGACTCATTAAATCACTTTTTCAATGATTGCCTCTTAGAAAATTCTTTGTGGAGTGAGATGCACAATTGGCTGGGACTTCTTTTTCAAGCATTTAGAATCGTCTTTCAGTTTATTGGTCATCAATGGGGATCACCTCTTTGCATACACAATTGATTAGGATTACTCCTCCTTATATCTGTTGGACTTTATGGAAGACTAAGAATAATCGGTTGTTTGATGATGTTAGGCCTCACTTGTTGATGTGCTCAATTTATATATCATTTTTAGCACATTCAAAATCTAATTTTGTAATATATTGAGATTTAATTGAGAAGAAACAAAATTAGATAAATTAAGGGGCTAGGATGAATTCATATGTTTTATATCCTAATTCTTTAATTTATGAAGTGTTCTAGAACTTGTTAAAGTGTTTGGGTTTGGAAGAGTTCAAGTGTTGAAGAAAAAAAATGAAGTAATTAGAAGATTGGAAGAAGAAGGCTAAATTGTCTTTGGTAGAAGATTGGAAGAAGGACAAATTTTCATTTGGTAGAAGCTGAAATCTTGCAACCCCATTGTGGGCCACAGCCCATATTGTGGCCCGCAGCAGAAGTCAACAAGCTCACAAGAAGGTCAGTGAGTTCTTTGCAGGCCACAACCCACATTGCAGCTCGCAGCAGGTGTTTTTGGCTTGCTTTAAAAGCAATTTTTAGCCTCAAAAACTCTCTTTTCATTCATTAGTGGAAGCCTTGATGAATATGAAGAGCCCACAAAATGTGAAGGAAGTCCAAAGATTAACGAGATGCCTGGCTGCGTAGAGCCGATTCTTATCAAAAGGTGTAAATAAGCATTTACCATTTTTTGATGTACTTTGCAAAGCTGAAAAATTTGAATGGACAGAGAATTGCGAGAAGGCCTTCGAAACTTTAAACCCTACCCACATTGATGAAGCCAGAGAGAAGGGAAGTCTTGTATATTTTTTTATATCAGCATCTACCTTAGCTATAAGTGTTATGCTGGTTAAGGAAAAAGGCCGAAAGAAACACCCTATATACTTCGTTAGCGGAGCCTTGCAAGCCCCAGAAATAAGGTACACAGCTATCGAACAATTAATCTTGGTATTGGTTCATGCAGCTCGAAGATGGAGACCGTTTTTCAAGGTCATACCATAGCTGTGCTCACCAATATCCTATTAGGAAGATAATCCTAATGCCCGAGTCTTTGGGGAGAATGATAAAATGGGCCATATAACTGGGGGAACACGCTATACACTATCGCCCTAGAGTAGCTATAAAAGGGCTGGCCTTGGCAAATTTCATAGTCGAAACTACAGATACCATTTAGGACGTATGTACGACTGGGGAAAAGGGAGTATGGATATTGTTCATGGACGGATCACTTATTTGGGGGGAAGTGGGGCTGGAGTACTGCTCACCAGCCCGAAGGTAACAACTACCCCTACACCTTGCACTTCAAGTTCCGAGCCACAAACAATGAATCAGAGTATGAAGCTTTGATCACTGGTCTTCGGATGGCTAAGGAGATGAAAGCAGAGCATGTGGAAATATTCAGTGATTCCCAGATTGTGGTCAATCAAGTTAATGGGGAATACGAGGCTCGGGAAGTTAGCTTGCAGTGCTATTTGATTGTGGTCAAACCTTTATTAAAGTGATTTCAGTCATACACTCTTTTTTAGATACCAAGGGAGAAAAATCACAAGACTGATGCTTTAAGCAAACTAGCCTCCTCGGATTTGGGAGAATTGGCATAGAAGCAAGTATAATTCAAAACTTTGTATAATCGAAGCTTCGAGGAAATCATTGTCATGGCAGTTTTTGAAGAAGATACATGGATAACTCAAACTGTTTGATACCTAAAAGTTGGGTTGCTCCCAGCGGATCCTACCGAAGCACAAAAAAGTTTAACTCAAGGTACCCACGTTCGTAATACAGGATGGGACCCTGTATCAAAGGGATGTTCTACAACCCTTGCTTTAATGTGTCAGTCCTAAATATGCACAGTACTTGATGCAAGAAGTCCATGAGGGAATTTGTGGCAGTCACCAGGGAGCACGCTCGGCAGCGAGAAGAATGATTCGCGCTAGGTATTACTAGCCAAGCATGTTTAAAGATGCCAACTGGTGTATCTGGGCTTCCAACCAGTGCCAAATACAGGCACCCATGACCCACACCCCCAGACAGAAATGATCAACATATACAGCTCTTAGCCATTTGATAAATAAGGAATCGATCTGGTGGGACCTTTCCCAGAGGCACCTGGAAAGTTTAAGTATTTGATACTAACAGTCGATTACTTTACCAAATGGGTCGAAGCTGAGCCATTGGAAAACATCAAGGGGAAATCCATTATTTCATTTTGTTGGAAGAACATCATCTGTCACTTCGGTATACCAAAAGTGTTCATTACAGACAATGGAACCCAGTTCACGAATGACCCCTTCAAGACCTGGTGCGAGGATTTTAAAATATAGCTCAAGGTAACACTGGTTTATCACCCCCAGGCCAACAGGAATGTCGAAGTTACCAACCAAACCCTTGTCAATGGAATTCCGAAGAGAATGGACGGAGCAAAGGAAAAATGGGTTAACGAATTCCCCAGTGTGTTGTGGGCTTATCGAACGGTGAAATATTCTACCATGGGGAACACACCATATGGATTGGTGTTTGGCTCGGAGGTTTTTATACCTGCAGAAATTGGCATGCCATGTCCGAGAATGATGATAATCAGCGAAAGGCCTAAACATGGAGCTGTTGGAAGAAACGCGTGCCTTAGCATCCATCCAAGAGGCCAAGGTTAAGGAGAAAGTGAAACGATACCATGATCGAAGGGTAAAAGGAGCACAATTCATCGTGGGAGGCCTCCTCATGAGCTTAAACAAGAAAAGCTGACAAGAGCTAGAGGAGAAGCTGGGCCCCAACTAGGAAGGACCATATCGGTCTTGAAGCTTATCCAGGGGGAGCTACACTTTGGGTTCAATGAACGCCGATTGCATTCCTAAGTGATGAAACATAGTAAACCTTCGACAGTATCATCAATGGTAGGAAGGGATAGCCATAGACCTTGCGAGGTAGAAGATTGGCCGATCTTGCTATGTAATTATTCCCAAATTTGTATGCTCTCCGCAACAACTGGTTGATTTAATGAAAGTCTTGAAAATTCCCCAAGCTATGATGCAATCAATCTCACTTTTAAGAAATCAAATGTTCTCTTTTAAGCTTAAAAAATAATCTCTCTTTTAAGCGATCGAATGCTCGGTTTTAAGCGTTAATAAATAATCTCTCTTTTTAAACGATCAAAAGTTTGCTTTTAAGTGCTAAAAATAATCACACTTTTAAGCGATCAAAAGTTTGCTTTTAAGCGTTAAAAATGACTTCAATTTTAAGCAATGGAAAATTCGCTTTTAAGCATTAAAAAATCTTGCCTTTAAGTGATAAAAAATTCTCCCCAGTGGCTATTGTAAATAAGTGATCAACTTCGCTCTCTGAAGCCTCAAGGATAAGGTTAGCACGTCACCTTCGACGAGGTATCAAATCTCCAAAGGGCGATGACTCTTGTTCCGCATTACCCTCGAGAACTGGCAAAGTCTACCTAGCCACTTTAGGAATCTTTATAGGAGTGTCTTTCTCAAGCTCGACCGAGAGAGCTTGATTAGACAAGCCAATAAGCGGAGTCTTATTCTATAGTTGACAGCTACTCCGACTTTGAGTGTTAGCCTGAGTACTCTTCCTTGGTTGTTTTCTCTTTTCAGGAACTTTCTTAGAGAGTTTAACCTTTGCGGAAACCCCAAACGAGGAACTCCTATTCGAAGGACTTGCCTTCTGGGAATGGCTATTGTTCTTCGATTGAATTGCTCTTTCCCTTTGCAAATAGCATCGAATGCTGCATAATAATATGGATATCTATCCATACCCTTTTAGACCATAGCCATCTCAGTATTGTACAGGAACTTAAAAATATTACCAATGGAGCCCATATCGAGAACCCCAAAAGACATTCCATGCACTTGAAGACTATCAGAGTAGAGCTAGATAGTGGCAGCATAGGCTGATACCTGACTCGAAAGCTGAGAATTCTAACTTATAATCTCACTGCAAAATTATTGGTTATCTTTGATAACTCCTTGCAACCTACAGAACTCTTCAATAAGATGGTTCTCTCTTTTAATAGTTTGCAAAGTTGATTTTTGAGACTCTTAATCTAATCTCGATAATGAGTGCCATCCCCCCCACTGACTCAAAGTACGATATAACCTAGCATCAGTAGACACTTATGTAAACTAGGATATTCGTTCATCATCTCTCGCAAAGTATCATGAAGATTGAGCTCGCTAGCACTACACGCTTTTTCTACTATGGCAAGGGCGATAGCCACTCGATCAGGCAAAGAATCGTTCCTCACTTTGCTAAGAATCTCTACCATCAAAGGATGACTGCCATCTTGCCAGAATAATAACTCTTTATTAGCCTTAGATAAATCCTCACTTATTTGGCTTAATTTAACAAGAGCCTTCGAGAATTCTACCTTAAATGTGGAAAGCTCTCAAATAGATTTATCCAACTCATCTCACATAATAGCAGTCTATAAAGCATAAAGAATAATTGTTAAGCATTTAGATTAACATGTTTGACTTAGAATGCCAGAAATTTAAGATTGTCAAAAAATATATGTCTAAACTTCGATCAGTTAAATGTTACAAAACATTTCCTAAGTAAAGAGGGAATTAGAGCTTATACATCTCTTGCCTCACGACCTATGCTATGATCAGTTTTCTCAGCCCCAGCCTTGCCACGATCAGCTTCGGTGTCCTCCTTGTTGCCCTTTGACGTGTTTCCCTTCAATGATTGGTCATAGACTTGGACTTAGGCTTGAGAATGGCGAGGTAGTGAAGATCAGTAACTGTTAGAAACTTCTTCCCCTTCTTGATAACATAAAGAAGTCGAAGTTGAGACCGCCTGGGCTGGACAACATACCCCAACCAATATTCATCTTCTCCTTGGCTTTAGGATCAATACGAGACTCAAGAGCTCGCTCTGGGGTAAGAAAATCAGACACCCAGCCATAAACATCTATTCAGCCCCACGCCTTCCCAATCCCTAGGAGGTATAGAAAGGCATCCTTCAAATCCTGCGACCCCATTAATTTGTTAGCAACAGTCGTCAGCAAGGCATGCTGGGCTTCAGGTGAACACTTATTCTCCAGATGTTTCTCCTTCTCCTTCGATTTCTTCAAATCCTCCCTCATATCATCTATCTCCTTCTGGAGCCTAGCACGCTCATCCTCTCAAACAGACTCAGCGAATGCTTCAATTGGCCCTTACAGCAGGGGAATGACCTGGTTCACGAAGAGGCTAGTGGACTGTAAGCTCAACTAAATAGCCGCCAACACCTAAACCGGAATGAGAGAATGAAGACATAAGAAAGGGAAAATAAAAAAGAAGGAAACAGAGAACAAATAACGTACCAAAGGTTTGTTGCCCAAATCCCTGAGATAATCCAGGGTAAGGCCACCATCCTCAAATTCAAAGTAGAGGTTCTCAGCGCCAACTTCTTGAGGAGGCCTAACCTCCTCAAAACTTGGTTTCTTCTTAGGCTGCTCCTGAATAGGAGGCCTCTCCAGGGATCTTGCCTCCGAATGGGCTAGAGTAGGCTACCTCGCTTGAAATTTCTCTTCCCGCTCAAGAGTGTCAATGAAGTCTTGTGCGTTACTCACTGCACAAAGGAAAGACAAGTTATAAACTACATTAAGGGAGAGAAACAATTTTCCAAAAGTAACATCCTATAGACCTTCAAAGTTGTCCGAAGAGGGTATCTCCTTAATAATAATACCTTGCAAAGGATCCATAAATTGAAGAGGCCTTGGACACGGTGGTTTACCATTCCTCCTTTATTTCTTACTTGCGCTGGCAACGCTTTCTGGAACAGTTTCCTCAAACTCTCGATCATCAGCCGAGGCATAAATACTCTCATAGAACCATTCTAGCCAAACAAAGGGTTCTACGTGCCTATGGTGGTTGCAAGGCGATAGATGTTAGTGTCTAAGGGTTCAGGTCCTTGAAGACGTTCTACATCCTCGCGGAGTCTCTCAGGGACCACATGTTTCCACCTTCTCAATTTGGAAACAACATTGGGATTCCATCGAGGGGTTCGATAGACTCTCATACAATCAAAAGAAAGGACTTTATTCTGCCACCTTGAGTTGTTAGAAGGGGGAATAATGAATCTTCGACCAGAGAGCCTATTGCTTAAGGTGAAGGTTCCCTTTACGTCTCGGTTACTTATTAAAAGATATATAGTTCGAAATAGCTCATATTGTGGATTTGCATCTACTTTCTTACATAGAACTAGGAAGGCCATTATTATTACTATCACATTGGGGTGAAGTTGGGAAAAACTCACATGAAACTTCTCCATTAGGCTTGATAGCAGGGAGGGGAAAGGAAAGCAAAGGTCAAACCTAATGTGTTTACTATAGGTCATTGCCCTCCCTGGGGGTAAAGTAGTATACTTTTCTGCTTCGGGAGCTTTCAACTCAGCATTAAGAGGAATGCGCTGGTACGGATGGATCTCTTCGCTGAGCATCTCCACCTCTTCGAGAAAAGCGTATTTCGCTGAGCCCTTGCCCATAACCGAAGGTCCAGCACCAAAACACCTCTCGACTATGAACTTTCTCTTCGAAGGTTCGTATATAATTTCATTCGAAGCTCTCTCAACCCTGGAAGTACCTATATTTTCAAAACTACCCCTCAAAGGCCTAGCTAAACTCTTGCCATAATGCTCACCTAATCTATGGGTTGTAACCCTAGTAGAATCAATCCCCTTGTTGAGACTAAGAACCTCGCTAGGACTACAATTAGGGTTTATTGACTCCACACTTCCAGAATTGATCAAGACTTTGACCAATCGAGAAGGGGTTTTTCCGAAAAGAAAGGAATTAGCATTACCCAAGGATCTATCCCATGATGAGTTCCCCCCTCACTATTTCTTTCGGGATCTAAGGGGGAAGAGGATAAAGAAAAAATAGAGGTAGATTGGGAATCCATGGGAGCTTACTTGTTAGAGATGAAATTAAGAACGATTGGAGTTTGGGGGAAATCAAAGAATGTGAATAAAAAAACTCTTAAAAGAAACCTACAAAGTGAAAAACGAAAAAGAAAGGAAATTTTTTTAGAAGTATATATAGACGGGAGAGAGAGAAGGCAAGGGAGCAAACATTACCTAAAAAGGTGAGCGGTATGAAAATGCACAAAAAGAGAAAAGACGTCTATTAAACAACAGCCAACACTCACATGACACAAGAAAAGTAAAGTATCTTCGAAGGTGCCTCACCTCACAGCCAACCACGTCATATATCGCTAGTCGACATAACCCTCGATGACAAAGTGCAACTTTCAATGATAGGATTAACTCTCGGTGGCAAAGGTTGACCTTCGATGACCAAAAGTGACCCCCAATAGCAAAGACCTACCTTTGATGACACGTGTCTTCAAAGACCAGGGGATCATTTAGTTTTTCTGGGGTTTTTTGATGACATGGTAGAATTAAGACCTATTTGGGCTAAATACTCTCACCGCCTAAAGAAAGGCCCCAGATCCAAAATATTCTGGAATATGCACTAAAAGACAAAGGAAGTTAGGTCATAAACCAAAGATATTAGGGTTTTGAAATAATATAAATAGGAAAAAATGTTTTCTATTCAAGGTAATATTCTATTATCTACTTTTACTCTCCACCCCTTATTGACTATCAACACCTCCGTAGGACTTCAAATTAAACGTTACCCTTAATAGCACCACCAGATACTTAATGGAGTAAAATTCATCTTTTGAAATGAATAGAAGTCTCAACCGAATTCTATATTCACCTAGCTCAATGGAGTGAAATTCTAGAAAGACCTCTTGCAGAGGAACAATCGGTCCTATATTAAACACATCCAACATATACTTTTCGCACAAATTTTGGCCTTTTCAACCTTTCTAGGACCCCAATATTTTGCTAAATTACCTAGATCTTTAATTTAGCAGGATTTTTTTTTTAGAAAAGTGCATATATAACCTTATATAATTAATGAAAGTGCGGATATAACCCTACGATGATGAAAGTGCAGATATAACCCTGCGATAATTGAAAGTGCAGATATAACCCTGCGATAATTGAAAGTGCAAATATAACTCTGGTCAGTCAATGCAGGAATAATGGCTTTAGGGTTATATTTGCACATATGTATAATAGTTAGGATTATATTTGCACATATGTATAATAGTTAGGGTTATATTTGCACTAAAAAACAACTCAGGGTTATATTTGCACTTTCTCCAACATATAGGGTTATATTTGCATATTACCTTTTTTATTTTCATTTTTCATTTTTTTAAATAAAACATTCCTAATATTGACACTGCTATTTCATCTTATCCATATTTCATGATACAAACCAACAACGTCATCCAACAAATTAGTTCATGATACAAACCAAATTTGCTTGAAGAAGAAATTGCCTAATTTGCCATTTTATTCCTAGTGAACAATTTTATTTTGTATACAGCCTCTAGTTTGAACGTACTACCAGGTCGTGCGCTAAATTGAAAGGAAAATACTTTGCATTATTCAATAAAGATGTATGGTTGTAGAGCATCCCAAATACTACTCCCTCAATTCCTCTAATAATGGTTTCCTTTCTATTTTAGGATATATTTTTTTTTGCTTCATTTTTTTTTTTGATAAATCCTAAATTATTTTAATCCATCCAACTTACCATTTACTCTCCTAATACGATCTACACCATTCATTTTACATTTCAAAACATGTTGTGCCATTTCAAAGGGGCCATAGGGAGTATGAGAATCTTTAACGGATTTTGATTAGTTTCAGAGTGATGTAATCAAATAAAATTGATTGGTGATTGTTTTTTAAATTTAATCTCTAATGTCATAGTCTCCAATGTCATCGTCACAATTACAAGTTTAGTATGATAGGTCAATAAATAAATGATTAAAACTTTAACTTAATATTTAATGGACTTACGTATATCGCTTGAAATCATTTTTTTGTAATCTCGATGGGTGAAACTTGTTATGTAAAAATATAAGGTCATTTCTGAAATGTTAGAAGATAGCTCGAAGTAGGAGTGAAGAGAAGAAGAAAATAAGCAAGATGAAGACCTTCAATCGTGATTTGTGCAATTGTGCATGGTCTGCGACCATCAGTCTGTGACCAAACTCCATAAGAGGCCCTAGGTTGCAGTCCGTACAATAATGTAAAATTCGCGACACTCAAAAAAGTGGCAAGGACGAGAAGACGGGCTTCAGGTCGTGTGTTGTGCAGATGTGCACGGTCTGTGACGCTCAGTTCGTAACCTAGGTTCTAAGAAAACTCCTATGTCTCAAACCGTACACAAGTGCACATTTTGTGATGACCCCGTTGACAAGCGTTTGGCCGCGGTATTAAAAATTCTCTATCTTCCCATCTATAAAATTATCTCTTTGTCAATTCGGCAAAGGGTCAAACTTTTTGGTTAAAACCCTAATATGAACTTTTGTTTTTCATCATTTATTTTCTTTATATTCATGTTTTATGTGAATATTGTTAATTATTGCCTTTTCTAGATTAGGCTAAATTATTGTTTGAGAATATTTGTTAAGCAGGCATGTTCAACTAAAATATTTTGAGAATTTGGTTCCTTCTGCCCATTTCTTAAATTATGCCAAATTTTAGTGATAGGCTCGGGAATGAACATAGGTAAATTTCTTTTTTTTTGTCAGTTTAGTCATTAATTGATGTTAACATTTTGTTTAGGGGTGAAAACTTAGCACGCTTGTTTATTAATGAGTAGATTATGATTGATTACAATTTGAATGAGTCTTGATTATCGGTGTAAGGTTGAGAATACGAGTGGCACTACACCGTAATTATTGTTAAGACCGAATTGCATCGAGGTGAAAATTAGTTTAAAAAATCATCTTTTGAATATGTGGCCACTTTGCCAATCGTGTGTGTAAGAGGTCTTAGAAAGCACGAGTGAGACATTGATGTTTTAGCAGGCAAACGTTTTGTATAGAATGGGTGTTCGCGTTTTGTCTCGGTGTGTAATGCTATTTCCTGAGTTAGTTTATTTGATGATGTTTTGCGTAGACTAACCTGGGGGTAAGGGTTAGAGGATAGTAATGAGTATTCGCATGATCTAGCTAAACATGAGGGAGGTGTGAGATGATTGAGGAAGCGTACACTTCGTAATGACAACGGGCAAGTCACCGATAATTCAAGCTTACTACAACGTGTGATCAAGGATATGTGGTAGAACATACTTATAGAATTTGAACATAAATCGAGGGTCAGTGAATAGATAATTATGTGAAGTAAATGCCCCCAAGTCTCCTTATTATTATCTTTTATGTCTTTAGTTATCCTTGCATGCTTTAATTGCTTTTATTTGGTAGTTGGTAGTGAAAAGTTATCAAACAAAACCTCCCTTTATGTACTACACATACTTGGTGACACTTGTGTATGTGTCATACACCGAGTAGGCTTTTAATTCAAACCTCCTTTTCTCTATGGACAACCAACTTGCCACTAGCTACTTTTCAGTAGTTAAGAGTATTAGAGCCCTATAAATAGTATCTTTGGTAGATGGGTTGGTTTAGAAATGCTAGCGTGCCTGTCAATGTCTCTTTTGGTGCGGCTTCTACAGCAACCCCCTCACCACCAAAACTTTCTCACCATCTGTGTTTTTTTACAAAGAGATCCACTTCTTCACCATTATGAAGTTTCACGAGTAAATATAAGATATTGCTATATTTATTCATCGGTGAATTCTTGGCAATAAATTTGATTTGGTAAAAAATAATACAAGGAAAAAACTAAATCGGCTCAAGATAAAACGTTAATGCATCCTCACTATTTTCCCATCACTTGGCTCATTTTTCGACAATGTGAAAAGGGTAAGTTCCGTTTATGGTCGGTTATGGCTTTCTCGATGAAGGCTTGCGGTTTCACAAGCTCATCGGAGATACCAATTGAGCCCGTAGTGTCAGTATACTTTATAGAACGGTTAAGGTATGCAACCATTGCCTTAACCACCAGCTTCTCGGTTGGTACTTTCTTGGTTAACTTTGTCTTGGAGATTGATAAGCTTCCCCACAGTATCCCGATGTGACTGGGAAGTGCATATGATAATTCTGCTTCAATGTACGCTCCCCATAACGGTAGGGTGATTCTTCTTCATCATTGTCATTTTCAATATGTCCTTGTAAGGGAGGCAAATTGAGAATTCCCGCCCTTAACTCCTTATTCATCCTTAGCTTATGAGCAAAAGAAATCCATTATGAAAGGATGGGGGTAAAAAAACATTTTAAATAACCTAATTAGTAATACATAACTGAAGAGTGATTTATTCTTTCTACAATATGAAAAGTTTGTATTTACAATCTCTAGAGACAACACTTCCAGCTCCTTGTTGGTACATTTTCCATCCTTCTTGTTCGATTCTAGGTAAATCAGGGAGCGATTGTGTTTGAAATTATTTGCACTGGCGACCTCTATGGCCTCTTCCTGTATGAACCATTTTACAACCAATTACTCTCTCTCTTTCTCCCTACCCTCATCTTAAAAGCATTTTATGAACCATTTTTTAATGTGTTACAAATTTTCTTCTTAAAAGCAATTTCAACATAATGGGCTCTAACAAGTGTCATGGGCAAAGAGTATTTTAAACCAAGTCTTCAAATCCCTTCAATCATCGTAACATCTTTGCATACAGACTAAATCACAATTTTTATGGATCTATAATAAACAAACAGACTATCAGAATATAGCTCAACGTGACAGCAAGAAAGAAGCGAGAATCAACATATAGCATACGTGATTAACACTCAGCAAGTCAAAGGAGACTAGCTGCTATGACCACAATCCTAGAAATGGAGTCCATATGCAATTGCATATCAGAATATATATTTTCAGTACAAAGCAATATACACCAAAGGCATTGACATGATTCTACAATCATAATTATTAATAAAAGAATTAGTAGAAATTTTGAGTATAAATCAAGATCATTTTACATCATCTTATGTCATATAAAGTTCAAATTAGTTCAAGAGCACATATTAAGAACAAAAAATATTAAGGTAACTTATTTTTGTACCAGATGTCATAATCAGGGGCGTTCAGCAATCAGAAATCATAGGTAGGGTAGCATGAGAGACATTCAACTATCAGAATTCAACAATCACGTTGCAATCAAAAATCAAAAGCACCAGATATAAGGAGACAAGTATTGTGGTTAACAAAAAATATGCACCAACATTAGAGATTCATTTTACAGAGATGTGAAACCATAATATGCTAATTAATATAGCTGAATCAAAATAATTAAATAAAAAAAACAATCATAATGCAAGAGAGAAACAAAGGGTACATGAAGCTCAGTGTGCTTGAAAACCAGTTGTGATCAATGAGCGGGACATGATGAACAGAAAACACATAATTCATATAGTGAGTTTTTTGCACTGTGGAAAAATATTCGTACACAGTGATATCCTTTCTCACATGGAAGTCTGCATGAAGGGAAGGGCCAAATATGAACCAGCAAAAGGAAAGTAAATCTAGAGAAAGCAAAAGGGGAGGACCAAATATATATTTTCTAAATCTGCGCTATTCATTTGCAATACTAACAAGGAAAATGCTCTTGTCACAAATTTGGAGAATGGAGTTTCCGAATTCAGTGAAATGGCAAAAACCTTGATCGTGAACATTTTCCTTATGGCTCTTGATGTAATGATGGCATTAAGCTATCCTTGATAATGGCATTTCATTTCTTTTTTTTATAAAAAAAAGTCTAGGATTCAGGGAATAAAGCTAATCAGAACATCAAAATAATTAGAGAGTAAGGATTAGAAGTACCTTTCTATACATGAAAAAACAACTCCATCCCAAAAATTTCTCTGGTATCGTTTAGAAACATCCTTAGACTTCATCCTTTTTCTTCATTTTTTACCTGTAAAAAATACATGAGATGAATGAAGGAATAAGGAGGAAAAAAATTTATTTTCAAAGGGATAGAATAAACGACAACCTTGTACTCGCAGGAGCAGGAGCAGAAGCACGAGCTGGACTTAAATCAACATTATCCCCTTCTACATTAGAACCACCCATTAAACCTCACCATCTTCAGTGTCAAAGCTTGGATTTCCTATATTGCTCTGATGATAGGTTTCAACATCCACAAGGGATTCCATGTTATATCACATTTTCCATAATAGAAGTGGTAAACTCAACAACATCAACATCCTTAGTCTTCACTCTCTCTCCTCTAGCCAATGTTGAGATGATACAGGGATGTGGCTGAGAATTTTTCACTCTAAAAGAGACAGCTTGGAAAAAAATATTGTCTTGAATGATACAACCAAGATTCCCTAGAGTTTTTGCATCAATGAAATATAAAAAAATTTCCATGTCTCTGATTAGAGTAGTACTATTTGAAGATGAAATCCATCAATTGATAGCAATCTAAAACATACAGAAATACATGTTGGTAAGGCTAGATAATGTAGCATTTCCCTGACCTGGAAACTGAGGTTGCAAACCTCTAACTATCACAAACAAGATTTGATCATTGGTCACCTCTAGATCATCAGCATAAGCAGTCTCAAAATCAGGTGTGGGAAGCCCAAGTATCTTGTTAATCCTTTCCCGAGAGAATATGATTATTTTCCCACGCACAAAAGGCCTTCCATACCACTCAGAATCAGAGTCCAAGTTCCTTCCATTACATTGACATAAAACTCACGCGCTAAATCCCTATTGTACTCCTTGTAAACCGTAGTAGCAGTTCTAAAACCCAGACAATCAAGGAAGGCTGTGAAGCCACTTTCCTTGTAAAACTCAAGATCAATTAGCCTCTCTACAATGATTCTTCTCCATTTGATAATTTCCAAGCTCTTCTTATAGTATTTATCAAAAATATTCAGATCTTAGTGCATCCTTGGCAGAGGGTGAAGATTTTGAACTATGAACAACTTCCTTTTTAATCTTCTTATTCTTCTTTTCAGGCTGGGCAGATTTTGAGGCTGCCTCATCAACCTTTCTCTTTGATCTTCTTGGAAAAGTTTGAAAAAACTCAACGAGAACTTCATCACTAGAGTAAAATAGGTTCTGCATATTCTCCTCCCATGTTGGAACATTTTCAATCTCAATCACTACATCTTCTTCATCATTCTGTGGGTCTTATGTTGGAACCTCATCAAGGCCGGGTTCAGCAGCTTCATCATCTTCTCCCCCTATCTCTGTTTCAGGTGTTAGAACATGATCATCCCAGTTCCATCTCTCTGTTCAACAGGCTGGTCTTCCTCTGAGGTTGGAACATGATCAATTCCACCCCCAAGTCATAGTCCTCATCATTCATTGATGTTTGACCATCAGTTGCACCAACTTCCTCAGTTTTATCAACCTCCATATCAACATCTTCTTCCCCTGTCTTTTCATCATCTAGAACCTCAATAACTGGTGGGGGAATATTCCTACGTCTCTAAAAATTCTTGGGTAACTTTGCATTAAACATCCGCAGAACCTTGAAATTATAAGATTTAAAGGTGGTAAATCTTTCAGGCCACTCATCCATTCTTCTCAGCCTAATTTTTCTCAGTCCAGAAGCTCTAGTGTAAACAAAAAAATGCCTTTCCCCTTCATAATTTGTGATCGAAACCTCTGTGAGCCTAGGGTTTGATTCTTCCATGCACTGGATATCCCCAATTGTTCCAACAAGAATATGTCTCAAATCAAACACTCTAACCTTCACAGACACCAACTTATAATGCCTTAAATCTATTACTTTATCATGCTTCAAGTATCATTCTATACAATCATCAAGAGTTTTGAACCACTGACCATTGAATATAAAGGAATTGTCTCAGAAAAACTTAGTTGTTAGTATAAGAGCATGTTTTGGCAGCTCTGAGGAAACCACTTCCATCCTTTGTTCTTGAACATCATCACAAGGTTCCAGCATTAAGCTATCAGTAAGATTGAACTCCTTGTAAACCGAGCAGCTTCTTGAAATCCTTGCTCTTCTCCATGTTGAATGCTGTTAGACTAAATCAGACTCCTGATTAGATTATGATTTATTCTGATTAGAGTTCTTTCCTTATTACAACTCTATTGTACTCTCTATATATTCAGATATCAATAATACAATTTATTACGGCAAATCATTCTGTCATGGTATCAGAGCAAGTTCTGATCCAAAAACCTTAAACCCTAATTTTTACAGACTTCCTCTTCCCTTCTCTTTTCCGGTTGGTCAAATTCCGGCCAACATTTACCGGCTCCGCCGGCGCCTCTCTTCTCCCGGAAGTAAACCTCTCCAGCATCAGACTCTTCTCGGCGTCCAAGTTCTCCGGCATCAGGCTCTTCTCCCGGCAACAACTTCATCTCCGGCTCCCAGCTTCGTTGACTCCGGCCTGGTTCCTTCTCCAACAGCTCGTTGGCTTCTCTTCGTCCGAAAATCTCCGTCTTCATCCGACCTCAAGAAGGCTGCCGTCCATGGCACAGAAAGCCGTCAGCGCCGCCGAGCCTGACGTCGAAGAGTTTCCAATGTGATGCGAGCTTCCGATGCAAATCCGATCGCTAGCTCCAGCGCGAGATCCACGCATCATCTCCAGCGCATGAAAGTCACGCGCCAGCTTTGCCAAAGAGGAAAACTCCAGCGCGTGAAGGGCAGGCGCAATTTTGACCTGCGCGTGAAGGGCACGCGTGATTTTGACCTGCGCGTGAATGACACACGCGATTTGACTCGTGCATCAACTCCTTCTCGCGAGTTGAACCTGTTTCTCGCGAGTTGAACCTGTTTCTCGCGAGTTGAACCCATTTCTCGCGAGTTGAACCCATTTCTTGCGAATTGTACAAATTCTCGTCAGCACTCAGTCCATTTCTGTGAAATTTCGGTCTTCTGCTATGGTTCATTTGGGACCTATATCTTGGGAAGATTTCTCCACTAATTGGATTGCAGACAAGGTGTTATTTCAGGCCAGTTTGAATGGTCCCAATCGTTATTCTTCGTCGAATCAGTGGATCGTTGATTCAGGTGCTACATCTCATATCACTGCTCACACCAGTCATCTTGATCAGGTACAACGTTATCGTGGTTCTGATTCTATTCTTGTTGGAAATGGTGAATCATTATCTATTTCTCATATCGGCCAATGTCATTTATCTGGTTTCTCTGTTAATGATGTCCTTGTGGTCCCTAAGATTACTAGAGGTTTATTGTCCATTAGTAAGCTTACTCGTGATCTACTTGTTCGTGTTATATTTGATGCTGATGCATTTTACATTGAGCACAAGATTACAGGAATGATAATTGGTAAAGGTTGTCATAGGTCTGGTCTTTATTTTCTTGAGACTGGTGATTCCAGTTTTTTAGGCGAACTACGCTCTACAAAGCTTCATGCTTCTTTTGAGAAGTGGCACTCTCGCCTCGGTCATGTGTCTCATGATACTGTTCAATTATTAAATCGACGGGGTCTTATTTCTGTCACTTCTGCTATGCCTGCATCTGTCAGTTGCTCTCCTTGTTAGATGGCCAAGAGTAGCCGCTTGCCCTTTTCCACTAGTGACAAGCAAGCTACTGGTTTATTGGATAAAGTACATTGTGATTTGTGGGGACCAGCTCCTATTTTATCTATCTGTGGTTTCTCTTATTATGTCGTTTTCATTGATGATTTCTCGCGATTCACATGGTTTCTTCCAATGCGGCATAAGTCGGATTTCTATGACACTTTTATCCAGTTTCAGAAATTCATTGAGATTCAGTTTTCTGCTAGGGTTAAAATTTTTCAGACTGATGGTGGCACCGAGTTTACTAATCACCGACTTCAGGCTCATCTCATATCATGTGGCATTCATCATCAGATGTCCTCGCCTTATACACCTGCTCGGAATGGCCGGGCTGAGCGGAAGCATCGTCACATCACAGAGACTGGTCTTGCCATGCTTTTTCACTCTTCTGTGCCACACTGTTATTGGGTGGAAGCTTTCTCCTCTGCGGTTTACATTATTAACCGTCTGCCTAGTTCAATTATGAGTGGAAAATCACCTTTTGAGGTTGTTCTTGGTCATGTGCCTGACTATACCCTCTTTCACCTGTTTGGTTGCCGTGCATTTCCATGTCTGCGTGCCACTGCTACTGATAGGTTTGCACCCCGATCCATTCCCTGTGTTTTATTGGCTATAGCTCTCGTCACAAGGGATTCCAGTGTCTCGACCAGACTTCTGGGTGCATCTATATCTCTCGCCACGTTCATTTTGATAAAACATTCTTCCCTTATGTCTCATTTTCCACGGACAGTCGTTCGATTTCAGATCTGGAGATTTCATCATTTTTTGATGGAACTGTTACTTCATCGATTGGGGCCACCACGCCTGTGTCTGTGCTTGTTCCAGCTGCCCCTCCTTCACGGCCATCTTCCATCTGGACGGCCAACCTGCACCCGGCTCCTCGGCCAACGCCCACCATACCTCAGCCGCTGGCCATCACTTCTCAGCTACTGTCTCAGCCTTTATCGGCTATCATTTCTCCGACGACTTCCAACGGCCACTCTCCGGTCAGCGCAACTTGATCTTTCTCGGTGTCATCAGCCGGTTCAACTCCTCCAACTTCGCCGCCCCAGCTTCGTACTCATCGGATGACCACTCGGTCTTCTACTGGTGCCATTCAGCACCAGGATTATTCGAATATTATTGCTCATGGTCTCACTGCCGTACAACTCTCTCAGACAGAATCCCACTGATTATCGTTCTGCCCTTCAGGATCCAGCCTGGGTTTCAGCCATGGATGATGAGATGGCCGCTCTTCGTGGTCAACACAATTGGGATTTGGTGCCTCGACCTTCGAATGTCAACATTGTTGGCTCCAAATGGGTGTATACGCTCAAGTATCGACCAGATGGCACTATTGAGTGTCACAAAGCTAGACTTATGGCGCAGGGTTTCTCACAGATTCCAGGTTTTGATTTTGACCACACTTTCAGTCTTGTGGTCAAAGCCTCCACTGTTAGAACGGTTCTCGCCATAGCCACCATGCGTTCCTGGCCACTTCATCAGTTGGATGTCAAGAACGCTTTCCTTAATGGTGTTCTTGATGTTCCAGTCTACATGAAGCAGCCCGTTGGTTATCAGGATTCTGTCCATCCAGACTATGTTTGTCGTTCTCGAAAGGCCATTTATGGTCTTAAGTAGGCTCCCCGGGCTTGGTTCCAGCATTTCAGCAGTTATCTGACACAGCTTGGTTTTTGGTGCAGCTCAGCTGATACTTCTTTTTTTGTCCTTTCGAGAGGGTCGTCGTTACTGTACCTACTTGTGTATGTGGACGATATCATTCTTACAGGCAATAACTCGACTCTTCTTCGCCAGTTCATTGATTGGACACACAGAGAGTTTGCGATCAAGGATCTTGGTGCTCTTCATTACTTTCTTGGTCTTGAAGTTTCGCCTACCTCCTCAGGATTACTGCTTGGCCAAGCAGAGTATGCTCGGGATATTTTGAATCGGGCCGGTTTGTCTGACGCAGCACCTGTTTCTACTCCATTTGTTGCTGGTTCTCAGCTTCACAGCTCTACCAGTCCTCCATTTCGGGATCCTACACTTTATCATTCTCTTGTTGGTGCCCTCCAGTATCTCACCATCTATCACCCGGATTTGGCATTCTTGGTCAACACGGTGAGTCAGTATCTTCAGGATCCCAGGGATGATCATTTTGCTGCTTTGACCCGGATTTTGCGGTATGTTCGTGGCACTCTTCATTTTGGTCTCCGGTTTTGCTCTGCTAGTACTCCTGATGTGTTAGGATACTCTGATGCTAATTGGACTCGCTGTCTGGAGACTTGTCGATCCACTTATGGTTATGCGGGTTTTCTTGGTGGGAATCTGGTTTCTTGGAGTGCTAAGAAACAGCCCACTGTTTCTCGCTCTAGCACTGAGTCTGAATACCGCGCTCTCGCCAACACTGCCTCAAAAGTGGTTTGGCTCACTCATTTGCTTCGTGATCTTCGGGTTCCACTTTCTGGTTCTCCACTGTTGTTATGTGACAATAGTAGTGCTATCTTCTTGGCTCAGAATCCAGTGGCGCACAAGCGGGCGAAACACATCGACATCGACTACCATTTTGTTCGTGAGTTGGTGACATCCGGAAAGCTGCGCGTTGCTCATGTTCTGACTTCTCTTCATATCGCTGACATTTTCACCAAGGGGATCTCTCGTCCGCTGCGCGTCGGCGAGCATCCGACGCTTCACTTGAGGGGGGGTGTTAGACTAAATTAGACTCCAAATTAGATTATAATTTATTCTGATTAGAGTTCTTTCCTTATTACAACTCTATTGTACTCTCTATATATTCAGATATCAATAATACAATTTATTACGGCAAATCATTCTATCAAATGCTGATGGTAGGCTTTGATTGGCAAGAATCCCTTCAACTTTGGACTTCTAAACTCTTCCAAACTCCTCTCCTTAGGATTTTATTGCGAAAAATCTGAGCCTGATATCTTCAAGAGTGCGAAATAATAGGGGGAAGTGGTTGCAGGAGTAAGGAAAGAGAAGGAATATGGAAGGGTAAAAAATTGAAAAATATTTACTTTTCTTTTCCTTTAAAACTGCACCCCTGCTTTTTCTCTTTCCGAGATCATGATTGACTATTTTTACTCACCACCCATTATATCATCATAAGTTCACCAATTCTCCAAGTTCCGACACGCACACATCTCCTATACTTTGTTCTTTTTCTGTTTTCTATTTTTTATGTTTTTTCTGAAATTATGTACACGAAAAAAGAGAGAGGCTAAACTAAATAAAAGTTGATAAAGGAATAACTCAAATACGTCATTGACCCAAGTGTTGTCTGAGGATCTTAAAAGTTACAGTGTCCAACGGTTTAGTAAAAATATCTGCAGATTGCTCAGATATTGGAACATAGGCAACCACCACTTCCTTTCTTTCAATCAGATCTCGAATAAAATGGTGCCTTATATTAATGTGCTTTGTTCGAGAATGCTTAACTGGATTATTGATATATCAATTGTACTTTTGTTGTCACATAACACCTTAAGAGGCCCTTCTTGAATTCCATGAGCATTCATCATTTCTTCCATCCATAGTAATTATGCACAACAACTTCCAACAACAAGATACTTAGCTTCAGTAGTAGATAAGAAGACAAAATTTTGTTTCTTACTATACCAAGATACTATATTCATACCAATATAGATACATCCACCTATAGTGCTTTTACGATCATCTGCTTTACCAGCCAATCAGAATCACTATATTCAATCAGATGAGTGTCTTGATTTTTAGAATACCAGATTTCATACTGAGAAGTCCCACTAGCATATCAAATTATTCTTTTAACCGCTGTCAAGTGAGATTCCTTAGGATCAACCTGAAACCTTGCACATACTCCTATGCTGAAACATATATATAGTCGACTTGTTGTCAGATACAGTAGATTCCCAATCATACTCCTGTACCATTTCTGATCAACTCCAATTCCTTTTTTTAATCTTTCACTAATTTTTCAATAGTCCTTATTGGTGTTCGAACAACTCAAGAATTACTCAATCCAAATCTCTTCACCAAATTCAAGGCACGCTTACTCTGATTTATAAAAAACCCTTTATTTTCTTTCTTTACCAGAAGTCCTAGAAAATATGTGAGTTTCCCAACCATATTTATCTCAAACTCGGCCTGTATCAAAGTTACAAAACCATGTACCATAGATGGTGAAGTAAAGCCAAACACAATGTCATCGACACAAAATTTGAGCAATTAGAATCTTTCATGATTTGTTAAACACAAATAAAATGCGATCTACTCCCCCTCGAAGATAAACTTTCTGAATGAGAAAGTTAGTAAGTCGCTCATACCACATCATTGATGCTTGTTTAAGACCATACAAGGTATTCTTGAGTCGATACACTTGATGGGGATAGTGAGGATCCTCAAATCCTTTAGGTTGTTCAACGTACACTTCTTCATTAACTACACAATATATAAAAGCACTTTTAACGTCCATGTGGTACAACGTAAAATTCATAGTGCAAGCAATAGCAAGTAAAATTTGAATATATTCTAACCTAGAAATTGGTGCAAATGTGTCATTAAAATCAACTCCTTCAACCTAAGTATACCCTTGAGTAACTGGCCTTGCTTTATTCCTAGTAATCTGGCCAACAGCATTTGATTTGTTCTTTAAAACCAACTTGGTGCCAATAACATTTACCCCATTGGGATGAGAAGTGAGATACCACACATTATTGTGTTTAAATTGCCCAAGTTCTTCTTGCATTGCCGCAATCCAACACTTATTAAACAGAACTTGTTTGTAATTTTTCTATTTAATAAGAGAGATGAAACATTGTAATTCTGCAAGTTCTCTGTAATTTATCCGTGGTAGTGTACGAGTTCTCTTCATGTTTGGTTCAGGTTTCACCGTCGTGGAATGAGATGGTGAAGTGGGAGTGGATGTACCAACATGATCAACTTCTTCAAGTTCAGTAAAATTGTCTGAATACTTTGATGTTTCAACATCGACTGGTTGGTCAGGTAGACCATTCTGTGTTGGAACATGATCTGAGTCTGGTTCATCTTCACCTACGCGTGATACCTATTTATCATCAGAATCATCTATGATAACATTAATGGATTCCATAAGGGTATTTGTACGTAGATTGTACACCCTATAAGCACGACTGTTCATAGAATATCCAAGAAAAATTCCAACATCACTGCGGTTGTCAAACTTTTCCAGTTGACCTCTACCTCTAAGTATATAACACTTGCTACCAAACACATGAAAATATGAGACATTTGGCTTCCTACCCTTCTAGATTTCATATGATGTTTTACTGGTGAATGGACAAAGGTAGACTCGGTTTAAAGTGTAGCAAGATGTATCTTCTGCCAACCATTTCTTATGAATTTCTTTCTCAGCTAACATGACTCGTTTCATTTCTTGTAGAGTCTGATTCTTCCTTTCAACAATATCATTCTGCTAGGGAGTGATTGGAGCAGATAATTTTTTGCTGAATGTCGAGTTCATCATAGAAGTCACAAAATTTGAACATGTTGAATTCCCTAGCATGATCACTATGAATTCTGACAATCTTTCCAACTGTACTTCCTTTCTCTATCTGTAATTTGATCTCCAAAGACTTACTTTGGTGATATATGGACTTCCTTTCTCCGTGTGATATACAAATTTGTTCTCCCTCACAGACTTCCATATATCACACGGATTTCCTTCTTTGATGTTTCAACACAAACTATTCCTTATTTGTATAATTACCACAAACTGCCAATCAACTAAATATGGTCTTTACACAAAGTTTAATGGTTGAGCGTCTAGTTACGTTCTTTTTGGGAAGGTCTGCAAAAATTAGTTCACCAAAGCTACAATCCATGTTATGTTTGGATCGAGGATGCAGGTCGTATGCCTGGGGAATTAGAAAGCAACCCAAAAGGCGATAACCCTCGCCCTCAGGGCCCCAGCCGCAACGGTACCACGTTCATAACCGAGGAGGTAAATCACTACTCCCAAGGGTTCGACACGCGGTCCTCGAATGTACTCGGTGGCCACAAGGAGCACCTCCACAGGAGGATACTCCCACACTGCGCCTGCCGAGATTCGAACCCCTCCTCATGGGGAATGGAACCACAGCACCTAACCACTTGGGGTATTCAATGGGTGTATTAGAAAGTAACCCAAACATGCACAAGAGGAGGTTCTTCATTAATATCAAATTTGAGAGGCCATTTGAGTACCTTCATTAGGCGATCACCCATATTCTACACTACTGCAAATTAAAACAATCGTAACACTCTCTTTGCAACACTTATTTAAAATGTTACAATAGCTTATAAACCGTTACTTAAATATTTGAAAAGTGTTACATAAATATTGAAAAGTGTTACCTAAATTTTAAAAAGTGTTACGTTAGATCTAATGTAACATCGTCGGGGGGCTTCAATAATGATAGTAAAAAAATCGACACTTTCAGTGATGGAATCAAAATTTTAAAATAATAAATATAACTACTAATAATTAATAAGTTTCAAATTCATCATCATAAAAATGAAAGTCTCTTGAAAAACGGCATTTTCATATGTCATGGAAACACCAAGGTTTAAACTGCAAATAATAAGAAATGAAGATAAAATTTAATAATTTTGGATTGCATTAATCGGGTCATAAACTTTATAACTACTGCACGTTGCATGATAAATTTTAAATATTAAAATTTAAAAAATTTACCTTTTTATTATTCTAAATAAAATTCGTCTTTCCATAAGCATATGGAAAAACAGTCTTTCTCAATACTTTGCCTTCATAGAAATAGAAAACTAAACAAATTCACATTAGAAATAAATAGATGAAAATCTACCCATAAAAACTAACAAACAAATAACATGAATAAAAAAAACTAAAAGAAATTTTCAATTCAATTTTGTGCCACACAATTTGACGGAAAGTATTTTAAAAGCGAAAGAAAATCACCCCATTCAGATTTGAGATTAAAACTAATAAATTAAGGAAAACAATTTTATAGCATTTGGTTTGGGCCGATGGTATCAGATTTGAGATTTTACAATCAGACCATTTGACCATTTTCTCGGTACATTCAACCCATTAATTCTTCTACTTCAATAAATTAAAGAAGTGACGTCGTTGTAGGCATCTTCTTCGGGTCATCTCTTTTCTCTCAAAAAAATGCAGATCTGAAACTTCAGAATTTCAAAGGAGGGGTGGAACTGGTGACACTCTCAGGCCTAACCTTATAAGCTGAGAAATACCCTATCTGACAGAACATAGGGGACGCATGCGCATCCCCTCGCCCACCCCTAGTTCCGCCACTGATACAAAGCCGCCATGTTTTTGCATTTTATTTTGAGAGATGTTGCTAGTTAGGTATGGAGACGATTTACACTGAGAAAGTAGTAATTGTGAAGGTACGTGTGATTTTCAGTGGTCGATTCTGGAAAAGTGAGAAAGCATCGGGAGGGATGAGAGAGAAAAAAATCATTCAACTCATTCCCAATGATAAAAAAAATTTAGAACTAGTCATCCAATGCAAATAGATGACCGATGATCTTGACTAGGAAAACGACACTCAGTTTCCACATACATGCAAACATAATTTGTTAGTTAATCAGCTGCTACTAAGAGAGAATGACAGAAATTCGGTACAAAATATGTTTAAAATACAGAAGAATCTGGCAGAAAAGGAAGGGAATGGTAAAGGGAAGCAAGCGATGATTGAATTTGAAGGCCATCGGGAAGTTCAGAATTAGGAGGAAGTAATTGTTATGATTGGAAAAGAGGTGAAGTAAACTTGTCTAGTTCAGAGCCAGTCCCACTCCCGAACAAGACAGGAAAGATCGGAAAGAGGTCTCAGACAGAATAAAATGAAGAAGAGAATGATCAAGAATGGAATAACCTTCCACCAAAGAAGAGGTTCCATTTTCTGATCAACAAGTTCAGTTTAGATGCTGGATCAAATGCAGCTTAGTATGGGGAGGCTTCAATGGCTGATAAAAAAGGGAAGAAGAAAGTTATATTTTCAAGGAAAGTACTTCCAAGTGATCAAAACAAACAAAGAACGAAAGTAGCAACACTACCAATCAGAGAGAATGAAGGAAAGTAGCAGCAAGGAGATGGTTTTCTGGGAACTGTACCAAAACAGTTCCCCAAGGGAGCATGCGAGTCATTGCATGGAACTATAGAGGCTTCAACAATGCCTCTACAAAGAAAAGGATCAACCGTTTGGTGAAGCACAAGAAGCCGGAGTTAATATGTCTTTTTGAGACAATGGCTCAATAACAAAGTCTTGAAGCTTGGAAGGACAACTCAAAGTTTTGTTAACATATATGTAATTACATTAGTTTAGCTTAAGGGTAGTTTAGTCATTCACTATTCTTATCTATATGTATTGTACTCTTGCTCTTTCAAGAGAATGCTTTCATTTTTGGAGAAACAAGAGTTCCTTCCAAAACCTTCTCCTCTTTTCCCTACTCTATGTATTGATTCTTTCATCTAACATGGTATCAGAGCTTTGGTTGTGATTCTTGGAGTAGATTGTGATTCGATACCCAACAGCGCTGATCGAACTTACAGTCAGAAAGTTATATTTTTCGTGAAGGTATTTTTATATTTTTCGTGAAGGTATTTTTCGGATCTTACAGTTGATATTTGGATTATTGGTATTGGGTTGTTCAATTTCTTTCGAATTGGGGCTGTTTGCTTGGATTGTTGGTATGCGTATTTAGGGTTTGCTATTGATTTGGGGTTTTTCTAATTGGAGTTTATTGTTGGGATCGTTTGGGTTTGTGATTGTTGGATTTCTGATTGTGGGGTTTATAGTTGCTGTCGATTTGGTGATTGAGTTATTTTCGACCAGTTTGTTGCTCTCGGATTTGTACCTCCGAGTTTGGTTGTGTTATTTGTGCATTTGAATTTCTGGAATTGTAATCATGGTGGGTGGCAGGGATGCTTCCCTTCAGTCAATTAGTGTGCAATTGGACGGTAAGAATTACTCGCATTGGAGCTATGTGATGCGGAATTTTTTGCGTGGCAAATGTTTGTGGGGGTATATCTCTGGTGTGAAGAGACTGCCTACGTTAGGAGCTGAGGATTATGATACTTTGTTGGATACTTGGGAATCTGAGAATGCGAAGATTCTTACTTGGATTAATAACTCCGTGACTCACTCGATTGGTGCTCAGTTGGCTAAGTATGAGACTGCAAAGGAGGTTTGGGAGCATTTGGAGAGGATTTATACACAGTCTAACTTTGCAAAACAATACCAATTGGAGACTGATATTCGAGCACTTAGACAGAATGAGTTGAGTATTCAGGAATTCTATTCTTCCATGTCTTCCTTATGGGATCAGTTGGCAGTCACTGAGTCCCAGGAATTGAGGGCCTTTGAGCCTTATATCGCGAGGCGTGAAGAGCAGCGTTTGGTTCAGTTTCTGATAGCCCTTCGTAATGACTTTGAGGGGTTGCGTGGGGCTATCCTCCATCGTAGTCCCCTGCCTTCGGTTGATTCTGTGGTGAATGAGTTGCTTGCTGAGGAAATTCGCCTTAAGTCTAAGGGAGATAAGGAGACTCCTCTCCTTCCTATGTCATCAGTTTTTGCTGTCCCACATCGACCCTTAAGTGGGAAATCTAGTACTTATGCTCGAGTCTCCTCTGATGAGTGTGCTTTCTGCCATCAAAAGGGTCATTGGAAGTCTCAGTGTCCATTGTTGTCCCGCAGTGGTGGTCCTCCTCCTCCATCACAGTCGCGGCCTCTTTATCAGCCACGACCTCCTTATCGGCCCCTTACTCGGCCCGTGGCTCCTTGGGCACTTCGTCCACCTCAGATGCCTAATGCACTAGCGGCTGCTCCTTCTGTGGATCCTCATTTGCTAGAGAAGATCCAGGAGTTCCTCGCCTCACAGCCTCAGCCTCATGCTATGTCTGCCTCTCCCTCAGGTTTGCCACCATCATCATCTGTCTCAGGTACATGGATCATAGATTCTGGTGCCACTCATCATATGTCCCCTCAGTCTGAGTCTTTTGTTTCATTATCTCCTCATTTGTCGCTTCCTATTGTGACCGCCGATGGCACTTCTATGCCATTGGAAGGTATTGGTTCTGTTGTCACCCCTTCTATCCTTCTTGATCATGTTTACTATATACCAAATCTTGCCTTAAATTTATGTTCTGTTGGTCAATTGTGTGATTCTGGTCTAAATGTTTGGTTTTCGGATTCTCATTGTCTTATTCAGGATCGTCGATCTCAGATGGTGATTGGGACAGGCCATAGGCAGGGGAGACTTTATGTTTTGGACCACCTCAGAGTGTCAGATGATGTTGCTGCCTCTAGTGTGGATTTGTCATCTTTTCGTTTGAGTAGTTCGTCTTCACCCTTTTATTTGTGGCATTCTCGTTTGGGTCATGTTTCTGCATCCCGTTTAAGGTTTCTAACCTCTACGGGTGCTTTAGGACCATTGAACTCTCATGATATTTCTGATTGTAGTGGTTGCAAACTTGCAAAATTTTCTGCTTTACCCTTTCAGAACAGTACTTCATCATCTCTTGCTCCTTTTGATCTTGTTCATTCTGATGTTTGGGGACCCTCTCCCGTACCTACGAAAGGGGGCTCTAGATATTACGTCTCTTTTATTGATGATTTTACTCGTTATACTTGGGTTTACCTTATGAAGCATAGATCTGATTTCTTGGATATTTATCGTGATTTTAGAGCTCTTATTAGGACACAACATTCTGCTGTCATTAAGTGTTTTAGGTGTGATTTGGGAGGTGAATACACCTCTAATGCTTTTTGCCAGCTTCTGTCTTCTGATGGCACCATACGTCAGACTTCTTGTACGGATACTCCTCAGCAGAACGGTGTTGCCGAAAGGAAACACCGTCACCTGGTTGAGACAGCTCGCTCATTCTTGTTGTCAGCAGATATTCCTAGGATATTTTGGGGGGAAGCCATTCACACTGCTGTACACGTCATTAATAGAATTCCAACCTCTCACAACTCAGGTTTGTCACCTTTTGAGAGGCTGTATGGGGTTGCACCTGATTATACTTTGTTGCGTGTTTTTGGTTGCACTTGTTTTGTCCTTAAACCTCATGTTGAGCGCTCTAAGTTGTCCCCAAAGTCTGCCTTGTGTGTCTTTTTGGGTTATGGTAGTGGTCAGAAGGGATATCGTTGCTTTGATCCAGTCAGTCAAAAATTATATGTTTCTCGTCATGTTGTGTTCTTAGAGCATATTCCTTTTTTCTCTGTTCCACGTAGTTCCCATCAGTTGACTCAGTCAGATCTTCGTTGCATTGATCCTTTTGATGTCACCACCGATGATGTTCCGCCACCAGACTCTGATCCTCTGAATACAGATACTCCTCCGAGCTCTCCCCCTCCATTGCCTTCACCGCCTGTTCCACCATCTTCTGAGATTGCGGCGCATCCACCCCCTCGTCGGTCTACTCGTATATGTAAGTCCACTCAGAAGCCTGATTTTGCTTACTCTTCTTATTCTCCCTCATTTGCTTCATTTCTTGTCTCCATTCACTCTCTGTCTGAACCTACATCCTATAGAGAGGCTGTCTGTAATCCTCTTTGGCAGGCTGCCATGGCTGAGGAACTTGCTGCCCTGCATCAGACTCACACTTGGGATTTGGTACCTTTGCCTTCGGGAAAGTACACCATTGGTTCTCGTTGGGTCTATAAGATTAAGACCAAGTCTGATGGATCTGTTGAGAGATACAAGGCTCGCCTTGTTGCAAAGGGCTATTCACAGGAGCATGGGATGGATTATGATGAGACTTTTGCTCCTGTTGCCAAGATGACCACCATTCGTACCTTGATTGCAGTTGCCTCTGTTTCTCAGTGGAAGATTTCACAGATGGATGTGAAAAATGCCTTTTTGTACGGTGATCTTCACGAGGAGGTTTATATGACTCCTCCTCCCGGTGTACCACATGAGCCGGGGCATGTTTGTAGGCTTCACCGATCTCTTTATGGACTCAAACAGGCACCTAGAGCTTGGTTTGAGAAGTTCTCCACTGTGGTATCCTCTCTTGGCTTTCGTCCCAGCTCTTATGACTCGGCATTGTTCATCAAGCATACAAGTAAGGGTCGTATTCTCCTTTCTTTGTATGTTGATGATATGATTATTACTGGTGATGATTGCGAGGGTATTGAATCATTGAAGCGTGATTTGGCTTATTGTTTTGCTATGAAAGATTTGGGTGTGCTCCGTTATTTTTTGGGTATTGAGGTTGCTTCTTCTGCTAAGGGTTATCTGTTGTCTCAGTCGAAGTATATAGCCGATATTTTTCAGCGTGCCCGTCTTACAGACAATAAGACGGTTGACACTCCTCTTGAGACTCATGCTCATTACTCTCTGGATGATGGGATTCCTCTGTCAGATCCCACACTTTATCGTACAGTGGTTGGTAGCTTGGTTTATCTTACAGTCACTCGCCCAGACATTGCGCATGCTGTACATGTGGTTAGTCAGTTTGTCACTGCTCCTACATCGGTTCATTGGGCTGCTGTTCTTCGCATTCTCAGATATCTCCGAGGCACCCAGTTTCGTTGTCTCCTCTTTCCTTCATCATCATCTTTGGAGTTGCGTGCTTATTCTGATGCTGATTAGGCTGGTGATGTTGAGGATCGCAAATCCACTACCGGATTCTGTATCTTTCTTGGCGACTCTCTCATTTCTTGGAAGAGTAAGAAACAGGATGTCATTTCTCGCTCTTCTACAGAAGCTGAGTATCGTGCCATGGCCTCGACTACAGCTGAGATTGTTTGGTTGCGTTGGTTACTATCTGATTTTGGCATCAAACTTTCACGACCCACTCCGTTGCATTGTGATAATCAGAGTGCTATTCACATTGCACGCAATTCCGTTTTTCATGAGTGCACCAAGCACATTGAGATTGATTGTCACTTCACGCGCCATCACTTGCACCTTGGTACGATCTCATTGCCATTTGTTCCCTCTTTTCTCCAGATTGCGGATCTTTTCACAAAGGCTCACTCCACTGCTCGCTTTCGTTTCTTATCAGACAAACTCTCAATGCTTCTTGCTGTAGCATCGTGAGTTTGAGGGGGGATGTTAACATATATGTAATTACATTAGTTTAGCTTAAGGGTAGTTTAGTCATTCACTATTCTTATCTATATGTATTGTACTCTTGCTCTTTCAAGAGAATGCTTTCATTTTTGGAGAAACAAGAGTTCCTTCCAAAACCTTCTCCTCTTTTCCCTACTCTATGTATTGATTCTTTCATCTAACAAGTTTAACTCGACTGAATATGTGGATCCAATTGGAAGATCGGGTGGTATTGCTTTGTTCTAGTCCACTATTTTGGATGTTCAAGTAGTGTTTAAGCTAAGAACTTTGTTAGCTTAGTAGTATCCAACACCAACTCTGTTAAATGGTTTTTAGCTTTTATCTATGGTCACTCAGACATGCCGGGAACACCTTTTGCTTTGGATTGTTTGAACACCATTTACTGCTATTCTCAGTTTCCATTAGTAATTTTAGGAGACTTTCATCAGGTTATCACACAAAGAGATAAAAGAGAAGGCAATCCAGCGGATGAGAAGAAAACAGATCTGCATGAAGTTATAGAAAAATATGAAATTCTTAAAGTTCCTTATTAGGGGTTATGGTACACCTGGACAAATACATAGAGCATCCAAATAACATAATACATAGATTAGATAGAGCTTTTCATGATAAATAGTGGAGAATTATGTTCCCAGAGGCAAAGGTGGTTAATCTACCCATCATTGATTTGGATCATAGACCACCATTACTTGACTTGAATTCAAAGAAAAGATCTTCCAAAAAGATTCAGAGATTTGAAGATTTCTGAGCAAAGACATATGTATCATATCAAATTGTGAGTAAGGCTTGGAAAGAGGGATTATATAGACATCCTAATTGCAAGCTTCAAATAGACCAAATCAGAATCTCAGCTCCAAATTAGAAATCACTCTTTGACATTTACACAATTGGAGTGAAAAATGATACGGGAATCAAGAGAAAAATATCAAAAACTTAGAAAAGATGAGGCTTCGACTGAAAAAAGGATTAGGACTGCAACAAAATAATCAAGAACTTGATCAGGTATTGCTGAAACTAAAGAATCTTCACCAGAAATAATCAGATTGCTGACAGCAGAGGTCAAAGCTGTCATGGGTTAAGTTTGGTGACAAAAAAAAATTCTATCATAAGTGGGCAACGAGAAGGAAAAATATCAACTTGATACAACGTGTTTATGACAGTAATGGAAAATGGCTTACTGATTAAAGAGAAGTCTTTCAGACGATCATGGAACATGTTAAATCTATACTCACTATTCCAGAATGGTATCCACCAGCTCATGCACAAGAAGTGGATTTGAAAAGCTATGTCCTCGCCAATGAGAAAAGACTAACACCACAAAAAAATGCTTCTCTGAACCAACTTTTTATAGGGAAAGAGGTATTGAAGGCTATAAAAGAGATAAAATCATGGAAATCTCTCGGAGAGGATGGAATGCCTCCAGGTTTCTATAAAAAGTATTGGAATATAATAGGCCTGGAATTCACAGAGGCAGTGTTGTATAATCTAAACATTGAAGTGGTTCCAAATCAATGGAATAAAATACAAATTATTCTTATTCTAAAGAAGAATAATCCTACTTCAGCGGGAGAATTTAGGCCCATATCACTTTGCAATGTAAAGTAAAAGGTTATGGCGAATATACAGGCTATAGAATGAAGAAAACTATAGGGGACCTCATCTCAGAAACCCTGAATGGATTGGTCCTAGGCAGAAACATATTAGAGAATGTGTTATTAGCACATGAGGTGGTTGACTTCAAGAAAAAACAAAAGGTATAAAGAAGAAATATCTTTATGGCCATTAAACTAGATATGAGTAAAGCGTACGAAAGAGTGTCATGGAATTTCCTACAGATAGTATTAAGGCACAAAGGATTCACAGAAAAATGGATCAAGATGATAATGTCGTGTGTATCCACAGTATCCTACCAGGTATTATTAAATGGTGACATGTATTCCTATTTCAAGCCAGATAAAGGACACAAACAAGGTTGCCCCTTATCACCATTCTTATTTATACTATGCCAACAGTTCATGTCTTCATGGTTAGAGAAGAAGATACAATCAAACAAAAAGTTAGGTTTGAAGATATCTCAAAGAGGGCCGAAGATGAGTCACTTTATGTATGCAGATTACTGTATTATATTCTCGGAATGTAATTCAATGGCGGTTGATGATATTGCAAATATAATAGACCTATTTGCTAGGTATTCAGGTCAATGATTGAATTTTTACAAATGTCCTATGATGTTTAGCTTAAATACCACAGAGAGTCTACAATAATATGCCAGATATACTCAGAATATACATGGAAGGGGATTGGGTGGAGAATATCTAGGCATGGACATAAGTTTTCAATCACCGAAAGTGCAAGTATATAAGTGCCTGATCAGAAAATTCAAGCAAAGGTTCTCTTCAAATAAGGCAAAGCTATCTCACTCCCTGGGATAATTACATTGGCAAAGCATATTCTATAAGTAGTAGCAATATATCCTCTTAGAATATTCAGGATACCTAAAACTATTATCAAAAAGCTAGATAGTATGATTGTTGTTTTCCTCTGGGGAGGGGAACCTGAGAAAAGAAAGGTGCATTGGAAATCATGGTGGAAAATCTGTAAATCCAAGAAGGAATGAGGACTAGGATTAAGATCCATGGCTGCCATAAATAAGGCTTTACTAGGCAAGCATGCTTGGAATATAATTTCTGACAAGAACTCTCTTCTTGGCAGAGTTTACAGGGGGAAATATATGATAAATAAATACTTTCTCACATTAGAATCAAAAGCTTTTGATTCATGGGGTTGGAAATCTATTGTATGGGCACGACATGTCATTAAAGACGATATGGCATTGCAAATCACAAATGGAAAGAACGTTAAAATTACTGACTAATGGATTCCATGTATTCAAAATCCAATATCATAATTGTCAGTAGTTGGTTCTCAAACCAGCTTAATGGTGAGTGATCTCATCAAAGAGCAAAATCAATGGAGAATGCCTCTAATTTGTTCGATATTTCCAAGAAAGGCAGTCTTAAAAATTGCAGCTATTCATACAAATAGCTATTCTACTCATCCAGATGTGCCTTTATAGAGACCAAATCAACATGGTCATTATTCAGTCAAAAACACCTATCATTAAATCTTCAAAGAGATATGGCCTAGTTCATATCAGGTATCTCAAGATCTACGAAAGTCGTGGAAATTCTTCTGGAACTTGAAAATTCCTCATAAACTACAAGTTGTCATCTAGAAGATTATCAATTCGGCTCTTCCTACAGCAAAATAATTAGCATGAAGGAAGATAATAGATCATACTATTTTTTCTAGATGTGCTCACCATTTAGAGGATGATACACATATTTTCCTAGGCTGTGAAGATTCTAAAAAAAATATGAAGGATTTCAGCCCTAGCCGTTGACTTCAATTTGGCGCCTCAACAAGAAGTTAAAATGTGGTTTTCAGGCTTGGTTGCTATAGCTCCAGATAAGGATGCAATTGTATTATCAATATGCATCTTATGGGAGATTTGGAAACAAAGAAACTCAAAATCAATCAACAATGAAGATAAAGATCTCTTATTTTGTCAGCAGAATGCTAGAAACAACTTTGTGATCATCAATCAACCAAATGAGGATGGTCTGGAGGAATCTGATCAGGAAGAACAAAGGGCAATGAATGAGCCAGGACCAAGGATAAATTTACACAACTAGGGAGTGCGGAATCATGTTCATATTATAACATTTGATGCTTAGGGATGGATTCCAAATAATGTGAAATAATCTAAGTCTACAAAAGATGCAACATTACTTAATGAACCTCTAAACTCAGAATCCTTAGTCAGATTCAAAGTCACTGTCGTCTTCATAGTCATCCACTAATAGACTATAGTCAAACTCTTCAAGGATAATTTCTCTTTTTTACAACAGACGATCCAGATCCCCCAAAAATATGCATTCTGATATAAGGCTTGGATTCTGTACAATCATCTTCTTAAGAAATGCACCCTGCTTTAACACAAATTTTGCAAATTCAATGCCACCCATAAAGTGTTTCAATCTGATTTCTTGAAGACTTTGAGCTAAACACAACAGAACATCATCGCGGGGTTAAATACTTGTGCCATCATAGGTGATAGAATGATTTTCCATGAATAATAATGTAATACTGACATGAATAAATAGAGTACAAACAGAAGCCTAGTACTAGTATAACTTTAGTCTAGTCAACTCTATCTAGAATCAAATCAAATCAATCAGATACTTAACTTATTCTAACACCCCCCCTCAAAAGAAGTGTCGGATGCTCAGCGACACAAAGCTTGGATTGGAAAAACTCGAACAACAGACGAGAGAGCCCTTTGGTGAAAATGTCCGCAATCTGAATAACAGTGGGAACATGAGCAACGCGCAACTTGCCAAAAGCAGCCAACACTCGAACAATGTGATAGTCAATGTCGATGTGTTTTGCCCGCTTGTAAGGAACTAGATTCTGAGCCAAGAAGATAGCACTATTGTTATCACATAACAGTAGCGGAGATCCAGCAAGCGGAATACAAAGAGCACGAAGCAAATGAGTAAGCCAAACAACCTCAGAAGCAGTGTTGGCAAGGGCACGATACTCAGACTCCGTACTCGAATGAGAAACAGTGGGCTATTTCTTGGCACTCCAGGAAATAAGGTTTCCACCAAGAAAGACATCATAACCATAAGTGGATCATCGAGTCTCCAGACAATGAGCCCAATCAACATCGAAGTAACTTAGAACCTCAGGAGAGCTGGCTAATCAAATGCAAGGCCAAAATGAAGAGTTCCTCATACAAATCGAAGAATTCGAGCAACTGCTGCAAAGTGATCATCACGAAGATCCTAATAAAACTGACTGACTTTGTTGACCGCAAAGGCCGAATCAGGATGAGTGATCGTCAAATACTGCAGAGCCCCAATAAGAGAACAATAAAGTGTCAGATTCTGAAATGCAGGACCGTTGGAGCTGTGGAGCTGCGATCTTGACACAAATAGAGTAGAGATTGGTGTAGCATCTGACATTCCGACTCGAGTAAGAATATCCATAGCACAGTTAGCTTGGCCAAGAAGTAAACCCGAGTCTGAGGGTGTAACTTCCAAGCTAAGAAAGTAGTGAAGAGTGCCTAAGTCCTTTATAGAAAACTCTTGATGTGTCTAATCGATGAACTGTCGAAGCAGAGTTGGGTCGTTTCCTGTAAGAATGATGTCGTCGATGTAGACCAATATATACAATAGTGACAATCCCCAAGATAGAATGAATAGAGAAGTATCAGTAGAACTGTAGATAAAATCAAGCTGAACCATATAAGTACTAAATCGCTAGAACCAGGCTCGTGGAGCTTTCTTAAGACCATAAATGACCTTCCACAAGCGACAACCATACTTTGGGTGAAGCGGATGCTTGTAACCAATAGGCTGCGTCATATAGATCAGAGCGCCAAGAACACCATTGGGAAAGGTATTCTTGACATCCAGCCGATGAAGGGGCCAAGAGCACATCATAGCAATAGCCAATAGTACAAGCTATGGATGCTTTGACCACTGGACTAAAAGTGTGATCAAAGTCAAAACCTGGAATCTGTGAGAAACCCTATGCCACAAGCCTAGCTTTATAACGCTCAATAGTGTCATCTGGTCAATAATTCAGTCTGTAAACCTATTTGGAGCCAAAAATGTTGACGTCCAATGGGCGAGACACTCCCAAGTGCAATATCCACAAAGAGTTGTCATCTCATCATCCATGGCAGAAACCCAAGCCGGATCCTGAAGAGCAATCCGTAATTTGAAGGCTCTGACTGAACAAGTAAGGCAGTAGTATAACCGTGAGCAACAATATCAGAATAATCTTTGCACTGAATAGCCCTAGTCACCGATCGAGTAGCATACGATGAGTTCGAAGCCGAGGTGAAGAGACTGGAGGAGCAGTCGCAGTCGCAGTCGGCAAAGGGGCTGGTGAGGTGGCTGATGAAAGGGATGGTATGGTGGTCGATGAACCGGATGGGCTAGTCGGTGGACCAGGTGAACTGGTCGATGGCAAGATGAGCAGAGCAAGATGAGTCCAAGATGACACTAGATGGTCTGAATCGCCAGAGTGAACAGAACAGGGTGTCGTAGTCGGTGATGACGATAACATTGATGAGCCAAGAGGGCTGGCAGCCAAAGTGACAAGCTAGGCAGGAGGAGATGACATCGTGGAAGAAACAAGAATATCGGCTGATGTATCAGTGAGATCCAAAAAAGTAGAGACATCCAGAGAGAATGGAGATATTGAAGTAGAACCATTAGCACAAGGAAGAAAGTATCATCAAACTGAGCATGTCCGGTGGCATATATCTTTCTAGACGTAGGATCCAAACATCAATATCCCTTGTAATGGGAGTCGTACCAAGCTATATACAGGAAAAATAGCGAGGAGCGAGTTTGTGAGCTGTATATGGACGAAGATAAGGGCACACATGATAGCGGATCTCTTGTATTCTTGAAGCTATCCTCCATTCCTCCTTGCTCATCAATTTGTAGTCTTCAGTTGCGTTTTCTTTTACCTTAGTCGTTTCTTCTTTTAAATCCCAAATGTTCGGTTTGCCACCTTTGTTAAAAAGTTCCTGTGAGCATCACTTACCTTAGCAATGATCTTCTTCTTTAGCTTAGGCATTTGATACTTATCTAGTTTTGTCTTGAAAGTGAAACTAATCTGCACAACCTGTAAATAATCATCATGATTCTAAATATGGAATGAATTAATAAACACATACTATCAAATTCCAAACAAGAATATTATCAAAATATCTTTACCTGTCTTCTCAACGTCGCTGAGGACATCCCTTCAATGCATGTATCTTTCACACTATATTCAGTGCCGAAAGGCATACGTCCAGTAACCATCCCATACTGTCTAATTACATTTAGGTTTGAGAGTTTGTTGGTTTTAATAGAGATATAGTTGATTTAGAATCAGGATAAGAAAGGGTTTGTATACATCTTGTTCCATATTTGTTTAGGTCTTGTATACCCTTTGTACTCACTATATATATGAATACATACAGCCACAATGATTTGTAGGTTTTACATTCTATCATGTATCAGTCAGGTTTTTCTAATAGTTCTTGGCTTTATCTTTCTTCTTCCAAAATTTCCATATATTTTACCTTTCCTTTTTTCCCAATTGACAACACCGGCTGCAGCTACCCACCACTGTTTTTCGACAGCTTTAGCTGCCTGCCACCGTCGATCATCAAGGTTCTTCTTCCCATTTGTTCTGCTTGGTCGTTGCTCCTGTTCGATGACCTTTGTCTATCAAGGTTCTCTTCCGGTCAATAGTCAACTGCCGATCGTAAACCCATGTTATGCGATCGGTCCAATTCAGCCAATGATCTCCATTGTTTTCGGCTACCTTTATCCTGCCAGTGTCCTAGGTCTTTTCTCCTTCAAGTTTGTTCAGCAGTGTCTCTCTCTAGTATCGCATCCCATCCCTAATCTACTTAAGCTCTTTGGTATCGGATTCCGGCGTCACCTCATCTCAGTGACCTCTAGTTTTACTCTCGGCATTTGTTTCAGCAACAGCAGCGCGTGAGACACATGCGTCATCCAGCATGCCCACACGTGAATCTCCATGCCCAGTCCTCCAAACGCGTGTCCTTCACATGCTTCATCATTAAGGAAGCTTCTCATGTCCTTCAATTTAGCGTGAGTCAAAATATTTCTCGCGAGTTGATGCATTATCTTGCAAATTGATCAGAATCTCTCGTCTCTTTTACATCCAGTCAACATCAGTGCCTCATCAGGACCCAGTCAGCATCATTTTATATATTTTTTAAAAATAAATAGATTTGTTTCTCTTGTATTATGGCTCTTTCTAATCAACAATGGTGTCAATGGTTTTATGTACTGGGTCATGTTGCTTCTTCTTGTTCTAAATTGACAGTGAATGGTACCAGTTACAGTGTCAGTGGTGTAAGACATTAGGTAACTTTGCATCAACGTGTCCTCACTTGGTTTATCGGGCTTCTTCTCCCAGCTCTTTACCAAATGCTCGCTAGATAGCTAATTCTCGCACGACCAACCACATGACCTCTTCTCAATCTGCTCTTGATTGCGTGACTCCTTATTCTGGTAACAAGTGTGTTATTGTTGGTAATAGTTTTGTTCTTAACATTACCCAGGTTGGTCATTCCTAAGTCTCTAATTCATTATCCTTATCTGATGTTTTGATGGTTCCAAAAATTACATAAAAATTGTTGTATATTAGCAAGTTGAGTAGGGATATAAATGTTGTTATTTATTTTGATGATTCCCATTTCACCATTTTGAACAAGTTTAATAGAGGTGTTATTGGCAAAGGCCACCTTGATGGGGGATTATATGTTTTGAATTTTGGTGGTGCTGCTGTTTTATTTGCTTTTGTTGCATCCAGTGTTACTAAAGCATCTTTTGAACTTTGGCATATTAGATTGGGTCATGTTTCCCACAACATCATCTATTCTTTGAGTAAGTCTGGATGTTTGTCAGTTACCAGTTTGCTACCTAAGCCTCATTTATGTCCCTCTTGTGAGATAGCTAAAGGCAAGCATATTTCTTTTAAAGATAATTTAAAACCCGCCACGCATACTTGATTTAGTTCACTGTGATCTTTGGGTACCTTCTCTTGTCATATATCATGCTGGGTATTCTTATTATGTCATTTTTTGATGATTTTTCTCGGTTCATCTGGTTCTACCCTCTGCAATGAAAGTTTGATTTTGTAGAGGCTTATATGAATTTTGAGGCACTTGTTGAGAACCGGTTTTCTACCACCTTTAAACTATTTCAGAGTGATGGTAGAAACAAGTTTCTGAATCATTGCATGATATCTCATTTTGCGTCAAAGGACATTCATCACCAGCTTTCTTGTCCTTACACTCCTGAGCAAAATAGTTGTGTAGGGAGGAAGCATCATAATATTGCTGAGACAACTCTGTTGATGCTCTTTCATTTTGTCCTTCATCATTCATTTTGGTATGATACATTTTCAGCAGCTATCTACATCATCAACATACTGCCTACTCCAGTTTTATTTGGTCAGTCTCCACACTCTGTTATTTTTGGCACTACTCCTGATTACTCCAGCTTTCATCCTTTTGGCTGTCGAGTTTTTTCGTATTTGCACCAATATGCTTCTCATAAATTGGAACCTCGGAGTTTGTCATACATTTTCTTGGGATACAGTTCTCAGTACAGGGGTTATCATTGTCTTGATCTTGCTACGAAGAAAGAGTACACCACCCATCATGCTTGGTTTGGTGATTTTTTATTCCCTTCCACCCATTCCGGTTCTACGACTGCACCACCATCGCTTGATGTTTCTACTTTTTTGGAACCTTCATTTATGCCTTCAGAGGTGATTGAGTCATCTTCATCAGCCGATTTGCCTGTCATTTTAGATGATTTTGATTTACAGTCTGTGCCAAGAGCTCCAGCTGTGCCTGATCTTTCCTGTATCTATCCTCTAATCGCATCTCCTCAGCACACTCCATAGCCACATGCGTCAAATTCACATCTGCAAGCGCGTGTTGTTAACTCACCGCCAGCTATGTCAACTCCAGCCGCGACCTCTTTTCCATCGTTGCCGGTGTCTCCAACCGATGAATTTCCATCAGCACCGCCAGTATCTCTAATCGTTGGCTCTCCAGCTTAGGTATCTGCATCCTTATCCCCGCCGGCATTGGGATCGACATCAAATCCAGTGCTTGAGCCTTTTTCTCGCCACCCAATGGCCAATCGCTCTTATACTGGCTCCCTCGAGTACAAAGATTTTTCCGAATATGATATTTATGGTTTATTGGGTGCTTTTTTTGCTAAGACCGAGCGAATGAGTCATCGCTCGGCTGTCAAGGATCCTGAATGTGTTAAAGCCATGGATTATGAAATGGAGGCTCTTCGCACTCAACAAATGTGGGATTTTGTTCCTTGTCTTTTTCATCCCAATGTGATTGGTTCTAATGGGTGTACCATTTCAAGTACAAGGCTAATGGATCCCTTGAGAGATATAAAGCAAGATTAGTTGCTCAGGGATTTTTGCAACTATCTAGTTTTGATTATGATCTTACATGTAGTCCTGTGGTGAAAGCTTCTACTGTTTATACTATTTTATCTTTGGCTGTCACTCATAATTGGCCCTTACGACACCTGGATGTCAAGAATGCATTTTTAAATGGTGTTCTTGATTCACCGGTTTATATGGAACAACTTGCTGGATACAAAGACCCGATGCGTTCTAATTTTATTTATCGTTTATGCAAGGCCATTTATGGTTTGAAGCAAGCTCCCCGAGTTTGGTTTCAATGTTTCAGCTCTTTTTTTATTGGCTTGGGTTTTGTATGTAGTTCCTCGGATACATCTCTATTTGTCTTTTCTCAGGGTGCCTCTTTGCTTTACTTGTTGGTTTTATGTTGATGACATTATTCTTACTGGGAATAATGGTCGTCTCATTTAGAAGTTTATTGATCAGGTTAATCAGGAATTCAAGATTACTGTTCTTAGCACTCTACAGTATTTTTTGGGTTTGGAGTTTGTTCGTACATCTGATGGCTTGTTCCTTGGTCAAGCCAGATACACCAGGACATTTTGTTGCATGCCAGAATGCAAGATTCTTTGCCTGTTGCCATTCCTTTTGTGGCTTTTTCGCAGCTTTTTAGCTCTTCGATAAGCCATTTGGAAATTCCACTTTTTATCGATTTCTGGTTGGTGCACTTCAGTATTTGTCGATTACACATACCGATTTGTCTTATGTTGTGAACACGGTCAGTCAGTACATGCAGGTTCCTAATGATGACCATTTCCAAGCTGCCACTCGAATTTCATGCTATGGTTGTGGTACTCTCTACTATGGTCTTCATTTTTGCACAAATTCATCCACTTTACCAGTTTTGGGTTATTCTGATGCTGATTGGGCTTGTTGCATTGAGACTAGTAGTTCTTCATATGGTTATGCCATTTTCCTTGGTGATAACCCGGTGTCTTGGAGTGATAAGAAACAACCTACAGTTTCTCATTCTAGTTCAGAATCAGAATACCGTGCTATGGCAAATACTGCTGCAAAGTTGGCATTGGTTGATGAATCTTCTTCGAAATTTATGTGTATCGACTCGTGCGCCTCCCATTTTGCTGTGGGATAACAATAGTGCTCTCTTCCTGGCTCATAATAAATTTTCACACAAGAGAGCCAAGTACATTGATATTTACTATCATTTTTTGCATGAGATGGTGTCTTCTGGAAAGCTTCACACAAGGTTGCTCATTTTCCTACAGACTTGCAGCTTGCTAACATCTTTACAAAAGGGTTACCTCATCCTCAGTTTGAGTTCTTACGTTCTAAGCTTTGGTTGCGACCAATCCTATGCTTTTCTTGGGGGGGGGGTTAATAGAGATATAGTTGATTTAGAATCAGGATAAGAAATGACTACCCTTTCTGATTGGTTTTGTATATATCTTGTTTCATATTTGTTTAGGTCTTGTATACCATTTGTAATCACTCTATATATGAATACACATAGCCACAATGATTTGTGGATTTTACATTCTATTAGAAGTGTCTTCACGTCTCTCGCAATCATCACAGACTCGCATGTTGTTGTCATGCATTGTTGGCACCAAGAACCAACCTCAAACTTGTCAAAACCTTCACCCAATGCCTCGCACTCATGTCCACCTGCATCGGAACTCTCTGGTTTAGATTTTATGTATATCTGGTCGGTTGATTGTGATTAAGCTCATCCCTAGTGGTGAAGGGAAGAAGAGCAGTAGCATGTGCATTTTCTTCTAAATTTGTAAGAAGAGGCACCATTTCTGTGGTTTGGGTAAGGTCGATAGTGGTCTTTAGAAGGGGTGGATGGTCCCTTCCCTCCATTCCTTTGAGCTTCCTTTTAACCCTAGTTGTGTGCCTCCTAGGAGTTATTTGCAAATATATACAAACAACGTTTACAATTTATCACATCAAATACGCCTACATGCACAGCGAACTCCTAACATAAATATAAGAAGCAAGGGCTTATCACATATTTGTAACATCCAAACCATCAAAATCTTTCCAAACATATTGAGGAAAAGCAATATTGTGTGAATATTACTTGTATTTACATTGGTACCATTTTCCTTTTCGGTAAATATCTTTTATAACACGATATAATGTGCCCTAGATTATGAATGCAATTACAACATTATAGCCTTATTTTCTACATGGTATCATAGCCTAAAATCCTGAAACCTAAACCCTAGATAATTTTGTCCGCTGCCATCTTCCTTCGGAGCCGCCATTGATCTCAGCTGTATGTATGACACACGCACCACCACTGCTTTCCATTAACCATCATCCAACGATTGCCACAACCAGCTTTAGGTTGCCGCGATCATCCAACTTTTCCCGCTACCTAGATTTGCTTGTGTTTGCCACATATTTACAATTAGGCTTTGAGATTAACTAGGTTTATGCTTATTGTTTAATGGATCTTCATGTGTTGCATATTAATTAAATTTTTGAAGAATGGATCGAGATGAACTGATTGGTAATGATCGTAGGAAATCACCCGAGTACATGTCATTGGTTGAATCATTTGTTTCATTTACTTTTGAACATGCTTCTAAAATTGGTTCTTCACGAGCAAGATGCCCTTGTAAGGATTTTAAAATTTATACATATTTAGGGAGAAAAAGGTTGCAAGAACACCTCATAATGAGAGGGTTCCAAACTAGTTATACTCGTTGGGTAGGGCATGGGGAAGTAGTGGAAGCCTCTCCTTACTATGAATTGGAGGACATGATGGCAGTTGATGAATTAGATGGTAACGCCAAGTTTGACAAAATGGTTGAAGATGTTGTGAGGTAATTCAAAGGTAAATTGAAGTCTTTACAAGCTTTGATTAACGACAAAGGGATGCCTTTGTACAATGGTTTGAAAATCTTGGTCTTGAATGCAACTCTGCTGATAATGAATTTGAAGGAAAAGTTTGGCTAGACAAACAAGTCAATGACAGAGGCTCTGGAGTTGTTTAGGGATTTTCTTTCAGAAGGAAATTTAATGCCCAATAGGTTATTTGCTACAAAAAAACAACATGCCCAATAGGATTGGAATTGCAAAAAATCCATGCATGCCCGAACGATTGTATGTTGCATAGAGGGTAATTAGATAAAGATCGAGAAACTTGTTGGGTATGTGGTGAGTCTTGGTACAATTTGAAGAGAGGTGTGATTCTGTAGGTGCGGAAGTTCCATTGAAATCGAAGAAAAGGACACCAACTAAAGTTTTATGGTACCTCCCGATCATTCCCCGGTTGAAAAAGTTGTGTACTTATAAGAAAGATTCCAATTTGTTGCATTGGCACGCAGATAGAGACCGATCGGCGAATGATTTCATAAGACATACTTCAGACGAGGAGAAATGGAAGAAAGTTAATGCCATGTACCCTGAGTTTGGCAAAGATTCTCGGTATTTGAGGTTAGGGTTATGTACAGACAGTATGAATCCTTTTGATAACATGAGTAGCACACATAGCTCTTGGCATATTATGTTGGTCATATAAAACCTCCTGTCTTGGTCGACCATGAAACGTAAGTATATGTTTCTATCTTTGATGATAACAGGTCCTAAGCAACCTGGTAATGATATTGATGTATATCTTGCTTCTCTAGTGGATGATTTGTTGAATTTGTTTAATGATGGTGTTAGAGTGTTTGATGGGTTGGTTGATGAATTCTTCACTATCAAGGTGATGTTATTTTGCACAATTAATGATTTTCCTGCTTATGGGAATTTGTATGGGTATTCTATGAAAGGCCACTTTTCATGTCCAATGTGTGAGAAGGACACTAATTATTGTCAATTAAAACACGGTTGTAAGACAGTTTACCAGGGGCACATGCGGTTTCTTCCTGAGGGGCACCAATGGTGATTGGCCCAAAAATGGTTTAACGGGAAAATAGATGCACGAGCTATACCAGTGACATGGTTAAGTACACAAATTTATGAGAGTGTTAAGAATTTTTCCAATGACTTTGGGAAGAAGAAAAGGAAAGCTACCGTTAAAGGAAGTTGGAAAAATGTGCAATCTTCTTCTAGCTACCATATTAGCAGCATTTGGAAGTTAAACATTGGCTTGACATCATGCACATCGAGAAGAATGTTTGTGATTTTTTGGTAGGGACATTGTTAAATACCCTTGGGAAAACAAAGGATGGATTGAAGGCTAGGCTAGATTTGGTTGAGTTGGTATTCAGGATAATCTTGTACTAGTGACTATGGGTGATGATTGTTATTTTCCCCTCACTTGCTATTCAATGTCGTAATCAGAGAAGAAATATTTTTGTGAGACCCTTAGCAGTGTGAAAGTTCCCAGTGCCTACTCATCCAACATAGGCAATTATTTGTAAGGGGAGGAGTTGAGGTTGGGATGGTTGAAGTCACACGATTATCACTCTAATGCAGGAACTGAATGCCATTGAAAATCGTGCTTCATTGCCTTCTCAAGTAAGATTGTGCATTACAAAGGTCTGTTTCTTTTTCAAATCAATATGTCGCAAAAGTAATACTATTTCAAAGTTGAATTGGTTGCAAGTTACAAATTGTTGAAAATCTATGACGTATGGAAATGTATTTTCATCTTTTTTTTTGACATTATGGTCACTTGATTGTCCATTTGGTGTGTGAGATAAATAAATGTGGCTCAGTATTTCTAAGATAGATGTACCCATTTGAGAGATACATGAAAATCTTCAAGAAATTTGTGAAAATTGGTACATGCTAGATACTAGTATTGTGCAACGATACGTGACAGCAAATGCCATTGAGTTTTTCACTGATTATATGAAGAAAATTAACTCTGTTGGGGTTCTAATCGGTAGACGTGAGGGGAGGTCGAAAGGCGTAGGGGTTAGAGAGAGAAAGTTTTTTAGCCCTAGTGCCGAAGATTTATGTGCCGCCTATCTTTATTTTCTCCGCAACCACCAGGACTTAGTTATGTATATCGAGATTCATATGGATGCCATACGAGTGAGGCACCCCCATTTCAATGAGGCTCGGGTTCTTCAATTGCACACTTCAACATTTGCACCATGGTTCCGGGAACACGTACATATCGGTGAACATCGAATGATAGTTAATTGGTTGGCTTGGAGACCATTGGGGACCGTTCTTTCCTATGGTGGCTATGACATCAATGGTTTTATGTATGCAACGAAATCAATGGATGATAAAAGTGTCACTCAAAACAGTGGAGTATCTCTTGTCTTCGAAGCATTGCATGTTTGAAGTGGTGGTGATGAAAATCTTATGTATGCTTCAAAGTGCTACTTTGGCACGATCTCAGAAATTTGGGAACTTGACTATGTCACTTAAATGTCAGTAGGTCAATAATAACAATGGGAAGTACATCGATGATTTGGGCTTCACCCTTGTTGATAGAAGTCGTGTTGGATGAAAGAACTATCCTTTCATATTGGCGTCTCAAGCGCACCAGGTTTTCTATGTAAGGGATCTTGTTGATCCTAGGTGGGAGATTGTTGTTTAAGGAAAATGTACTTTTGTCGAAGAAAATGAGTTATATGAGGTAATTGGATTTCAATCTCAAACCGTGAGTTGTGGGTCTGAAGAAGTCATATTGCGCAAGGAGGATAATCGTAGTCTTCAGAGTTTCCTTGGCCCCCTTGACCACGATGAAGGGATGTGGATCAATGGTAAGGGGAAGATCACACGTAGGAAGCATAAAAGAAGGTCGTGATCAAGAAAAGGAATCATAAGTAGTAAGTTTGTGATTAACAAGTCATTGTAAGATTGTTCATTCATTCGATGAAAATTTAGTGAAAAACCATGTCCGGATAAAAACTTGAACATTAATAACTTAGAGTTCATAATAATTTAGTACTTGGAAAATAGAAATCATTCGACAAATTCCCATACTTGAATCTCCAAAAGGCTACAATACAGCCAAATAACATCAACCTAATCAAGTCCACAAATCTCAGTCTTCATGTTTTTCAATGGCGGTACTTGATGTCGATTGGTTGATTCTATCTCAAGAGCTTAATGTGAGATGTCGCTCATAAGCTCACTGAGACTTTGCCATGGACCGTATTTCCACCTTCATAGCGCAAAATTCCTTGTGCATCCATTTGTAGTAGTCTTTGAAACCTCTCAGGTAAGACTTTTCTTGTCCTACAAAGTTTATATACCATCCAAGAGATTAATTATATAAAAATGAGTTAATGATAAACAACATATACAAAAAAATATATGTTTGTAACTAACTTTGCTCAATACGTGGCCTCTTGCTCGGCTCTGCTCCCCCTTTAGGATTATGATATCACTTCCCATCGCGCAACACCCAACCCTTGTTTTGGAAGTACGTCTTGTCATAATACTTTAGGGCCTTTTCCTCCCCTTCTATGGTCAACCCCTCAACGCTTCTCAAAATTTGAGTAATCAAACTCCCATAAGGCAGTCGAGTCATGACCTTAGTCAACGTTGAAAAATGCAAGATATGCCTAAAAATTAATGCTCATGGGTTGATTTTCCTACCCTCTATGATTATATAGAACAACATAAGAGTTGCATAATTAGGCTCGGTCAAGTGTGTTCCCGAGGGGACCAACCTCATATTTATGATCTCATATGTAATATGTTGATCCATGGGCAAAAGTGTGAGATTGAACGACTCAAGTTTCCCTAAACTTAACCTCTGGTGCCCAAAGTACCTCACACTACACTCAATCGGGTCAATGTATGTAGGGTCAGCCTCGAGAGGCCATTTCTCACAATGGTAGCAATCATCTAATGATCCATCATTACTATCAGATAAGTATTTGCCAGGTGCAAGTATAGGCATTCTATTGCCTTATCAACAATACATTCACTAAGTGGGATTTCAATACCCCAACCCTAGTAGCATAATACCCATTCCCAATTTCACACAAATTAGCATAAAATTGACAAACTAAATCGAAATATGCTTTTTCATTGCACGATAGCACATTCTCTACATATTGCTCACTAAAAGGTTTAAGGGTCGCATCCAGCCCTAAATTTAAGTAGGAATCAAAGTCAACAAGAAATGTATCCAATAACTTCCCTTTCTCACGAAAAGCATTTTACCTATTATACCTTGTAGAATTGTATCCTTGGTTGTTGCCGGTTGAACTAGTCCTAGAACCGCCACGTTTGGAACCTCCTTTAGCCATGGAATAAGATGTTTGTGGGATTTGTTGGTGGGATATGTTTAAAAGGAATGAAAAGGAAGGGCGATTGAGAGTTCACAAACGGAGTAAGGTTTGTGGATTTGGGGATTTTGTTTGAAATGAATGCGACCCCCTATTTTTTTAAATAGGGTGAACTTTCTGAGTTCGAAAAGGTAATGTTGTCTCTTTAATATATGCACTAAGATTGATTTCTGAGTTTGGAAACAAATATGTTCCTCAAATAAACATGCAGTTTCACCAGCTTTGGCCCAAAAACAGGCCACGAGCTCGGAAATTATCTTTCCGAGCTCGGAAACTCTACCTTCCCTATGAAAGGTTAGAGAATTCATAGTGTACGAGATAGGAAAATATATTTCCTCATTCGGGAAGTGAATTGTGGGTTTTGAATTCTAAGGGATGAAATTTTTCCAAGGTTGGAAATGTTTCTTGTCTGAGATTGCATAGAAGAGACATGTTTCCGACTTCAGAAATATTTTGGCCCTTCTAAAAATCAAACAGTTTCACCAGCTTAGGCCCAGATTGGGAACACGAGCTCGGAAACCACATTTTCCGAGTTCCAAAAGTCATCCTTCTCTATGAAAAGTTCCAAGCCATCATAGTTTGCGAGCTCGGAAATGTTGCTACTCTTTATTTCTGCAAAGAGAAGATTTATTTCCGAGCTCGGAAATAGTTCCTCCCTTTTGGTCATTTTCAAAAGTGAAAATATTTTAACTAATACCTATTTTAAGCTTATGTGCATAATAAAATCAGAGACATCAATAAAAACATTTTAGGGAAAAAGAATCCAATTTAACATTGTAGCGTAAAACTAGAAATTGTATGAAATTGTTGCATTACATTCATATAAACTAATCGCCTCATGTTCTCCCCCCCCCCCCCCTCCTCACAGTCTTCACCATGATCACTCTAGACGCTATATTTATCCTCATCTTCACTCTCCAAGAAGACCAGCTCGTAAGTAGGTGGCTCGTCATCCTCGCTTAGTTCCAAATTGAGGCCTTAAGCTTCCATGAAGGTGACCTGCTGAGAACAAGCATGGGTCAACATGTCAAGCATCTCGGTCATGTCGGCACTCAGACAATCAAAGTACTTTCTCAATCTAGCATTCCATCCATCCACAGGCCCTCTTGGTAATTTTAGCTTTTGGCCCGGGTATAGGACGGAGTAAAGTCAAGATGTAGGCCTTTGTGTTGGAACCAACTCTTGTCATAGTACTCTTTACGAAGAGGCTTATCTTGAGGAATAATGCTCGCTTTCTTCAGCATGCACGTTATCAAACCGCCATAGGGAAGATCTTTCTTCTTCGTTTGCGTGACCTTCAACATGAATGATATGATGGTGAAACCAGGGTTAATCTTCCTACCCTCCATTAGGTAGTAAAACATAATGAGGTTAGCTATAGTAGGGTTGCAAGTATAGCCTCCAGTGGGGAAAACATTAAGACATATCCACTCATACACAAGACGTTGTTCCCAGGTTAAAACACTTATGTCAAAACTCTCCGCCTTACCGGTATTGATTCCCACCCTCTTAAAATATTTCTTAGCCATGCCATTGGGACAAAGAGGATGAAAATCACTAACACCCTGGCCAAACATGAGCGTGATAAATGTTGAGTGGACAACTGGGGTCATCGGGCTTTAATTTCTCAGCGGTGGTGTAAAGACTTTCTAAGGATGCGTTAATTGTATACGTAGTAACAAATACATCTTTCCCATTTACCCTAGTCATATCCTTATTGTTTCTATTTTGACCCAAATTTGCATAAAATTGAATCACTTCATCAAAATAAACTAGCTCATCCATACATAGCAATTTCTCGAGAAGTTGGGCATTAAAATGTGCAAGCAAATAATCCAAACCTAATGGCTCAATGATCAATGCTAATATTGCCTTAGAATCGATAAATTTTCTCTTCTAAAAGGCAACATACCTTTCCTCGGCTTCACCAATTAAAAACTTTGTAGTGGCATCCAAATGAGTGAGAGGACGATGGCTCCGTTCACTAGCCTTCGACTTAGCAGCTACACTCTTCTTAGTCATTGTGGGGGAGATATTTGGGTGTATGGTTTCAGTGTGCCGAGTTCAGAAATGAGGGTTTGGATTTGAGGGTTTGTGAATTGTGAGCATGTGAATTAGGGCTTTTCAATTTGCCCATTTTTGTATATATGTTTTTAGGGGAAAAGGGGATCCGAGTTTGGAAATAGCTTCGCTCCTACATATATAAGATCAAAAAGATTTATGAGTTTGGAATATAGTTTCTGAACTTGAAAACCCTGTCTTACAGGAAAAAAATGGGATAAAGGGTTTTCGAATGGGCATTTCCTCCCATTTGAAAACCTTGCAAAACCTCTATTCCTCCCCACTAAAAACCCTTCCAAACTCATTTCATCAATCATTTCCATATTCTAATCTTCGATTTCAAAGTTTGAAGATTTCAACAAGTCCTACATCTCTTCACATTCAAATTCATACTTAGATTTTCAATTTTCAATAAGGTTTTTGGTAAAATTAAGGTATAACATGTGAATGAGAATTTCATACCCATTGATTGCTCAAAAAGGTAAATGTCCTCTTCAATTTGTAGCTTGGGATTATTGTTTTCTATCATACATGAGGAAGCACTTTGTATTTTTAGGATCTTGCTACCTAGGGTTTGAATTTTTTCAGTTGTTATGCATTCTATTTTAATTACCTAGGGTAAATGTACTCTTCAATGAATAGTTAGTGTTTATTATTTTCTATCATACATGAGGAAGCACTTTGTATTTTTGGGATCTTGCTACCTAGGGTTTGGATTTTCTCAATTGTTATGCATTCTATTTTAATTACCTAGGGTAAATGTACTCTTCAATGAATAGTTAGTGTTTATTGTTTACTGTCACTAATGAACTATCCCAAATTTTCATGCTCATTGCTACCTAGAGTTTGGATTTTGTGAATGTTATGATTTCTATTTTTAGTGAGGTTTGAAAATTAATGATAAGTTTTGTATACAATTAGGGTTTTGTTGTCTTGGAGATTGGTGGCAATAAATTTATATTCAAATACCCAATTTTTTGGGGGTAAAACTATAGTGTTGAATTTAACAACTATCGAATTTTTCCTAAGGTTGAGTACACATTTTTCTATGAATGTTAGTAACTTATTACATTCCGAGATTAAGGTATTTTTATCTTCATATTTGGGTATGTAGCATTGAAAATAGAAACTAGAAAACGGACTCGTGACGACTTGTCACTATTCGATAATGTCAACCCACCAACAACGGACACAACGTAGGATGACGACGATGATACGGAAGAAGTAGGAAAACACCAAACTCATTGTAGGGCATTAGAACGTAGAATGATTAGGAAAGAGTTAACGTTGTTGGTTTTTGACAAAAATGGAAATTTCATATCAGAGCAACGTACCAAATAGTCTAGTTGGGTGACAAAGGTTGGTAGAACAAGGGAAGATATCAAGTACGATACTTGGCATAATGTCCCAAACGACTACAAGGACACTTTGTGGAGGGAATGCAAGGTACCTCTAGTGAATCATTTTTCCTACATACTTATTCTTCTATTTATGTTCATATATACTCCCTATTCTCAAACCACTTTGTTTCGTAATCCCCGTAGAGGCCTTTTGAAATTGAGGCACGAGAACTTGCTGCTTTGAAAATGAAAGCTATGTCCACGATGTCAAAGGGTTGGCGTGAACATAAATACACTTTGTCCAGAGATTACATATTTAGCGATAAGAAAGGTGATTGACCATGAGTAACTTATACGCCATTCAACCCGAAAGCTGGGAGATCCATAAGAAATGGGCATTGGAGAATAGTGAAAACATAAGTAAAATAATATTAAAAAATTGATTGAATTATGATTAATTCCATTGAAATGTCTATGGTGTTAACAATAACCTAACATCTCATGTAGGGTACAAGGGGAGTAAAAAAATGTGTTACCGGGGAGAATAAAATTCCTCACCGATTGAGTCATGGGGGTTATTTCAAGGCAACAATTGAGCTAGTTAAGGAACATCTAGGAGAAGATGTGCAAGCGGCAATAGCACGGGGGATGACAGAGGATGAGGCAAGGTCATCTTTGAAGCTGATTTGTAATGAAGATATTGAGAGGTGCAATCTATTTCTCAAAGGACGACAAGACACGAAGGGCGAGTATGTCAAGCCCGAAGAGAAACTACTTGAGAAAAGAGTGGTACGTAAAATTTTTTTAAAATACTTCATTAAATTCAAATATATACATGTTATATCGAATTAACAATGGTTTTTCTATACGTGTTTCCACTTTGGCGAAGTTGAAAGTTGATCAACTACGGGGGGAATTTATTCCAAAGAATAAACACGACATCCTTTGTGAAGCCATGGAAAAATCGGACCATCTGGGCCGGGTAAGGGAAATGGGTAATTTTGTGACACATCGGAAAAATATTGGGGTGTTACGGTCCTACGCTGGAGCAGAACCCTTGCGAGTCCATTCGTTGCAAATAAAATCCCAAAGTCCAAGACAAACAAATCGAGTAACAAGAAATTATAATTCGAAGGTTGGTCCAACACATTGGTCTAGTTATTCCAGAAAATTTAGAGGACTTAATGTCCGATTGGACACCGCCATATAGGGGTTCAAGACATTCTCCCAAGGATGTTGAGTTAAATTGTGGGGCAATCGTGAAGAATCCAAAAATCGATAGACAGTTGTTCAAGCCCGACAACCTCAACAATGCCACCCTAGCAATTGAAAAAAAGTGTGAACGATCATTTTATAAATTATGTCGCTTTGATTAAAGTTTTATATTTAATATATATTTTGCCTCTATTTTAGAGATCATGTTCGTGTGAACTATACATTGATCAAGGCATAGACAGTAAGCCACTACATATAGCCGATGGAGTTTTATATGAGTCAATGAAACATCATCACTCCATAAAAATTGCGGAAGGTCTTTCGAGGGTTTCCTTGGAGAATCCTTTGGTGATTGGCACCCCTTTTCCAATCCCGGATGGAGAATACAAGAAAATTGGACCTTTCCGAGGAATGTTCCTTACTTGGCCCCGTAGACTAATAAACACCGATCCAATCAAGGATGGACATTTGAAGGAAAAAATTCCCTCACCAAAACTAATGATGACAACACCAAAACAGGTCAAATCTATGGCCAAAATTGTGCCAACAACACCAGCTAGGGTTAGACCTCCACTGGCAAGATCCAACGTCCCTCGAGACTTACCTAGCTTCATACGCGTCCTTCATAATTTGATACAACCCCATGATCAAAATGCCACATTCACATTCTCAGGAAATGAATGTGTATTCGGATGCAAACGTGAAATCATAGCGTTATGGAGTGATTTTGAAGACCTGTGTAGATGTGAGCAAGTTAATCAAATGATCATGTCAATCTACACCCTGTGAATTTTTTATTCACTTAATTTAAAAATTTTATTTAAATTTTGCTAACCGTTATTACAATGAAGTTGTCCAGTTACATGTATTTTACAAGTAATCAAAAGAAATGATGGATTGGATGCATGTGCCCAGTGATGATACAAGAAATTGGTTGTGCAAAACAAAACGGGATCGACTACATTCGCAAATGCCTAAGCCGGAAGGATAAGATGCTTTTCGTTGCGCCATACATCGAGAGGTTATTTACTACATTCAATTACTTGACCAACATTGTTTCCACAAATTTCAAATAATCAATCTTTTTTTTTCAGGGACCATTGAAGACTAATATTGATAGAACCTGCAGAGAAGTGAGTGTATTAGATGGATCCCCTCTACATCCAACCGCCCAATGCATTCATTGAGATTTTAGAATATACAATGAATGAAAATGATGATCAAAGAAATTGTTCATTTCATGTGGTCGAAATCAAAGTAGGTCTACCAGTATGTTCATTTCCAACATACTATGCTCAATTATTAGTGCAACATAGTCTTGATAATTAATGTTCCTTACATATAGTACAAGAAACAATCTCAAACTTGGGGGTGCAGATATTATGTCATGTTATACGTGTCCGAGTGCATAGACAAAGTCAAGGAACATGTACTTGAACTTGACAAGGTAATTGTACAAATCCTTAGTGGTAATGTTTCTAAATAGACTTTATTTTCATATTTTCAAAGATGATTGGAAACCCTACTCGCAAGAAGATATCAACAATGTATGGAATTCATTGGCTAGGCATCTAATTCTCAATCAGCTACACACATTGGGAAATCCTAACACTAGTAAGGAAACTTAAGTTAGGCAAAAACATAACCTTAGAAATGTCAAAATAGATTTTTAGTGATTTCTATTCCTATCTATATATTATTGCTTGTTGAGCATTATCTATGGAATTTTTTTTTAGGTACAAGACACTATCATGTATTATTTTGGAATCGTGGTTGTGTATTCAGGCTTTTCTTATGTTGGCAATATTAAAGAAACAAAATTTTACCATGGGGTAGGAAAAGGTTTCCAATTTCAAGAACTGATGTGTCCATTTTAGATGGTTATTTTAGGCTTTTTAGGATTAGGTTTTGTGCAATTTTGTGCTCTACATGTGGCATTTTGCCTTGAAATCATCTAAGGAGGGATAAAGGCGGCTTTGACGTTTTTATCACTTTTTAGATGATTTTGTGTGACAAGGTGATTTGTTTGAAGACTTTGAAGATTTGAAGACTTTGAAGATTTATCTTTGAAGATTTGAAGATTTGAAGACCTTTACATTTGAGCTTTGTGGAGAAGAAGGGGTGAAGAGGTATTTATAGTGGAAGAAAAAGGGGAGAAAAAATGCTGCTGCAGAGCTGGATTCGCGCTATCGTCGCGACTCGCGACCAGTTCCATCGCGAATCGCGACCAGCAGTGAAATCCAGCCCTGTTTTGTTTTGCTTCCTCCGGGTGAACCGTTGATCCGTTTCGGGAGTTCTTGTAGTCGATTTTATAGTGCTCGAGAAGAGGAATCCAATGGTGCCACTCTTGAGGGCTGATTCTTCTCGGAAAATTCTGAGAACCCTGGATCATCATTCATCCGTTGCTTTGCTCTCCTTTCTTCATCTCTTCACTTCTTCAAATCTTCACAAAGCTCAAATGTAAAGGTCTTCAAATCATCAAAGATAAATCTTCAAAGTCTTCAAACAAATCACCTTGTCACACAAAATCATCTAAAAAGTGATAAAAACGTCAAAGCCGCCTTTATCCCTCCTTAGATGATTTCAAGGCAAAATGCCACATGTAGAGCACAAAATTGCACAAAACCTAATCCTAAAAAGCCTAAAATAACCATCTAAAATGGACACATCAAACCTCCCCACACTTAAACCTTACTCGCCCTCGAGTAAGAAAAGATTCAAGCACACGGATGAAAAGACATATCCATATCCTAAAAACCCTAAAATAACCACATAAAATGGCCTCATCAAGAACCTATCATGCTCAATTTCCATAGGAAAGAAAAGGTTTTACGAACACAGAATACTTGGACGCGAAACATATTTTGATCTCGGAAACACGGTTTACAAACTCGGAAAAAAATAGCAACAAAACATGCTCTTTAGCAACCTTACATTTTGAGACCGGAAAGTAGACAAGAGTTCGAAAATAGATCATCATTTTATAAAGAGAATATTCAAATTTCCAAGCTCGGAAACGATATATACTTTCCGAGTTCAGAAAATGTATATACTTTCCAAGCTCGGAATATTTTCAATGGCACGAGGAAAGCCTAGAGTTTCCGAGTTTGGGAAATGTATGCAAATTTTGAGTTCAGAATTGTTTGAATGACAGGAAGGAAACCCAAGAGTTTCCGAGTTCAGAAATGGTATGTACATTTTGATTTCGGAATTGATACAATGGAACGAGGGAAAGCAATGAGTTTCTGAGTTCGGAAATAAATTAAAGGCAATTCAGGGGTACAAATGAATTTTTTTTGAGTTGGAGTCTCCGAAGCTATGGCCGCGGTTCAGGGGTACAAATGGAAATTTTTGAGTTGGAGTCTCTGAAGCTATGGCCTTGGCTCTCTAGTGCCAATAATCAGCTTGAAACCAAAGGGTTCTAAGGAGCTCCTCCCTTAATTGATACTCCACATTTCTAATATGTCATATTGTTAAGTTACATGCAAATATAATTAACTCAGTTGCGCTACTTTCATCAATGTCCGTTCTATAGGAATGTTAAAAGAGCTATAATTTAAGCTATAAATGTACCAATTGTACATGTAATTGAAGCGTGGATATGGCGAGAGGTGAAGGTTCAGGTGGAGTGGGTTCAAGTGGAGGGGTTCGAGAGGTACATATTTGAGATGTGAAGGTTTCAATGGAAGTTCGAGAGGTAGTTGGTTGGAGCGGAAGGTTCAGAAGGTACGGATTCGAATGGTGAAGATTCCACAGTAAGTTCGAGAGGTGAAAGTTCCATTGGACAACTCGAGAGGTGAAGGATAGGGGTTCTATTGGAGGGGTTTGAGAGGTACCCATTCGAGAGGTGAAGGCTAGGGGTTCCATTGGACCAATCCAATCAAACCCCTCCACCTAAAACTTCACATCTCAAATGGGTACATCTCAAATGGGTACATCTCGAATTGGTATCTCTCGAACCCCTCCACCTGAAACTTCACCTCTATAATGGGTACCTCTCGAATGGCCACCTCTCGAACTCATCCAGTCGAACCTATCCAGTCGAACCTCTTCACCTGAAAGTTTACATCTCGAATGAGTACAACTCGAATGGGTACCACTGGAACACATCCAATCGAACCCCTCCACCTGAAAGTTCCCCTCTCGGAATGGTACCTCTCGAATTGGTACCTCCCGAACCCCTCCACCTGAAAGTTCACATCTCTCGAATGGGTACCGCCCGAACCCATCCAATCGAACCCCTTCACCTGAAAGTTCACATCTCGAATGGGTACATCTCGAATGGGGACCACTCGAACCCATCCAATCGAACCCGTCCACCTGAAAGTTCACATCCTGAAAGGGTACGTCTCGAACCCATCCTGTCAGGGTACATCTCGAACCCATCCTGTCGAACCCCTCCACCTGGAAGCTCACATCTCGAATGGGTACCTCTCAAACCAATCCAGTCAAAACCATCCTATCGAACCCCTCCACCTGGAAGTTCACATCTCGAATGGGAACCTTTAGAGTGGGTACCTCTTGAATGGGTACCTCTAGAAAGGGTAACTCTCGGATGGTACCTCTCAAATAGCCACCTCTCGAATTGGTACCTCTCGAACCCATCCTATCAAACCCCTCCACCTGGAAGTTCACATCTTGAATGGGTACCTCTTGAGTGGCCACCTCTCGAATGACCACCTCTTGAACCCATCCAGGCGAACCCCTCCACCTGAAAGTTCACATCTCGGATGGGTACATCTCAAATGGGTACCGCTCGAACCCATCCAATCGAACCCCTCCACCTGAAAGTTCACATCTTCAATGGGTACCTCTTGAATGGAATCTATCAAATCGGTACTTCTAGAACACATCCAATGGAACCCCTCCACCTGAAAGTTCACCTCTCAAATGTGTACCTCTCGAATAGGTGCCTCTCAAACCCATCCAATTGAACCCCTCCACCAGAAACTTCACCTCTAGAGTGGATACCTCTCGAATGGGTACCTTTCGAATGGCCACCTCTCGAACCCATCTAGTCGAACCCTTCCACCTAAAATTTCACATCTCGAATGGGTATATCTAAAATGGGTACCGCTTGAAACCATCCAATCGAACCACTCCACCTGAAAGTTCACATCTCGAATAGGTACCTCTCGAATTGGTACCTCTCGAACTCATCCAATCGAATCCTTCCACCTGAAACTTCACATCTCTAATGGGTACCTGTGGAGTGGGAACCTCTCGATTGGCCACCTCTCAAACCCATCCAATCGAACCCCTCCACCTGAAAGTTCACCTCTCGGAATGGTACCTCTCAAACCCATCCAATCGAACCCCTCCACCTGAAAGTTCACCTCTCGAATGGGTACCTCCTGAAAGGGTAACTCTTGGATAGTACCTCTCGAATGGCCACCTCTCGAATGGGTACCTCTCGAACCCATCCAGTCGAACCCATCCACCTGAAAGTTCACATCTCGAATGGGTATATCGCGACTGGGTACCGCTCAAACCCATCCAATCGAACCCCTCCACCTGAAAGTTCACATCTCGAATGGGTACCTCTCGAATTGGTACCTCTCGAACCCATCCAATCGATCCCTTCCACCTGAAACTTCACATCTTGAATGGGTACCTCTGGAGTGAGAACCTCTTGAACGGCCACCTCTCGAATGGGTACCGCTCGAACCCCTCCACCAAAAAGTTCACATCTCAAATGGGTACCTCTCAAATTGGTACATCTCGAACCCATCCAATCGAACCCCTCCATCTGAAACTTTACCTCTCGAATTGGTATCTCTAGAGTGGGAACTTCTCAAATGGCCACCTCTAGAATGGGTATCTCTAGAATCCATCCTATCGAACCCCTTTACTTGAAAGTGCACATCTCAAATGGGTACCTCTCAAGACAATCCTATCGAACCCCTCAACCTGGAAGTTCACCTCTCGAATGGGTACCTCTAGAGGGGTACCTCTCGAATGGGTACCTCTAGAGTGGGTACCTCTCGAATGGGTACATCTCAAATGGCCACCTCTCGAATGGCCATCCAGTCAAACCCCTCCACCTGAAAGTTCACATCTCGAATGGGTATATCTCGAATGGGTACCGCTCGAACCCATCCAATCGAACCCCTCCACCTAAAAGATCACATCTCGAATGGGTACCTCTCGAATTGGTACCTCTCGAACCCATTCAATGGAATCCTTCCACCTGAAACTTCATATCTCGAATGGGTACCTCTAGAGTGGGAACCTCTCAAATGGCCACCTCTCGAGTAGGTACCTTTCGAACCTATCCAGTCGAACCCTTCCACCTAAGACATCTCGAATGGGTACATCTCAAATGGATCCAGCGGAACCCCTCCACCTGAAACTTCACCTCTAGAGTGGGTACCTCTCGAATGGCCACCTCTCGAACCCATCCAATCGAACCCCTCCACCTGAAAGTTCACATCTCAAATGAGTACATCTCAAATGGGTACCGCTCAAACCCATCCAATCGAACCCCTTCAACTAAAAGTTCACATGTCGAATGGGTACCGCTCGAACCCATCCAATCGAACCCCTCCACCTGAAAGTTCCAATCTCGTATGGGTACATCTCGATCTGGAAGCTCACATCTCGAATGGGTACATCTCAAATGGCAACCACTCGAATGGCCATCCAGTCGAACCCCTCCACCTGAAAGTTCACATCTCGAATGGGTACACTTTGAATGGGTACCGCTCGAACCCATCCAATCGAACCCCCTCACCTGAAAGTTCACATCTCGAATGGGTACCGCTCGAACCCCTCCACCTGAAAGTTCACATTACGAATGGGTACATCTCGAACCCATCCTATCAAACCCCTCCACCTGGAAGCTCATATCTCGAATGGGTACCTCTCGAACCTATCCTCTCGAAACCATCCTATTGAACTCCTCCACCTGGAAGTTCACATCTCGAATGGGTACCTTTAGAGTGGGTACCTCTCGAATGGGTACCTCTCAAACCCATCCAGCCAAACCCCTCCACATGTAAGTTCACTTCTCTAATGGGTACATCTCGAATAGGTACCACTCGAACCCATCCAATCGAACCCCGCCACCTGAAAGTTCACCTCTCGAAATGGTACCTCTCAAATTGGTACCTCTCGAACCCATCCAATCAAACCCCTCAACCTAAAACTTCACCTCTCGAATGGGTAACTCTTTAATGGATCCAATGGAACCTCTCCATTTGAACCTTCACCTCACGAATGGGTACCTCCTGAAAAGGTAACTCTCAGATGGAACCTCTCGAACCTATCCAGTCAAATGGCCACCTTTCGAACCCATCCAGTCGAACCCCTCCACCTGAAAGTTCACATCTCGAATGGGTACACCTCGAATGGGTACCGCTCGAACCCATCCAATCGAACCCCTCCACCTGAAAGTTCACCTCTCAGAATGGTACCTCTCAAATTGGTACCTCTCGAACCCATCCAATCAAACCCCTCCACCTGAAAGTTCACATCTCGATGGGTACATCTCGAATAGGTACCGCTCGAACCCATCCAATCGAACCCATCACCTGAAAGTTCACATCTCAAATGGGTACATCTCGAACCCATCCAATCGCTTCCACCTCAAAGTTCACATCTCGAATGGGTACATCTCGAACCCATCCTATCAAACCCCTCCACCTGGAAGCTCACATCTGGAATTACCTCTCGAGTAGGTACCTCTCGAATCCATCCTCTCGAAACCATCATATCGAACCCCTCCACCTAGAAGTCACATCTTGAATGGGTACCTCTCGAATGGGTACCTCTCGAATGGCAACCTCTCAAACCCATCCAGTCGAACCCCTCCACTAGAAAGTTCACATCTCGAATGGGTACATCTCAAACCCATCCTATCGAATCCCTCCACCTGGAAGCTCACATCTCGAATGAGTACCTCTTGAGTAGGTACCTCTCAAACCTATCCTCTTGAAACCATCCTATCCAACCCCTCCACCTGGAAGTTCACATCTCAAATGGATACTTCTAGAGTGGGTACCTCTCGAATGGGTTCCTCTCTAATGGAAACCTCTCAAACCATCCAGTCGAACCCCTCCACCTAAAAGTTCACATCTCGAATGGGTACATCTCGAATGGATACCGCTCGGACCCATCCAATCGAACCCCTCCACCTGAAAGTTCACATCTCGATTGGGTACATCGTGGAATCATCCTATTGAACACATCCACCTGAAACTTCACCTCTCGAATGGGTACATCTCGAAAGGCAACCTCTCGAATGGCCAACTCTTGAATGGCCACCTCTCGAACCCATCCACTTGAAAGTTCACATCTCGAATGGGTACATCTCGAATGGGTGCCTCTCGAACCCCTCCACCTAGAAGTTCACATCTTGAATAGGTACCTCTTGAGTGGCCACCTCTCGAACCCATCCAGTCTAACCCCTCCACCTGAAAGTTCACATCTCGAATGGGTACATCTTGAATGGGTACCGCTCGAACCCATCCAATTGAACCACTCAACCTGAAAGTTCACATCTCGAATGGGTACCTCTCGAATTGGTACCTCTCGAACCCATCCAATCAAACCCTTCCATCTGAAACTTCACCTCTCGAATGGGTACCTCTGGAGTGGGAACTTCTTGAATGGCCACCTCTCAAATTGGTACCTCTCGAAACCATCCTATCGAACACCTTCACCTGAAAGTTCACATCTCGAATGGGTACCTCTCGAAACCATCCTATCGAACCCCTCTACCTGGAAGTTCACCTCTCGAATGGGTACCTCTAGAGTAGGTACCTCTCGAATGGGTACCTCTCGAATTTCCACCTCTCGAACCCATCCAGTCGAACCCCTCCACCTGAAAGTCACATCTCGAATGGGTATATCTCGAATAAGTACCGTTCGAAATCATCCAATCGAACCCCTCCACCTAAAAGTTCACATCTCGAAAAGGTACATCTCAGACCCATCCTATCGAACCCCTCCACCTAGAAGCTCACATCTCGAATGGGTACCTCTCGAGTAGGTACCTCTCGAATAGGTATCTCTCGAATGGATACCCCTCCAATGGGTACCCAAAACGACATTGTTTTGGGCAGCCACCCGGCAGCACATGTAGACGCACATGGCGGTGCCGCAATGTTTGACAAAGGGGATGCACAAAACAACAAAAATGGTGCCCAAAATGATGTCGTTTTGGGCGGCCACTTCAGAGCACATGCAGGGGCACACATTCGGCTTGCCAGCAAAATGACCATTGTGCCCTTGACGACGGTTGACACAAGCGTGTGGTTTCAAAGTATTTCTTTTATATAGTAACCATATAAAAATATAAAGCGACGAAGAATTTATGTTTTGCATGTATGTGCTATCTCTAGGGTTGGCCAAACTACTCCATACTCCATATCTTCTTGCATTCCCATTCAACATCCCTACTATTTAAGTTCTCATTATGGATATTCCACCACATCTTCTTCTTCTTCATTACAAACTAAATCCCTCTCAAAGATTTTTAGCCCTATATTCATTTTTAGAAACCAATTCATCCCGAAACTACCCTTCAAAAATTGGTGAAAATTCAGTCGTTTGCAAGCTAAAGCTCAGGGTTCACAAAGTAAAAAAATATTTCAAAATATAATGACTAAAAATATTATTTTTAAAATTAGGTGACAGAAACATAATCTTGTCATAGTATGATGTTTAAAAAACTATTTTGTTTAAAGTGTTCAGTATAAACAAGAGAGGCTTGTGTAAAAAATAAATTAAGAAAATAGAGGCTTATATATGTAAGGAAACCAGTCGGCGCCTTGTTCCTCTAATTTACTTTTGATTTTACCTCCTGAAAGACGATTTTTCCGTAAGTAATGAAAATATCAAGGTTTAAAATGTCAGTTTTATGAAATTGTGATAAGACTGATAAAAAGGTACCATTAATCAGCAAGGTAAGTCTAAGAATAAAAAATTTTTATTTTAGTCAGCTGAATAAGATGATGCTTAGATCAGTTACAAAAAGTCATAAATCATGTGAACAATGACACACACTTTAACTGTTAATTTTTTAGTATGGAATCTTAGTGGTATGGAATCTTCTATGCTAAGACTAATCCAATTAGTTAAGCTGAAGAAAATTCAACTCCTTTGTATAGATGAACCAATGCATGATAACACTCAGTATCAATCCTATATGGATAAGCTCAATTTCTCACATAATCTGCCACTCCAAAATGGTAAAATATGGCTTATGTGGAACAACCCTGTAACAGTCTCACTCATCTCTCATCATGAACAGTTTTTGTATGTTAAAATAGCCCACCTTACTTTAGACATAGACATGGAAGCAGTTTTTGTTTATGCTCTTAGGAATAGAGAGGGTAGGAAAACTTTATGGAGTGACCTGAGTGTCATACCTAAAAGTAAAACTATTTTCATAGGAGACTTTAATACCATCACTTCACTTTCATAATATAGAGGTCCTAGCTCCCCTTCTCTAGGAAGTATTAGAGATTTCAATAACTGGATTAGCTCCTCTGGAATTCAGGAAATTAATACAGTAGGGAACCTATTCACTTGGTTCAATTCAAGACTTAGGAATCCTACCTCAAAGAGATTAGATAGAGGACTTTGCACTATTAAATGGAATTCAAAATTTCCTTCATCTTCTATCCAAATTTTGAATAGGCAATCCTCAGATCACTCTCCTCTACTCCTTCTGGTGTCAACTCTGGCTATTTCTCACCCTAAACCCTTTAGATTTATAAATACTTGGTTCAATATATCAGAATTTATATACCTAATTAGGGAAAATTGGTCAAATCCACTCCCTCGGTCTGGAATGCTAGGCTTCTATCTAAAATTGATTAGACTGAAGAAAGTGATAAAAACTTAGAATAGAGACTGCTTTGGAAACATCGATGCTAATGTAATCACTGTAGAAGAGGCTCTAAGATTACAGGAACTTGTCTTTAACTCGACCCCCTCAGATTCTGATTAAACAAATTAAATGAGAAAAAGGCTCTTTTGCTTAGAGCCCTAAAGTAAAAGGAAAAATTTTGGAAGCAGAAAGCTAGATCAACATAGCATAAGCTAGGAGATAATAACACCCAATTTTTTCATAAGACAGTGCATGAAAAAACTGTAAATTACATATTACTAAAATTAAAAATAGGCAGGGTCAGTGGCTTAACTCACATTTACATATCCAAAAAGAAGTTGTTGCCTATTTTTCTGATCTGTTAACTGAATCTAACCATAGGGCTAATAATACCTATTACCCTCATTTTCTTAGCCAAATCCCATCTATCATCACTGAACAGGATAACCAAGCTTTATCTGGACCAGTCTCAGAGGATGAACTTAAATCTGTGATTAATTGCTTAAATAAAAATAGTAGTCCAGGTCCAGATGGCTTTTCTAGTAAATTCTATATTAAGTGCTGGGCTATCATTAAGGAAGATTTAACTGATGTTGTTAATGAATTCATTTTAGGGTTAGATATGCCAAGGGGTATTTCCAGAACCTGGATAACTCTAATTCCAAAAAAAGAAACACCATCCTCTTTTGATGACTTCAGACCAATTAGTCTCTCTAATATTATCAACAAAATCTGCTCTAAGGTTTTAATGGAAAGATTGAAACCTCACATGGAGAACCTAATCTCTCCCAATCAAACTGCCTTTATGAAGAATAGAGACATTTCTGATAACATACTCTATTTACAGGAAATGTTAATATTCTTAGATAAAAAGAGTAGAGTGCCTAACTGCATTCTCAAATTGGACCTTAGGAAAGCTTTTGACAGGGTCAATTGGGATTTTCTTAGGAACATATTAGGTAGATTTGGTTTTAATGGGAATTTCTTAAATGCTGTTATGAATAATTTATCACAAGCTCATTTCTCAGTTCTTATCAATGGCAATCCAGTGGGCTTTTTTAAAGCCACTAGAGGTATCAAACAAGGTGATCCCCTTTCTCCCTTCCTCTTTAATATTTTCTCAGAGGCTTTCTCTAGGAGCCTTTCTTTTATATTTTGGAATAATAGTCTCTCATACTATCAGTTACCTGCCTCAATCACACCAGCTTCTCACTTAATATATGCTGATGATACCATTATTTTCATGCAAGCCTCTAAATCCAACCTGATTAAGATTATATCATTTTTAGAGATCTTTGAATCTACCTCGGGACAAAAGTTCAATTTTGAGAAATCTGATTTCTATATAAGCAAAAGGGCTACAACAGCCAAATTAAACCAGGTTAGGATGATTTTAAAAATGAAAAAAGGTTCTTTTCCTTTTAAATACCTAGTTTGCCCAATTTTTAAAGGTAGAACCTTGAATAGATACTTCCAACCTTTGATGGAAAATCTGGACAAAAAACTGATGAACTGGAAAAACAAATGGCTGAGTTCAGGGGGTAAATTGACCTTAATCCAATCCTGTTTATACTCTTTACCTCAGTATCTATGGACTGTTACTAAACCACCTAATCATATAGTTAAGACATTTGGGGAAAAATGTCTAGATTTTTCTGGGGAGAGTCAGATGGCAAAAAGAACAAAGTTTGGAAAAGGTGGTCTGATTTAGCTGTACCAAAGTCTTAAAATGGTCTAGGTTTTAGATCAATTCAGGCCATAATTGACTCCTGCTCTCTTAAACTCTGGTGGAAGAGTCAGTTAGGAACTACCATGTGGGCTAAAATGATATGGCCCTTACCACATACACATAGAAAATCCATGACCTGGAAGAGAATCTGTTCAGTTAACTCCTTTGCTGAGAATAACACCTTGATCATTCATGGTAAAGGTAACTGTAATTTCTGGTCTGCTAACTGGTGCCCTAATGGGCCACTGATGAACTGTATCCCCAGCTCTATCTTTTCCCCATTATTATATTGCTCTGTGGCTGATTTTATCAGTAATAAAGCATCTATTCTACCTCAGATCTCCTCCTTCCTGGAACATGATACTCTCTTTTCTTCAGGATGCAGAAATTACCCAAGATAGAGAAGATAGGTTGATCTGGAAACCATAAGTGACAGGTGTTTTCTCCTTCAAATCTGCATACAAGGAACTCACTCTCTCCTCAGGTAATTTCCCTGCCACCAAACTTATATGGATCCTAAACTACGAAAAAAAAGGTTTCTATTTTTACATGGAAAATGTTGCACTCTTTCCTACCTTTTGATGATGTGCTAATCAAATGTGGTTTTAGTCTTGCTTCAAAATGCCCAGCATGTTGTCATTCAGACTCTATTCAACATTTTTTTTTATATCCTGCCCCCTTGCTCAAACTATATGGAATAAGATGGCATCTTTGTTGGATTTTCATCTTAATGATCAAGATTCAATTAATGAAAGATTTTTCCTGTTTTGGAATAGTCATGACCTTCCTAAGTGGCACCAACTGTTATGCAAAATTCTCCCACCTTTGATCTGTTGGTGTCTCCGGAAGGCAAGGAACAGCTTCTTATTTGACAACAACCGTTTTTCTTCAGAGCTTATATGCAAGGAAGTTTGTGATCATATTTATCTGTCTCTCTATGCTAAACCTTACCACCACAGTTCCCTCTTAACTATTCCATCCAGCTTTTTGCATCTGATCTCTCATCTTAGACCATCTCTGAAGCCTGCTATCTATTGTTTTCTGGGAAAGGCCAAAGCCAAATTGCATAAAGATCAATGTAGATGCATCCTGGTATCCTAATAATGCAACAGTTGGCCTGATTGCAAGGAACAGTTATGGAACCTTATTCCTTATCAAATCAACAGCTATTACTGCTGCTTCTTCACTTCAAGTAGAGATTTTAGCTATTTTATTTGCCTGCCAAACTTTTCCAGAACTAGATAACACTTTCACAATTGAATCAGATTCATTGTTGGCAGTGAAAATGATCAAAGATCCCTATACTGCTCATTGGCCTTTGTTTGATCTAACCTCCAAAGTACAGTCCCTGTTAAGGAATGCTGATCTTAAACATGTTTTTAGGGAATGTAACTCTATGGCAGATGTTAATGCTAAACATCACTCAATCCATAATGTGAGCCTAAGCCTTTCTAATGTACCCCCACGCATCAAAGGCCTCGTTTCTTTGGATAGGGAGCATACTCCCTATATCAGACTGTATAACAATGGCTCCTGATAGAATTGATACTGCTAAGAATTCGCCATTTGATTTTTTGCAGGTTCTATGGAGGGATTTCAAACATCTGAAGCTCAGCTACACTTATATGGAGACCCATCTCAATTGGTTATCTTACTGTGGTTATGTGAAGGAAAGCCCCGTTATCAGATTTTGACTACTCAGGAATCCAACTTTAGGTTTCGGATTTTAACATTAATCTCTGTAGTTTCTAGATTGAACTTGTCTGGCCAAAGGAAAGAATTAACACAAGGGGTGGAGATTCTTTCTTTTCGAATCGCAACTTCAATAACTATCCTTTTTTACTATGGATAGTTAAAACAATCTATTACTAGATAGGTATTTCTTTTGGAGGCAACTATGTTGTCTTAGATCTCCTCATGAACAAAACAAGTCTTTGTATATTTCAGTTGCTTCAATTAAGGCCTGGGAAACTTTATATATAATCCCCCACCCTCGGGTGCTTTCATTTTTAAAAAATAAAGAAGGGAAACTAATTTTTTGGAAAAAGAAAACACTACTCATTATTCTAGAAGTGGCCACTTGGTTATTGAAATCACTAAACTGTAGTTTCGTTCGGGTTATAAACTTTATAAATAATATATGTTATTTGATAAATTTTTAATATGGTAATTAAAACCTTTTCTCTTTTATTATTTGAATTAAATTTCATCTTTTCATAAACTTATAGAAAGATGATATTTCCCAAGATTTTGCCTTTACTTTTACTTAATATAAATTATTATTTTTACAAACCAAATGTTCAATTTTTTTACTTGGACCTGTAAAAGATTTATAAAAACTTGTATTTTCATTAGAGGGAACATATCCATAAATTTATGAATATATTTCCTAATTTTTTACTTTAAATATTGTAATTTTAAAAAATTAAGTATTATATTTTATGGCAAAGTCTTGGAAAAACCATTTTTCCATAGGCTTATGGAAATATGGGTTTAATTAAAATAATAAAAGGTAAAAGGTCTTAGTTGTAATATTATACAATATGTAGTAGTTATAAAGTTTATGCAACCTGAAAATTTTATCTTCATTTATTCTAATTTGCATTTTAAACCTTGGTCTTTTCATAACTTATGGAAATACCGTCTTTCAAGAGACGAACTCATATTTTATACGTTTAAACAAGAAACAATGTGTATATGAATGTGAAAATATAAAAAAATTATTTTAAATTTTAAATTTAGTATGTGTATAAATAAATAAAAAATACAGTAGATTGTCCATAACTTAACGATAAACCACCTGACACGAGACCTCCTATTCATTAGATATCAGTTTCATTCATTTTTTATGAGTTCGTCTCTTGAAAGACAGTTATGGAAAGACCAGGGTTTAAACTGCAAATAAGAAGAACTCAAAATAAAATTTTCGAGTTGCATTAATTGGGTCATAAACTTATAACTACTGCATGTTGCATAATAAATTTTTAATATTACAAATAAAAACTTTTGCATTTCTATAATTCTTATTCAACCCCGTCTTTCCTTTGGCATATGAAAAGATGGTCTTTCTCAAGACTTTTCCCTTTTTATTATTATTTTATTAAAAACTAAAAGATACAAGAGTCACTCTCTTGAAAGATGGTATTTCCATGAGTTATGGAAAGACCAAGATTTAAAGTGCAAATTAAAAGAAGTGAAGATAAAATTTTGGGATTGCATGAATCGGATTATAAACTTTATAACTACTACACGTTGTATACTACAATTTTAATATTACAACTAAGAATTTTTACTTTTTATTATTCTAAATAAATCTCGTCTTCCATAATCTTATCAAACGGCGATCTTTCCTAACACTTTGCCAAGATACAATATCTAGAAACATAAGTATATTTTTATGTACTTGGACAATATCATTACATTTTTGTTATACAATAATTGTAAATCACAAGAATTTCGACAGGTGATAAAATCAAATAATTACTTACACGTGAAACAAAAATGGAAAAACGAAGAGAGTGGAAAAGAAAAACGTTCGTATGGTATAACAAGTATAATAATCCTCACTGTGTGCGATTTAGCTGTCTCACTGTGTCACTGTGTAAAAACATAGCTGTCTCAAGTATAACAAGTATAAAAACATAGCTGTCTCACTGTGTGCGATCCTCTGACACACTGTGTGCGATCCTCTGACACACTGTGTGCGATTTAGTGCGATCCAACGTGCGATTTACAATTCTTCCATCTCCTTCCTCCTTTCATCACTCCTCCTGTAATTTCAATTATTGTACACTCACTGATTTAGGTTTCTTCGCCGGTAACGGCTACTGTGCCGCCAACGGCTAAATCGCCGTTACCGACCATGGCGATGGCTCAGCCTCTAACCATGCCGGAAACTACTAACCCTAACCAAACTCCTACTCCACCTCCTCCTCTATCCTTCGCCGCCGCTTTACAGAGCAAATCCCCTCCCTTAGCCAAAGTGTTACCTAATAACCCTGAGTTAGTTCCCAAATCTCAACACTTAGGTGATGTTGCCAGGCTTTATTCTGACGAGCAAATTGCAAAGCTGTCATCCCACTACGCTAATGCCTTAGTCGGCAAATTCACAAAGGGGAGATGCTCAATGGAGCAACTCGAGCAATTTTTCAAAACGGTGGGTTTCACAAGTAAGTATCAACTTGGTTCTTTAGATTACAAGCATGTGTTAATTAGATTTGAACTGCTAAATGACTACCAACGATGTTAGATGAAAGGAGTTTGGAAATTTAGTGGAATCTTACTCAAAATGTTGAAATGGACCCCTGAGTTCTCAACCCACAGAGAATCACCCATTGTTCCTGTTTGGTGCATCATTCGGGAAGTCCCATTATATTATTACAACTCTGCATCAATAGAATCGATTGGTAACAGTATAGGGAGTTTCATTAAAAATGATGTAGCAACTGACATGCTCACAAGACCCTCGGCCATTAAATTATGTGTTGAAATTGACCTACAAAAACCTCTGTGCAATCATATTCGATTAGGATCAGTAACTAATAATAAGAAATATTCAATTGAATATGAAGACATTCCTCTATACTGTGACCACTGTGCCAAGCTAGGCCACTCTATTGCACAATGTCGAGCTTTCCCTCCTAACCTAAATGCCAAATCTCTGGAAGATAACAAAGTACCTAACCAGCCCCTTTGGCAGGCAATTGGGAAATTATTTGATACACCTCCACTGATTTCCCAATATGAGGAGCTTGAATCTGTCATTAATATCAATGAGAAGGTAGCCAGCATTGTTGCTATGCCATCCTCCTCCCATAACTTCCAATTCAGTCCTCCCATTGAGATTATTGGGGTCTCAGGATCAGATAAGATTACCCCTTCTGAAAACTGTGTCAGCCCCAAAAACTATGCCAGTTCCAATAATTATGTGAGCACAGATAATTCTATTTCTAAGCTTTTAAATGATTCTGCTCTCACTAATTTTACACCTAGGGCATATGCCATAGATGATATCCAGGTGGGGACAATTACATTGAGTCAAAAACGACACAACAAGGCTACTTTGTCCTCACAAGGAAGAAAGGGGAATAGATTCTCTATTTTGCAGGATGATCTAGAGGATCTTTTGACGGATCAAGAACAAGTGGCTTTCCAAGGGAATAGCACCTTTCAACAGGCCTGTACAGTGTCTTCACCTGCTCCAGAACTGGATCCTCTGCAAGTTAAGGCTAAAGGTAAAAAAATTAACTATTTCAGCCAGATTAATAAAATGATGCTTAGGTCATCTACCAAAAGTAATAAATCTAGTGAACAATGACAGGTTTCTCCTCAATCAATTTCTTAGTATGGAACATTAGGGGTATGGAATCATCAATGTTGAGACTAATAAATCTGGTCAGACTTAAAAAGATTCAATTGCTGTGCCTAATTGAACCTATGCATGATAACTCAAAAATACAATCTTACATGGATAAACTTAACTTTTCTAATGGATTGACTCTGTTTAATAGTAAAATCTGGCTTATGTGGACTAATTCAGTTACAGTTTCTCAACTGTCTTCCCATGAACAGTTTTTACATGTTTGCATAAAACACCAGTCTATTAATTTCAAAATGGATACTGTTTTTGTATATGCACTCAGGAATAGGGAAGGTAGGAAAAATCTATGGAATGACTTAGCTCCAATTACTGGAGGTGATACTATCTTCATAGGAGATTTTTACACTATCACCTCCCTCACAGAATATAAGGGCCCTAGTTCCCCCTCCTTAGGCAGCATTAGAGACTTTAATTCATGGATAAATAGCATGGGCATTCAGGAAATCAATACTGTTGGCAATCTTTTCACCTGGTGTAATTCTAGACTTAGAAACCCCACTTCCAAAAGGCTTGATAGGGGTTTATGTACCATTTCATGGAACTATAAGTTCCCTTCCTCTTCTATCCAAATCTTGAATAGGCAAACTTCTGATCATTCTCCTATGCTCCTACAGATTTCTAATTTGACCAGTCTTAGCCCTAAACCATTTAGATTCCTCAATGTATGGTTTAATCGGCCGGACTTCAGCACACTAATTAAGACTAACTGGGAGAAACAAATGAATGAATCTGGTTTGCTAGGTTTCTTCCTTAAACTAATCAGACAAAAAAAAGAGATAAAAATCTGGAATAGAGATTTTTTTGGGAATATTGACTCAAATGTTTTAAATGCTGAAGAATCCCTTAGAATTCAGGAAGCTATTTTTGATCTTAACCCTTCCACTGCCGAACTTATGAAATTAAATGAGAAAAAAGCTATTCTATTGCGTGCGCAAAAAGAAAAAGGAAAATTTTGGAAACAGAAAGTTAAGCTAAAATGGCATAGGTTAGGTGACAACAACACTCAGTTTTTCCATAAAGTAGTTCAAGAGAAAAACTGCAGATTACATGTTACAAAGATCAAAAATAAAGAAGGTCAATGGCTTAGCTCTCAAGTAGATATTAATAAGGAGGCCATTTCCTACTACTCTGATTTGTTAAGGGAACCAAATCATAGGCCAAATGACACTTACTACTCACACTTTCTAAGACAAATACCAAATGTAATCACTGCCAATGATAACTGTGAACTATCCAAACCTGTATCTGAAGCTGAAGTGGAGGCAGTAGTTAAGAGCTTAAGTATGAATAGTAGTCCGGGACCAGATGGTTTTACCCCTAAATTCTACTCTAAATGCTGGTCTATTATTAAAACTGACCTCATCAATGCAATTAATGAATTCCTTGATGGCAGTGCCCTACCCAAAGGAATATCCAGCACTTGGATCACCTTAATACCCAAAAAGTCCACCCCTTGCTCATTTGATGATTTTAGACCTATCAGTTTGTCAAATGTCATTAACAAAATTTGTTCTAAGGTTCTAATGGAAAGGCTTAGACCTCATATGGATAAACTGATTTCTACTAACCAATCAGCCTTCATGAAAAATAGGGATACTCAGATAATATCATTTACCTTCAGGAAATGATTAGGTTTCTAGATAAGAAGGCCAGGATTCCTAACTGCATTCTGAAATTAGATTTACAGAAAGCTTTTGATAGAATAAACTGGCATTTTCTTAGGCATGTTATGATGAAATTTGGTTTTGATGGTAAATTTCTACATGCTGTTATGTCTAACCTTTCGCAAGCTTATTTTTCCATACTTATCAATGGCAATCCTGTGGGATTTTTCCAGCCCACAAGAGGAATTAAGCAAGGTGACCCTCTCTCTCCCTTTCTCTTTAATATTTTTTCGGAAGCTTTTTCTAGGAGCCTGGCATTTATTTTTCATAATAAAAAGCTTTCATACTATCAGCTACCTTCCCAAATCCCACCAGCTACTCACCTCATGTATGCTGATGATACTATAATATTTATGCAAGCTTCCAAATCTAATCTTATTAGGATTAAGCCTTCCTGGACATCTTTGAATTTACTTCTGGCCAAAAATTTAATTTCCATAAATCTGATTTCTATACTAGTAAAAGGGCTTCAATTGGCAAATTAAATCAGATTAGGACGATTCTTAAAATGAAGCAGGGTTCCTTACCTTTTCAATACTTAGGCTGCCCTATATTTAAAGGAAGAACACTTAATAGGTATTACCAGCCACTTATGGAAAAAATAGATAGGAAACTGCTAAATTGGAAAAATCAGTGGCTTAGCTCAGGTGGTAAGCTGATCCTTATTCAGTCCTATTTGTATTCTATGCCTCAACACTTGTGGTCCGTAACTAAACCACCAAAAGCTATAATCAAAATCTTAGAGAAAAGAATGGCTTCATTTTTCTGGGGTGAGTCAAATGGGAGGAAAAACAGAATATGGAAAAAATGGGCTCACCTTGCAACTCCAATCTCTCAGTGTGGTTTAGGGTTTAGGTCAATTCGAGCTATACTTGATGTTTTTTCCCTTAAACTGTGGTGGAAAAGTCAGCTGGGTAACACACTATGGGCGAAACTGTTATGGTCTTTTCCTGAAACTCATAGAAAATCAGTAACTTGGAAAAGAATTTGTTCAGTAAATCTCTTTGCAGAACAAAATTCATTCATTATACATGGTAAAGGCTCCTGTAACCTTTGGACCGCAAATTGGTGTGTGAATGGACCATTAATAAACCTTGTGCCTAATCATATCTCTGCAGATTTTAAGTTCTGTTCTGTTGCAGAATTTATTAGGAATAAAACTGTGATTTTAAATCTCATCTCTACATTCTTGGAAAATGATACTCTCTCATTCTTGCAGAATGCTGAACTTGTAGAGACAAGAGAGGATAGAATAATATGGAAACCTGATCCCGTGGGTAATTTCTCTTCCAAATCTACATATCGTGCACTTACAAGCTCACCAGGTAAGTCTCTGGCATCTAAACTCCTGTGGAATAGGACTCTTCAAAAAAAGATCTCCATTTTCACTTGGAAGATGTTACATTCCTTGCTTCCATTTGATGATGTACTTATCTCTTGTGGATTTAGTCTTGCTTCGAAATGTCCTGTTTGTTGCCATATGGACTCACTGGAACATTTTTTTGTTTCATGCTCACTGGCTAAATCTATTTGGAGTTACATGGCTTCCCTAGTTCATTTTCACATAACTGAACCCCACTCCTTAGCACAAATATTCTTCATTTTTTGGAACTGTCATGACCTTCCTAAATACCTCCAGCTGATATGCAATATAATCCCTCCTATCATTTGCTGGTGCCTCTGGAAAGCCAGAAACAGATACCTCTTTGAGCAGATTCAGTTCTCTTCTGATTTCATTCGTAAGGACGCATTAGATCTTATTAGGCTGGCCCTGTTTGCTAATCCTATCAATCTGAAATCCTATACTGGTATCCCATACCCGATACAGTGTCTATTTCCTCCACATAGACCTCCTCCAAAGCCTATCATAAGGACTGTTAATTGGGAAAGACCTAAACAAAATTGCATTAAGATCAATACTGATGCATCCTGGTTCCCGGATAAGGCTGCTGTTGGGATGGTGGTAAGGAATAGCAGTGGTGCTCCTATAATGATAAATTCTGCAACTGTTTCTGCAGATTCTTCTCTTCTTGCTGAAATCCTTGCTATCCATTTTGCTTGTGAAAACTTTAATCATCTGGATGATTCGGTAATCATCGAATCTGGCTCTCTTCTAGTTGTCAACATGTTAAATGATCCATATGCTGCCCACTGGCCATTGTTTAATATTGCTTATAAAGTTAATCTTCTGCTGTGTGGAGCTGTGCTTATTCATATACCTAGGGAAGGTAACTCTGTGGCTAATGCAATTGCTAAACACCACTCCGCCCATAATCAAACTCTGAATCTTTTTAATGTTCCAGCTCACATTAAAGGACTAATTGCATTAGATAAGGAACAATTTCCACAGATTAGAGTGCTCTCTGACTGTTAGAGATGAATGGATACTGCTGATAATAATCTGGTTAATGCAGGTACTCGTTCGTGTGATCTCACATTGGAATTTATCATCAAACTGCTCCGAGAGGTGCCCAGTGACTACTGCTCAAGAATCATCATTACGGATTCCATCCTTTTGTTCATAATATGTTAACCTTCTGACTATCTATTTGTTTAGTTGCCTGGCCAAATTACGAATTAACACGGGGTGTGGAGATTCGTAGATTTGGAATCGCAACTAACTTAAACTCACTCGTCATGTATTCCATAGACTAGGCTGTACATATTATTTTGCGGGCAATGATGTTGCCTTCTGTAAAATTTAACAAGACATTACTTTGGCTTCTTTTGGTTTGGGGTACCAATATACCAACCCCCACCCTCGGGTGCCTTTCCAATTAAAAAAAAACAAGTATAATAATCCTAAAAACTCTCCTATTTCTCTCTACGCTGACAATCACCAACGGTTATCTACATTAACCATCTTGTTAAAGAAATACGAACAATTTCCTTGTAGGAAAGGTTAAGCAAAGGTCATAGATGATAGGTAACTTATAGAATTAGTTTTCGTATGAAATTAGTTATAGATCGTAGTTTCCTTATAGACTTAGAATTCTATTCATGTAACTCTATATATCGCAATCACCATCATTAATGAGATGTGTCATTGATTAATATCAATTCACGCTAAAAAAAATGTTCCATCGGTTAAAACTAGAAAGCAGGCGATGTTTAATAAACCTAATCAAATGAACCTTTGATCAACATATAGAAGAAGGAAAATAGTTTTTAATGATTAACACAAACATAAATGTCAAAGCACTTGTGTGGAATCTTAGGGGATTATATACATCAATGGATAGATTAAAAAAGTTGATCAGAATTCATATGACACACTTTCTATGTATTCTGGAGCTTAAACAAAAACATGATCTGGTAGATAGCTATAGAATTAGGCTTGGTTGTGGCCATTGTTATAGTTCTCAGCATAACAACATATGGCTTTTCTGGAACCACAACTTCCAGGTAGATATGAAACTGAAACCTCTCAGTTGACATCTACAAAATTAAAAATTACAAACTTTCATGATCACATGAATGCTGTTTTCATTCATGCAGCAACCACAATGATAGAGAGAAAAACACTTTGGGCTGACCCTAACAAGCTAAATGGTACAAACAAAATTCTCTTAGGAGATTTTAATGCAATGACAGCAGTTCATGAACGTTCATGACCATAAAGGACCTAAAAAGCCTAGCATTAAAAGCATTAATGATTTTAATGAATTCATAACTCATAACTAGCTCATACATTTAAATACTCCAGGAAATACCTTCACATGGTCAAATGGAAGGAAACCTCCTACATTAAAGAGATTGGACAGGGCATTAGCTAACCACGAATGGTTAACTAAATTCCCAAATAGTTCAATACATACCCTAAACAAACATTCATCTAACCATTGTCCCCAACTAATGTTAACCATTTAAAGTAATATCCCATCTTCACCTAAACTATTTAGGTTTTTAGATGTTTGGTTAACTAGACTTGAATTAGGAGGGCTAATTAAATAGAATTGGGAGCAACCTTTAAATCGATCCGGAATGTTAAAGATTTTTTCTGAAATTAAAAAGGTTAATATCTGATTTAAAGACATGGAACAAACAACACTTTGGAGATATCAATGAATATCAAGAAAGTTGAAGAAGCTCTTAGGTTATAGGAGCTTTGCTATGAAAATAGCTATAAAACTTAGGACTATATTGACTTAAATCACAAAAGAGAGTGATGTGTGCGTTTAGTGTTGTTTATTTGAAGTACTCCATCCATCCTGAATTAAACTGCATACTTTCCATTTTTGCTTGTCCCCAATTAAATTGCAATGGGTCAGAACTTACCCAATTCAACCCATTTGACCAGAGGTGAAATACAAAAATGCCCCTGGACCTTTGCAAAATTACAACAACTAAATCTAGTTAGTTAGGCTCCAATCCCCACTCCGGGACGCGTGTTGCATCCTTGTGACGAGTGCTGACCCATTTGAAAATAGGGTCAGAAATTATCACATGCTTAACTTTCGCTCTTCCCAATCTCTGTTATTGTTCTCCCAACACTTCATTTGCCTTCTCCATTACTCCTGAACGCTCCATTTACATCTCATTTCTTTCCTTTCTATCTACAAAATCACAACCTCTCTCTGAACCCCCTCAAACCCAGAAAACCCTATCCTATCCCCATCTGATATCTGTTGAAGAAATTGTGTTTAACTCTGGTTTTTATGTTTCTGTCGATGCTCCTTTGTTAATCGATGCTTGGTTTTTGGTTTTTATCACAGCCTTTTGGCTTTCCAAACTAGGGTTTTCTCAAATTTTTGTCAGGGGTCTTGAAAATGAACATGATTTCTGCTCTGTTGGTTTCTATCACAGCATTTTCTTGTCCCATTATGTGTTTCACTCATTCATTTAGTGGGTTTTGAACTCATTTGATTGGTTCTTAACTTGTGGGTTCTGGTTTCTTTGTGTGTTGTGTGTTAAAACAGTTGAAATGTACACGGATCTTGAGTTTTGAAGTATAAAATCGGTTGCATGTGAAGATTTTCTGTGTTTTTAAATTGTTTAACTTGAAAAACCTGGTTTTCTTGTGCTTTTTGTTGGATATGTTGAAGCTTTTTGGCAGATTTGAGACAGATATGCCATTGTTTGTGGTGTTCTTCCTGCTCTGGTTATTTTAATCCTAGATTCGTTGTATTTTTTGTTTTTTGACAAGAAATGCATGCTTAATTTGTGGTTATTGGCGGATTTGTTGAACTTTGTTGTCAGATCTGTGATTGAAGTGCCCCTGTTCTTACTATTCTTCCTCTGTGGAGTCTTAAAATCATATATCTGACTTCATTAGGGTTTCCTATGCTATTTTTTTGAGTGTTTTAAAAACATGTGATATGAAAAATGCTTGCATGTGATGTATATGTCTTTTTCTGATACTTTTCAATGCTCATTTATAAGTTCTGAAGCTCTATTGGTTTCTTAATTTTGACCTTGGCCAACTCTCCCATTCAATCATGATATAGTTGTGAAATGCATGCTTCTTCCTGTTCTTCCTATTCTGAGGTTCTTAATAATGAAGTCGTGTTGGATTAGGGTTTTTGAAAACTGTCTACGCTCATTCATGTTCATTTGTGATGTCTTAAGCCCTCACATATTGTTTTTTTAGATTTTCTGAGAGTTTAGTCGTGTCTAACTTTACCTTACTAATGCTCTATTGGTTCTTCATTGTGCCTGTTTGCATCTGAAACCCTAGTCCCACCCCTTGTCATAGAGAACTAATTTTTTTGCTTGTCATTCTTTGCATCTGAAACCCAATCCCCACCCATTGTGTCTACCCTTACCTGATGGATTATGGTGATAGGGTCATGGCTGGGCAGGGTAAGCCTGCCCCTTGCCAATCCTTGAATGGATCCGAGTATGACTCTCAGTTTGAGGCAAATATTGATCCCATATTATTTACTGGCCTTGATGATATTGAGTCATAAACGAAGGGAAGTAAAGTTATCCCACCCCAGTACCCTGTCCTTGATACTTATTCATTTGAATCTTGGAATACCCCTGTGGCCACACATTTTATTCATGTACCTGAAGGTGTCCTCTACCACTCAAATTCACATCCTGATTCGGATGAATCACATCCCCCTGATTCTGATGAAACACAGCCCCCTGATTCTGATGAAACACAGCCCCCTGATTCTGAATCCTGGTGTGATCCACATCCTTCAGTGTACTTCAAAGGTAGTGAATTCCCTAAGTATAGTGAGCTTGGTTTCTGGGAAATTTGGGTCTGTCTATATCCTGGTGTCTGGACTGGATATGTTTGTCATAGTGATTCTGATGCTGGAAAATAGTTTTATTACCCACAGGTTTGTAATAAATGATCCCTTTCAATTCTTCTCTTGCTTTGGAATTTAATATTGTTGTGAGTGTACTAACATATTACCTTTTACTGCAAGTTTTCTTTATAGAGCAACTACTTGGTGTTGTGTTTGTCTATGATATCTTGTGTGCTACTTGTCTGTGATAGCATGTGTGCTACTTTTTTATGCTGTGTAGTTGAATATGTGTGTTGTTTATGATAAAATGTGCAACCACTCAGATTTTGACTCAGATTTAGTTGAAACCAGGGTGGCTGTTCCCCATTTTTCATCTGAATCTGATGCAGAACCTGAGTCAGGCAGGGCATGTTTCATATCAGGGGAAAGAATAGAGCAGTAAAAGTTATGCATGTGTATCTGTTTGTGGTTCTTATATGCAGCCATGCAGTGATGTTTCCGAAACTCACTGACCTTGGCTGGGCATATATTAACTGCATTTTATATGAGATATCATAGCTTCTAAAATTGTTTGTGATGGCATGTTTATGTGCTGGTTGAACCCTTGATTAAAGATGTAGCTGTGATGAATGATTAAAACATGCAGATATGCCTATCAGCCTCGAAACTTATTTGATCTTGGCAGGGCATAATGTGATTAAACCCAGCTCTGAAAATATTTTCCCATTTTGACCATGTATTAGTTGATAACCACCTATGATGATATTTTTTTCTTCACACTTAGGCAGTAACCGTGTTTGTTAAAAACACATGGATAGCATCCTTGTAGTGTTTGTTGCCTCGAAATGACTGTGTGTGTCAAGCCATCTATTACATTCTGGTTAATGTTTGTTTGCCTCAGTTCTAAAACATAAATTTTAAAGACACATGTTTTTCAAACTTCATTCATACAGAATGGAGTTTAGCCCTCCCAGCTTTTATAAGGTTTTCCTATAAACATACCTTTACCAAAACTAACTGGTATGTTTATCTTAAACTTGAATCGAGAAGCACATCCCTACAAAAGTACAATCCCTTGCACATCTAAACCATCTCCATACTGATCAGCAGGTCTTGCATGTGTCTTGTTCTCCCAACAGCCATCATGTGTTCCAAACAACCCCTTACTAGCTCAGGGTCAACAATTAAATTGTGGGGAAACTTACCAAGCCTTCTTAGCCTGTCTTTTCCCATATATGGCAGTTTAAAATCATTCTCACCTCTGCATTTCATGATTTCCACCATGACACATTGTAGACTTAGGAAAATCTTATCAATAATTCTTGGATCATATCTCTGAAATGCATCATACACAGCCTGCAGTAACTCATCTAGGTTTTGACTAGGGTTTTGCTGTTGTAAACTTTGAATTAAGGCAACAAAAAACCCCAAATCCATAATGTTTAGGTCGGGTGATTTTGATGGTTGGCACACTAACTGTATATTGAACCCATCTGAGGTAGCTGCAACTAGAAATTCAGGGTCTGGGAGGTCGTCGTCGTACCTCTCAAAGTTAATATTTATAAGCCCTAAATGCTTACTATCTACAACTAAGTAGATAGCGGCAAGTCAGGGTCGTTCACGAAGAAGAGGGATCTCCCTAAGCGTTTAGGCACAAAAGGTTGATATTAGGCTAGAAGTAGATATATGTACACATATAAAAGCGAGTAAAAAGAGGGGTTTGGTTGTTTGGTGGTCCTAAGTTATGAAAGTTAAAAGACAAGATAACTAGCAAGGTTAAGTAACTATGCTAATCATTAAACAAAACTAAGAAAAAGGGTTTTAAAACTACCCTTGGGCTTCAAGAACGAGTGAAAAAAAATCTATTCACTACTTCATCTACTTGTTGTGAAGATAAATATTCTATCCTTCTTAGATAGTAGTTTGCAAGAGTGAATTCGAAATCTCTTGTCAAACCTCACCAATGACTCCCTTAGAACTAAGAGTATCCCATTGATGGCATTTAGCACGAAGAGTCAACAAGCTTGGAAACACTTATAAATACTACACCGTATATAAGCATTTAACTAATTCATGCATTTACACAAGATTAGTCAAGAACGATCAACATTCATAGACTTCTCTCATTTGCTACCTAAAACAAACATGACAATGAGTTCGACATCCTCACATTCATCTAGCAATTATCAACACACCAACATCATTTAAGAAGCTCTAACTCATGCTCTTGGATTCCACATTAAAAGAGGGGAGAATTAGCTACTTTCTCCCAACCCTAACACGTAATCATACAAGCAATTCATATACTCAAGCTTCCAACAACATCAATGCAATTAACAATTCACATTCAAAGCTCAATAAATGCACAATAGCAAAAATACCAAATAGATAGATATAATGGCTCTTACTACATAGAAATGGAAGCTTCAATCCTTTGCTCCCAAGATAAAACTAAGCTGGAGAACTAAATGACATAATTAATCTACAAAAACTAAGAAAAGAAAGAAGAGAAAACCTATGGTTTTAACACCCAAAAACGCCGAAGAAAGAACTGGCAAAAAGTTGTTGAAGAGGAGAGGATAAGGGGAGTATTTATAGCACAAAAATCAAGAAGAAATTCATACCACTCATCCGTCGCGAGTCGCAACGTGCTCGCGATGAACCATCGCGTGTCGCGATGGTCTCGCGATGGACACGGATTCCAGCATTATTTCTTCTTTCTCTTTTATATCTCATATCCTTCTCTTCTCTTCACTTCTTCAATTCTTCACATCTTCAAAAAGCTCAAATCCAAGTCTTCAAATCTTCAAAGATATTCTTCAAAGTTTTCAAAGTCTTCAAACAAATTACCTTGTCACACAAAATTCTCTAAAAAGCGATAAAAATGTAAAAGTCGCTTTTAACCCTCCTTAGATAATTTCAAGGCAAAATGTCATATTTAGAGCACAAAAGTGTACAAAAGTTAATCCCAAAAGTCCTAATATAACCGTATAAAATGGGCACATCAGGGTCATTTGTAAATATGTGACAAGGGGCATTATCTTGTTCTATGAAAATGTTTTTGCTTGCTCAAACTGGCCATTTTGCCTTGATTGTTGGTATTAGCTCATGAATCAGCTTGTGTCTTATGATGTCTCTAGCTATGAATGATATGGGTGTGAGAATCATGGTTCCTCTAGGCCTATTTAGAGTCGAGTACTTGGCTGCTACATAATCCACGTATGAAAACACCCCTATTTTCCCATTAAACATTACATTACCCTCTAAGTCAAGTAATGGTCTACACACAGCTAATAAAAACATGAGTTTTGGAATGTAATAACTGCTTTGAGTGATTCTATAGGGTTCAGGTTCATTGGGACCTAGAATATACCTTGTTGTAGCCTCTGTCAAGTAAAACCACTTTTCATCGATGTGCATGACATTTTCCATGGGCTGGAACTGCATGTTGCACTCCAGTTTACTTAGGCATCATTCTAACCTTGATTCTTTGCATGTCAATGTTAGTTGTGGATGCACTGCATTAGTGTGGCTTCTGATCTCCTTGCTTGCTATAGCCCTTTGTATGGTGCTTTTTCCGACATGCATTTGTGCTGATGTGCTCCGATAGGTTCACCGGTACCTCAGTGACACTGTCATTAAGGCCTCCAAGTCGATCGGTTTCTTGATTCTGCCACACCACCAATGTCTTTTTGAACGGGCATTCACAGCTTCTCCATTTTGAAGTTTTTGCTTCACCTGCGCCCATATTGTAGAGATGGTCTGCACTGAACATAACCATCTCTGTGCTGCCTCGAGTCTCTGCTGCCACTCAATCTGCCCATTCTTGACGTGTTGAAGCAAAAAATAGGCTATGCCCTGCCTCTGATCATCTGTCAGGTTTTCCCCAACCATCACAGCGTTGCTCAATGATGAATAGAAACTGAAGGAGGGAATATGGTTTTTGTATTTGGCCAGTTCTTCAAGAACTGGCCAAAAATGTTCCGAGAGCTGTACTTTGGTTTTTGTTTGATTGGTTTGGGAGCTGTAATAAATGCCCCAATTTATAGATGTATGGGTGAAATTTTCAATTTCGTAAACAGTGGCTTCAATTGGCTCTAAAAGTGAAATTTTTGAGCCAAAAGTTAGGAAAAATGAGGGAATTTTTACTGTTCCCGTCAGGGATAATCCACAATTAATCCCTTTCTGTACAGTAATTTTACAGTCCCATCACAATACAAATTTCAGTTTTTTGTGCTGAAAAGATGACCATTTTTTACCGTTGAATTTTGCAGCCAACTTTCTCTTCCCTGCAATTTATTTTGGGACAAAGGGAGTATTAAATTGAGATTTTATGGGAATAATGTACACTTTAGGCATGTTTTCTAGTGCAGGTTTGATTATTGGAGAGTTTTGGAGATGAAAGCAAGAAAGATGATAAATTGAAGGATTTTGGAGCTTAAATGGGAACTTGACACTACACTTTTTTTTCACCGAATTTTTAATGAGGTAGTGTGCTTCAATGGATAATGAAATTTCATTATTTTAACATTTGAAGATAAGAAGAAAAGAAGTAATAAAGAAGAAAGTGAAGAATTGAAAAATCAATGGAAAAATATTGTTTCTTAATTTTGGCATTTGTAAATTATATATTTTTAAGAAAAGCGATATTTACTTTTCTATTATTGTTTAGTTTGGCATATCAATAATTATAGTTTCTATAGAATTTTATTTACTTTCCAATTCCCGTAGAAGCAGTTTTATGGAAAAGTAAGGTTTAAGGACATGTAAAAGCAGTCGCGCGCGGGGGCGGACGAGTCTTTGATGGTCGATAGTCAGTAGTTTCGTTTTCGTTGTCACAGAGTTCCACGGGTTGAATTATTTTACTGCATAATTATTTGGTTTGATATTTGATGTGTGCGCAGGTTTAGTTAGTTAGGTTAGTTTCGTTTTCTTATTATATATTATTATTTTGATTGGGTTATTATATTATATATTTATTTAGTTTATTCATTAGTTAATTTATGTATCGACTTGGAATAATAAACATTAGTTTATGAATCTTGAGACCTTATTGTATTATAATTGATTTGTATGTATTTTTTATTATTCTTGATTTTATTTATTCCTGATGTATTTAAGTTTGGTCAACTTGAATATTATTGAGATTTTTGCTATCTAATTTCAAGAATACGTAAACGTTGGAATGTATTAGTAAGTAGCGAGCTTTTGTAAAATCTATACAGATAACTAGTTAAAACTGTAACAGCAAGATGTGGAACAATTATGTGTGCGTTACTACTTGTGAATACTTGGGTAATTGCTATGTCAGGTTCTTTTCATTTTTAATGCTATCGGGGTGTGTATCTGGTTCTACGAATACTTTCCTGGGGCATCTTGGTAGGAGAAATAATTGATTAATTATAATTGGTCAATTGTCGACAAAGTAAGAAAGAATTGGGAGGGTTAAAGCAAATACTTGCCGTCCTATAACCGATAGATGCATATGAATTGATTTATCTTTGCACCTATGATCGATGTTTAACTAATGTGAGTTATTCCGAGCCAATGTCATTCATCATATATTTTCTAGATTTGTTTAATGTTTGCTAGTTTGCATTTTAAATTCATATGTTATATTAGTTAGTTGCATCATTAATTAGTTATTAGAAAAAATATGAATTTAAAGCATGGTGGCTACACCAAAGAGTTTTATAATAGTAGGTATTATTTATAGTTATTGCTCTATTCCTCGTGGGATCAATCCTGCTTACTACTGTACTAATCTCATATTTAGAGTTTGCAGATTATTTTGGTGAGTGAAATGACGTTCACCAAATTGGCATCGTTGCTGGGGAACGGTTAGTCAATTTCTATTTAATTTTACCTACTAATTTTGTGTGTTAGTAATTGGTTTATGAGCAGACCATCAAAGTCGGATTTGATATTTGATTTTGAAATAGAGAAGACACCCAAGAAGAAAAAGAAAATGGTGAAAGAGAGAAAATCTGTTGCACACGCTCAGTTTGGAAAAACAGATACCTGTGACCCTCAGTTTGGCCAAACCCGCACCAGCGTCCCTCAGTTTGGCCAAACAACCTCCTGTGACCTCCAGTTTGGCCAAACAACCTCATGTGACCTCCAGTTTGGCCTAACAACCTCCCGTGACCTCCAGTTTGGCCAACCAGACACCTGTGACCCTTAGTTTGGCCAAACAGAGCTTGACATTAAGAATTCAGCAGCATTTGAATATGAAAACAACACTATAATGGCAGAGAGAACGTTAGATGAGAATCCTAGGCACAATACTGGCAATCCTTTTATGTGGGAACTCACTGGACATAGTGAAGAAGATCATCCCACACCCATTCAGTTGCCTAAGAATCCCATTGAGATCAAGCTTGCGTTCTTGAATGTTCTTCCTAAATTTCATGGAGTGAATACTGAAGACCCGTACAACTTCTTGAGTGAAATCATCAAGATTTGCAAGGTGCAGAAAAGGCTGAAATGTCACCGAGGATCAATTCAAGATGGTTGCATTCCCTTTCAGCCTTACTGGAGCTGCAAACCAATGCTTTTCAAGTTTACCGCCTAACTCCATCTCGACGTGGCTTGAGCTTAAAATAATTTTCTTGGAATACTATTTTCTAGTTACGAAAACAAATGCTTTGAAGAAGGAAATAACAAGTATCAAGCAGGAGTATGATGAACCATTGAGTGATTTTTGGCTAAGGTTTAGAAAATTGGTGATAGTTGCCCCACTCATCAATTTACAGGAGGGAAATTACTGCAATGATTCTACCAAGGGATGACTGCTGCCAACAAGGATTTGGTTAATTCTTCAAGCAATGATGGGTTTTCGCATCTGCGCGTGAATGAAGCTCGGGAAGTTGTCAAGAAGTTGGTGGATTCCAAGAAACAATACGACCAATAAGATGTCAAAATCATGAAGAAGGTGGCACAAAAAAATACATCTGATTTAGATAGTTTCAAGGAGAGGATGGACAGAATGGAGAAGATTCTCTCTAAGGTTGTTGACAAGGTTGTGACTGAGGTACAACAAGTAGGCCTTTGAAATACAAGTGGACCGTTTAATCATATAACGTCGCAATGCAATTTGACTATGGGAGAGAAATCGATTCAAGAAAATGCGATGGAAACTTGGAATGAGTGGCGGCAAAGGGAAGAGCCTTACTCCAACACTTACAATCCACAGTGGAGAGATCACCCAATTTTTTGTTGGAGAGAGTTGGGGACTCAATCTCAACAGCCTTATGTTCCACCAAATCAAAGAGCGTCATATACCTTCCCACAGAACCAACAAGGTTTTCAGTGGAGATCCGTGGATGAAAAGTTGAATATAATGATAACCATGTTGTAAAATCAACAACAAAGTGCCAAGAAGACTGAGGCAACATCAGAGGAACATACACGGTAAATTTCTCAATTGTCGAATTCATTGAATAAACTCAGGACTAAACAACCAGGATTACCATCTCAAGTGCAGTTTAATCCAAGGGAAAGTGTGAATCAAATCACCTTGATAAGCGAAAAAGAAATCGTCGCACCATTTTCAAATTTTGCAGCCAATTTGCAAGAGGAACAAGCTGATGTAGGTCTCCCGTTTGGCCAAATAAGACCCAAACAGAAGCCATGTGCACTCAATTTGGCCAAACGGGGCCAACTAGGGTTCGGTTTGGCCAATTAGGAGCCATTCGGGCTCACTTTGGCCAAACAGAAACCTGGAACCCTCAGTTTGGCCAAACAGTCCCCTGCCACCCTCAGTTTGGCCAAACAGTCCCCTGCAACCATCAGTTTGGCCAAACAGGAGACACCTAGGCTCTGTTTGGCCAAACTAGGGGCAAATTCATAATTTGATCAAGAAAATAATGAAGGTAAATCTAATGAACCACGGGAGGTAGGTAAAAGGTTGAGTTTAAATGATCCATCTATAAAAATTTTACCCCCATTTCCTCGCAGGTTGGAGAGAAAGAAAGAATAGTGCATAAATTTTTTATCTATTTTTGCAAAAATGGAGATTAATCTTCCCTTCTTGCAAGCTATAAGGCTACCAACCATGAGCATATTTTTTAAGGAATTTATTGCAGGGAAACCAAATGACTCAAGCAAGATCATTATGGGTGAGTTAGTTTCATCGATAATTCAAAAGAAAGTACCACCTAAGTGTAAGGATCCAGGTATGTTCTCTTTACCTTGTTACATAGGAGATAAGAAGATTGATTCTGCCATGTTTGATTTAGGAGCTTCAATTAATATTATGCTATTGTCTGTGTATAAAACTTTTAAGTGGAGCAGAAATGGTAAACACTAGAGTTTTAATTCAATTGGCAGATAGATCTTGTGTGTGTCCTGGGGGATTAATGGAAAATGTGTTTGTAAGAGTCAATGATTTTATTTATCCTGCAGACATCTCTGTGGTAAAGATGAATCATACGAGTGATAAGGGAACACAAGGGGTATTGTTGGGACGTCCATTCTTGAAAATGGAAAACACCATCATTAATGTTGGTAATGGAACAATATGTCTTGATTATTATGGTGAGAAATACACATTCAACATTGATAAACCCAGCAAGAAACCTATATATTCTGAGAATGTGTATGCCATCGATAAAATTGACCTTCTTGTTCAAGATTCTCTTAAGACTAAAATTTTGCAGGATAAGACGGAAATTTCATTAGCTACATGTCCAAACGAGGTGTATAATCAAGGGTTAAGTTATAGAGAAATTCGAGAATTCTTATATTCAACGCACTCACAAGAAGAAGTATCAAGCATTGAAACCATCCTAGATTTGGCCAAACATAACAGATCAGATGACCATACAAGGCTATATTTGGACAAACAGGAGCCATCAGCCCTCAGTTTGGCCAAACAAGCCAATGAGACCCCCATTTTGGCCAAACAGCCACCGTCTGCCCTCAGTTTGGCCAAAATGACACCTGCTCCACTACTTGCGCCAGAGACCACTTTCAGTTTGGTCAAACAGGACCATGTCATCTTCAGTTTGGCCAAACAGGGCCCTGAGACCCCTAGTTTGGCCAAACAACCTCCAACTGCCTCCAGTTTGGCCAAACAGGCTCGTGAGACCCTCAGTTTGGCCAAATATGACTCTTTCACCAAATCAGTGTCACTAACCCATGAGAACCTCCACTGAAAACCTTCACATCTTGAACCTCCACTGAAATCATCACCTCTCGAACCTCCACTGAAAACCTTCACCTCTCGAACATCCACTGAAAGCCTTC